>JAPYXD010000712.1:0-567633 GCA_030998225.1 Diplolepis rosae | reverse complement strand
AATGTAATAATATTTTTAATCAGTGAAAATAAGAAGAAACTGACTCTATGCCAAAGAAATGAACAAACATTATATGAATTTGGGTCAATACAATAATAGACATGTTACCAAACATGTCAATTTGAAAGACAAAGAATAATGTTACGACTTCCGGTCCATGATATTTCGAGAGCCGTAAATAAGACTTAAATCATGGTACATAAATAAATTGGCCCAATCATTTTATTAACATGTTTTATGGTATGTAGTGCCAGCTTAACGTTAAGCTGGCGCGAACATATTGTTTTATAAAAAATGTGTAAATTTGGTTTTGTTCATGAAACAAAAATTACTGAGATTTTTTGAATCTTTTGAACGTAGCTTCTTTCACTCCATGAGGGGTTCATTGAAACTTATGGGACTGAAGTGAAGCAAATACTCTGCAATTAATCAACTTTGAATTACTATTTCGTATAACTGGTAAATTATATCTGTGATGATCACAATTTCTTTAAGAAAAAGGTATTAATCAATAAAACAGGATGATTTTTAGGAATAAAGTTTACTTTAGAAAATCTAAATCATAACAGAACACTTGATTTTATAAATTTTTGGTCAACTTTGAAGTCCCACAACTTTTTGGATTTTGACCTGAGCGAAAAATGTTATGGGGCTTTTGTGCAGAACTATTCCAGGGGGGAACAAAACTCTGCCCAGAACTCTTAGACCTATCCAGAAATTGAATTCAAAATTTTCTGTCAACTTTGAAGTGCTATAGCTTTTTGGATTTTGACTTAAGAGAAAAATGTTATAGGGCTTTTTACAGAACTATTCCGGGGAGGAACAGAACTCTGACCAGAACTCATGGGACTTTTCAAAAATTGATTTTCAAAATTTTTGGGTAACTTTGAAGTCCCACAGCTTTTTGGATTTTGACCTGAGCGAAAAATGTTAGAAGGCTTTTTTGTAGAACTATTCCGGCGGGAACAGAACTCTGACCAGAACTCTTGGGACTTTTCAACAATTGATTTTTGAAATTTTTGGGTAACTTTGATGTTCCGTATTTTTTTGGGAATAAAAATTTTCAAAATTTCAGTTACGAAGAACTCTAGAACTCTTGGAGTACTACAGAAATATATCGATAAAAAGTGAATATGTAAAAAGTGGGGGGTTGACATTTTTTTTTAAAGTTCACTGTGCCCGGAAATTCACAGAACTATTGTCGAAAAGCGTCAGGAACTTTAGAAATATGTTAAATCTACCCAGAACTCTGAAAAAATTTGATATTTCTGGAAAGTGAGGGGGAGCGTGAAATTAACCCCCCAATTTGAAAATCAGATTTTTGAGGCATGTAAACGCCGGAAATATTTTTGAAAACTATAAGGAAATCTATAACTATCCGAAAGGAGCTCAGAACTCTAAAAAAAAGTTGTTTTTTTAATAGTGTGGGTATAGCTTCACAGGCATCGTAAATTCGTATATTTAAGAGAATAAAATAATGTGATATCATTTCGTTCCCTTAATCTTACGATTATCTGAAACGAATAATGAGAATATTTTATGAAAATTTATAAATTAAAAAAACAAAAAAAAATTAAGAAAAACTAGTAATTTTTTTAATTCAAACTTCCTTTTTAAAAAGATAAACAAATTATCGTTTACAATGAAGAAAATGAGGCTAGACTTTTTGTAATAACAATTTGAATCTTTAAATCATGTGTGAAAAATTTTCTTATGTTGCTCCTACTTGTAAACGATGGACAAGATCACTGGAAGGTCATAAGTCTCAAAAGGAGAAGTCGATTCTTCGCACTTGGGGAGAGGGAAGTGGTGGTTCGCGAAATAAAAGTATTATTATTTTCGTAAATTCATATATTTAAGAGAATAAAATAATGTGATATCATGTGGTTCTCTTAAACACTCGAATACGTCAAACGAATAATGAGAATATTTTATGAAAATTTATTAATTATAAAAACAGACTAAAATAAAATTGAGAAAAACTAGTAATTTTTTTAAATCAAACTTCCTTTTTAAAACACATAAACAAATTATTGTTTAAAATGAAGAAAATGAGGCTAGACTTTATGTAATAACAATATGAATCTTTAAATCATGTGTGAAAAATTTTCTTATGTTGCTCCTACTCGTAAACGATGGACAAGATCAATGGAAGGTCATAAGTCTCAGAAGGAGGAGTCGATTCTTCGAATTTGGGGAGAGGGAAGTGGTGGTTCGCAAAATAAAAGTATTATTAGTGTCGTAAATTCATATATTTAAGAGAATAAAATAATGTGATATCATTTGGTTCTCTTAAACTTACAAATATGCCAAACGAATAATGAGAATATTTTATGAAAATTTATTAATCATAAAAATAGAATAAAATAAAATTAAGAGAAACTAGTAATTTTTTTAAATCAAATTCCTTTTTAAAAATCATTAACAAATTATTGTTTACAATGAAGAAAATGAGGCTAGACTTTTTGTAATAACAAGTTGAATCTTTAAAACATGTGGTAAAAATTTTCTTATGTTGCTCCTACATGTAAACGATAGACAAGATCACCAGAAAGCCATGCGTCTCAGAAGGAGAAGTCGATTCTTCGCACTTGGGGATAGGGAAGTGGTGGTTCGCGAAATTAAAGTATTATTAGTTTCGTAAATTCATATATTTAAGAGAATAAAATAATGTGATATCATTTGGTTCTCTTAAACACACGAATACGTCAAACGAATAATGAGAATATTTTATGAAAATTTATTAATTATTATTATTATTTTATTTTTATTGGTGCTACAATTCAGTTTTACACCGTCACTTGCCCTTTCTCCTCTTAACAACAATCACAAATTATTTTGATTACATTATCTATTCACATTAAGACTTATTTATTGCATACAGACTCTAGTTCTTAACATTTAGAATCTTCTATATCTTGCCTAGTTTTGAACATAACTCTTCATTCATTTCCTTCTGTAGGTCTGCCAGTAACTCCTTTCTCGAGTCCCTCGTCCTTTTCTTCTCTCTCCAATCCTTCCACCATTCCCTTTCCGATGCTTCCAACTTAGTCATAATCTTTTCACATTCGACAACATGCTGAAGTGTTTCTTCTTTGTTTATGCAGACGCTGCAGTTGGTGTCTTTGAAGCCTTTCTTTTCTTCTCTTACTGCATTTCCACACCTCCATCTAGCCCATACTTCTTTCTGTCTTCCCTTTAACTTTTTCTTTTGCCAGTATGTTTCCATTTCCGTCATTTCCTTGATCTCTTTATAATATCTGCAGTAACTAGACTGTTCTATTCTTGTCCAGTCTTTCTGTATGTCTTGGGCTTCTGCTATCATTTCCAGTTCAACTAGCCTCTTCGCAACTATCTCCAATGGCTTCCCTTCCCCTATGATCTTAATGATTTGTCCATCTCCCATGTTCTCCACTGCGTTCTCGAATGTTTCTCCCCAATTAGTTGGGCTGCTATTCCTAATGTTCCTTATTTCCTCCTTTATACACTTTCTTGCCCATCTGTCCTCTTCCATAGCGAGCAGCTTTACTATGAATGCACCCGCCCTTCTTCTTGCTTCTATTCTTATACTCCTCCTCCCCGACTCCATTTTCCATATGTAGTCTGGGGTGTTTTTTCCTAGTCTCATACTCGCTTTCACATATCTGCTTTGGATCTTCTCTATCGTCTCTCTTCTTTTCCATCCCCAAATTTCCACTCCATATATTGTCACCGTTTTCACCGTTGAGTCCATAAAATATAGTCTTCTCTTGAGATCTGTTATCGCAGCTCTATTAGTTTCACTCCATACCTTATTAATTGATTGTTACGTTTTTCCTGCTGCTTTTATGATGTGTGTATTGTATTGATTTGTAGCCGTGAACCAAAATCCTAGGTAGTTAAATTCTCTTACTACTTCTAACTCCCTATCTTTATAATTCCACCTTTCTTTTTTCTTTCTCCCTCCGTTTCCAAATACCACAATCTTCGTTTTCTCCACATTCACCTCCATCAAATTCTTATCCGTCCGTCTTTCTAAGTTTCTAATCATTTTATCTAACTCCTCCTTATTCTCCGCAATTATCACAGCATCATCTGCATAAAGCAATGCATAGATCTTTGTATTTAAACCTGGGCTCAGAACCGTGCCTCCATCTCTTTTTCTTCTTAGTTCTACTTATAAATCATTAATATAGATATTAAATAAAATAGGGCTAAGCGGGCACCCCTGCCTCAAACCTTTTTTTGTTATAAATTTTTCAGTCTTCTCATCTCCTACTTCTACTTCGTTCCGCGTGTCTTTGTAAATTTCTTTGGTCATTTCCAGGAACTTCCCCTCTATTCCCATCCTCTCCATTTTTTCCCAGAGCCTTTTTTTATCTACCATGTCAAACGCCTTTTTAAAATCCACAAATACTGCGTACAACTTGCCTCTCTTTCTTTTCAGTCTATTTCCTATTATTGTATTTAAAACGAAGATGTGCTCTATAGTGCTTCTTTTTTTTTCTAAATCCTGCTTGAGCTTCCGTCAGTTTCTTTTCCCTCTCCAACTTTTCGCTCAATCTTTCTGCCATTATTGACGCCAATATTTTATAACCTATAAGGTAAAAGTACCCCTTATGGAACGATTTTATAGAAGTTAAAAAACTCGGTTCGATTTAAAATATTGTAAGTTGAAACAATGTTAAATTTTGGGTATTATTCGATGGGCTAATAATTAAAGATAAAAATGCGACCTGTAAAATGCAAATTTTACGTAAATTGAAATCATAATAAACAATAAACTAAATCAACAACCGGTACCTGCTATGGAACGCCGCTTTTGCGGCTTGTCCCCCCGTTCCATAAGTCATGTCCCCATTTTGGAACAGATTGAGAAATAATGCATTTGTTGTTTTGAAAGAATAATAAAAACGTCTAGACTTTCAAAAAAACGTCAGTAGGTTATATTTCACACATAATAATATAATAATTTTGGCCTTTTACTTAATGAGTCATTAACAAAAATACACATTGTGAGCATATCAGGCATCTATAGTTTTAGTAATACTGATTTTACATAGTCTGAATAATTTATGATTTTTCAGATTTGATTTGTTTTTGGATCTTATTAATCTTTTCTTTCATTTCAAGCATGTACTTCTTTCTCTCCTCTTCCAATTTCTTTTTACTTTCTTTTAATAACTGTTTCTGTGCTTTTTTTTCTTCCTTTGTTTTCTGTTTTTGTTCTTGTTCCATTTGAAGTTTCCAACACTCTTCTGAGGTTCCTACAGAAGGTTGTTTGGGTTTTTTAGTAGCAGCTAATTTAGCTTTCTTCTTTTTGGATAAGTATTCAGGGGGTAAGGTAAAAACATTGGCAAAACTCCTCTTATGATCACTTGTGTAGCCTGCAAAATGTACAGAGATTAGGTTACATGATTTATGAAATTTTCATTTATATACAATATATTGAACGTCAAATCCATTTGTATGACTTACCTGAATCTACAGAAGCAATAATAGTATTCTCTTGATTTTCTTGAAAGTAACTTGATTCATTATTTATTTTTTACAAATCTTTTGTACATTTTCTTGTAACACGGGTGAAGCATTTTCATTTTGAGGACTAGAAGTTTTCTCAAAATCATCATCTTTGTTTGTAACTCGAGGACTGGTGAACTCTTGCACTTGGTCATTTGATACTATGCGAATTACTTGAGAATCATTCAGCTCATTTATGCTATTTGCACTTTCATGAATTATTTCTACAAAAATGATAGATGGTTAAAAATAAGTAAGATATAAGAAGTGTCATTAATAATTTGTTTACATAAATTTGTGCAAACCTTTTTGACAGATTTAATAAACGACATTTTCAGGTGTCAAATCTTCGAAATTATCAGGTGAAGAGGTGTCATTTGGTTCACAAATATTATGTGATACATGCTCGTCGATATGCTCATTTGCATTAAAATTTGTTTCTAAAATTACACTCTCTAAGCTATTTTCATTTAAAAGTGCATTAAATTCATTTTGTTCAATATTATCTAATTCTATAAGTATTTCACAGCTTGATACATTCGAGATTCTTTCATTCAAAGATTCAATAGGCGTACTTGCAGACACATTATTAGGTACTACAATAACATGGTGATTATTGATACATTCAACATTCTTAATTATAGGACGCGGTTTCATTCTGGCATCTATGAGTATAAAATAAAATACATGATTAATTAGAATAGCTTACTGCAATAACAGTTATATAGTCAATAGTAAATTGTAAATAATACAAATAAGTTGTGTAAATAGTCGATTGTAAATAGTAAAAATTAGTTCTATAAATAGCAAATTATAATTGTAAAGATTGAAATTAATTAGTGGAGTCGAGAGCTAAACAATGAATTAGAAGTTGAGTAATAATTAATGACGTTTTTACCACCAACAGCCTTTTTTACTTCTAGCCAATACTGAAACAAACTACTGTTCTCTGTGTCTGCATTCCTTACACCAGTGGCCTCATTATCTCTGAAAGTCTTGAGCATAGTATCCGATAGATTTTTTTCTAGGGTCAGTAGATGCTTTTTCATGTCTTCAAATTCATGATCTAAGACTGCTTTCTGGACCGGTTCATCTTTCCTTCTTTTTTTACTTTTCTTATGCAGTACATTGTAGTCTATTGCTTCAGGATCAAAATGTACTAGACCAGCGGCTTCAAAGCCATTTTGAATGGTTGTCTTCTCGTTGACATATGATTCTAAGGTTTGAAATAGCACAGCTGGAACAGGTTCCTTTTTCAATCTTGAAATATTTTTTTCAGCTTTATATTTTATAATTGTTGATCGCCACATTTCTTTGAATGGGTGAAAGAACGAAATGTCTAAAGGCTGCATGATGTGTGTTGCGTTTGGGAACAGAGCAATCAGCTCTATTTGCTTCTCTCTACAAAATTTAACTAATGGTATGGTGACGTGAGAGGAATGGCCATCCAAATAAATAATAACTGGAAATTCTATCTCACTCTTCTGGAGCCAAGGATAAAAAACGTTTGCTATGTATTCATAAAACGTCTCTGTTGTCATCCAACCATTCTCAGAATTACCAATACCCCAATCAGCTGGACAATTTTTTAGAATACTAGCTGGCACTCTATCTGCATACTTGAACATTAGCATGGGAGGAGCTCTAGTTCCATCAGCGCTATACATAAACAGTGCAGTTAAACTTTCTTTTTCGCACCCATCTACAACTACATAGACTGAGGTGGCTCCTTTCTCGGTTAACACCTTCTATGATTTAGGAATAAGCTGCACGTTTGTCTCGTCACAGTTAAAAACTCTTGAGGGTTGCAATTTATCTAAGCCTTTCCACTGCAAGTAGACTTCAATTTCAGAAAACCATCCTCTTAGGTCTTCTTCGGTTACAGAAACACGGGCCATAGAAAGATGTTGTGGTGTCCTTATAGTTATTTGAGGATGACGCACACGGAACTTCTCATACCAGTGACGTCCAGGTCTCTTTTCGGTAAATGGAGTCTTGGGGATTTTATTTCCAAGATCAAGTATATATTTTTGCACACTGTCTAGCAACTGAACTTTAGTGACTGGATATCCTTTTTCAGCTCGATACATAATCCAGTTTACAATATCATTTTCTACTTCAGCTGATAAAACCGAAGAAGGGCCAGTCTTCAAATTTGTTTTTTCAGGATTCTTCACAGCCCTGTGGACGGATGTTGTTGGTACAACAAATTTTTTTGCTGCTTTTCGCACAGACATGCCACGATTGACTGCACTTACAGCTTTCTGTATATCTAAAGGAGAATAAAGTTTTCTTCTTATTTTTTCTTTCTTTTTGACCACTTTCTCTGCATTTCTAACAACAATTTTCTTGTGTCTTGCACTTTTTTTCACAGTATCACAGACCTTTTCATTACTCTTTTTATTCTTTTTGATTTCTTTTTTAATCTTTCCTTTCGCTGCCATTTTCCAAAATCGTAATTATTTAGTGAGTATCTGTAGCAAATATGAAAATAAATTCTCGATTAACATACTTTACCTATTTATACTTCAATTTATAGGTTAGGTTTTTATTTTTGGTTTAAAATTATATTTATGTGTACACATTTATACTTACACAATAGGCTAAAAACACTAAAAATCCGGATGAATTGCTACAAACTTTTTGGCATTTATAAAAGCAATAAAAACTTTTTAAAATTACATTTCAAGTATGTGCACAAAACGTGATCCATAAAACGGTACAAGAAGTCGAAAAAGGTTCGCGCGTTTGGAACGACGATTTGGACTGTTTCATAAATCCGGACTATGGCGATTTCTGTGCACCAGATATGAAACAGCAATATATTTCATAAAAAACTTAATTATTGCAAAAAAATCACTGATTGACTTTATTCCATGAATCAAAAGCAATATATTATTCACTTATTGTATTATAAGAGCATTCAAATATAAAAATATGGTCAGCAAATCGAATCGTAAAAAATCAGCTCTTTAAGAATAAACAAGCGGAGTTTTCGGTGAATCTCGAGACCCACACTATTATATATTTTTTGTTAATCATAATTACTGTGTATCAATATATATTTATATGTATTTCAAATAATAATAATTTAAAATACCAATAATATTTTCATAATTCTTATACGCAGAATTATAATGTTCCATGTTATTATATTCCCAACCGTTCCAAGATGGGGACACGATTTTAGGGGTGTTCCATAAAGGGTACTTTTACCTTATCCAGCAATGAGATTCCTCTGTAGTTACCCGTCAAGTTCTCATCCCCTTTTTTGTGGATGGTATAGATCGATGCTGTACGCCAGCGTTTTATTATTTGATTTTTCTGCCACATAACCTTGATCAGTTGGATAAGTTCTTCTATTCCTTCCCTAGGCATACCCACCAAAAATTCTGCTGCGATCCCATCCCCTCCTGCAGCCTTACCTTTTTTTAACTTGCTTATCCTTGCAATTATTTCTTCTTGCTCTAGAGGTTTACTTAAATCATCCTCTTCTAGTATTTTTTCACTCCTCTCTTCTTTTCCTTCATTGCCTTTCTCATCATAACCACTCGATACCTTCCTATTTATATTATCTTCATACGTCCATTCGTGAGCTTGTTCCTCTCTTTTCTTCTCGTCAGCCTCCTCTATATATTCCTCTCCTTCTAGTAACGACTTAAAGTCTTTCCTTTTTATTTCTAGCTGTAGTCCGTACTCCCATTCTGTCTGTTTCCAACTAGCCTCTAACCTCTTCTTGACTCCAATCAGCTGTCCTCCACTTGCCCTGCCTTTAGCATACTTTCTGACTGCTGCCTTCCCGAACCATTCAAATTTCTTATCTAACGTTACCATGCCTCTTTTCCTTCTTTTTTCCTCCAAAAATGTTTCTTGGAAAACTACAATATCTGCAGCCTCCCACAATTTCCAATTTTTCTTTACATTTGTCATGCACTGTACATTCCATTGCATCAATATTAATTCACTGTCTTCCAGCACGTCCTCTTCCACTGTCACGAAAAAGCTTCCTTTCCTCTCTCTCCCTCTTGAGTTTCAGTTCTCCCTCCAGCTCGTCCCATTGTAGATATATATCACCTACCCATAGACTCTGGTATCCCGTTCCAGCCCTCTTCCCTTTCAATCTCCATGCTTCTGCTTCTTTTTCTAGCCATGTTTTTACTTCTTTTTGTCTCTCTGTCAGATCGTCCTTAATCCAGACTCCCCAGCCTAGGTCTCCTAAAGTTGTCTTTTCTTTCATTAACTTTAATTTGGCCTTCCACTCCTCAAGTTCCGCTTTCCATCCTCCCTCAATTCTTTCCAGTTTATTTACTCTAGCCTTTATTTGTAATATGTTCCACATCCATCCTTCTAGTTCTTCTTTCTTTTCTTTTGTTACGAGTCTTTTTCTTTGCTCTTTTTACCTGTATCTCTTCGTTCCACTCTTCTCGACTTAGATTTGTGGGAGGGAGGTTTGTTGATCCCGTCCGCCGATCATCACCTCCCGTCTTGTCCTCCTCAAACCTTTCTGTCGTCGAAGCGGCAACATGTGTTAGTCATTGAATCCGTTGACGGAGACCTCCTTGGCTCGTCGTACTTAACCCCGCTTCCTGAAACTGCTCTAATAATTTTTTTAACTTACTAATTTCCATTTTACCTCTTTCAACTTCTCTTTTCAGCTGTTTTATTTCCGCTTCCTGCTTCGTCTCCTCCTTCCTTTTCTTGTCATATCTGTCATTTTTACAGCTGTATTCGTTTCTTAGCATTTCTTCCAATTCTGCCATTTTTCTGTCCCATTTTTCTTCTTCCTTCTTTTCCCAACTGTCTTTTCCTTCCAATAGTATTCTTTCGAGGTTCGCCATTTTTTTCTCCCATTTTCTTTGAAAACTTCTCTCCCATGTTCTTGCCCCTTCTTCACTTTCTTCCTTCCCCTGGGACTCCTGTTTCCATTCATCTTCCTCTGATCTTTCGTCTTCTTCCACTCTCTCGAATATCTCCAGTCTCCGCTGTGTTTCCCTTCGGGTCTTTTTCTTCTCTTCCAATGAATACCTCGGAGAACAAGGTTCCTCGCCCTTATTTAATTCTCTCTGAAGGTTCCCCCTAATCACCCTTTCCTTGGGAGTCCCCTTCAGCCCATTCTTCCGTTTAGAGGTAATTCCCTCGTCTAATTTTCCCCGTTCTGATTCGCCATCTGCCTTTATATTTCGGTTTTCCGGCCTGTCATAAGATATCTCTTCACGCCATAATTCCGCTCGCCTCAAAACTCTTCCAACTTCTTATCTTTTCCAGTTTCCCTCTCATTTTCCGCCCTTTTGGGCCTGCCTCTTTTCTGTTTCCTCTCGTCAGTTCCAAACTCTTCCAACTCTCTGTCCATGACAGGCTCACTTTGTTTACACTGCGGGGACAAGTCTCGTATCGCCCTCTGGCGAGACTCACTTTCATTATCTATATTATCTTGTGTGCCTGAGCTTTCTTTCTCCGCAGCACTGTCGCTCGCCTCGTCGACCTCCTCGTCGACTTCCGCCCGCCTCTTCTCACCCTCAGCCATAAGCTCACTTTTTCACTCGCCGATGGAAAAGCACTAAAAAGTGTCTTATGTTTTTCACACACTGCTCACTTATTAGTCACTCCACACCGCCTTTGCCGCTTCTCAATTTTTGCATTTTATTTCTAGTTTTTTTATATTATTAACCTTCCACTCAGACACTTTGTTTCACACTTTCGCGAGACAGCAAACTCCTTCGACGCCTCGACTGGAAGCAGGCCGTGCAAACCTAATGGAAAGGTGGTGGACCGTTAGCAACTAGCGCCGCGTACAGCACTGCGCATGAACTACCATTATATGTGCACGGTTAGTGCATATACATGCATACGTAGGTTCTTTAAATGTGTTACAAAGAATATATTCAAATAAAATTAAAAGGAAATTGAAGATTTAGCGCAAAATTGTGAAAATTTAATTCAAGAGTGAGAAGTTATGTTGATATCAACTCACTCTTTAATTACATTTACACAATTTTGCCTTAAATCATGGTTTTCTCGTCATAAATAAAAATCAAAAATATCTGTAATTTGTATTTTTATTTTCAGAAAATATAGTTGCTTAGCACATTTTGCGTTGATTTTTGTACTACAAGATAATCGAACACTTTGTGGGGTCGAGATAGCTCTCTTCGGTGTTGTGTGAAAGTCTTCTCCAAGTACATCCTTGCTGCTTCCTGCTTCTGGGATATCTTCTGATTCTTTTTTCTGGAATATAGATTAAAAGCATTTAATTTATATGAATATTTGAAATTTATTTCGTAGGTATTTTATAAAATAAATAAAAATAAATTTTATAAAATAGGGTAAGTGTGGGTATTACTGTGGATGCCCCAGTTACTGCGGTTTCAAATAAAACTAATGATATACAATGTTTTAAAGATATATAACGCTACAGAACAATTAAAAACAATTAATTTCTAATCCAAGCATAATAAGTATCAACGAATTATCAATAGTTACGATATTTGTAGCTAATTGATTGCAATTTGAAACTCTCATGTTCCCAATTCCCATAGTTTTAATGCTTAGATTTGTTGACAGGTCATAAACACGTTCTGAAAAACTTGTTATAATTCCGTTTCTGAAAATGAAATATTTATTGTAATATTATTTTTTGCAAAGTAAATATCTTATTTTTCTAAATATTTATGCAAAATAACAAAAAATACGTTTTTTAATCATTTTTTTACCAAAACAGTATTTGGTACATGATTTTCATAGGTGTATGAATTACTGCGATCTGTCAGGCGGCACTGCATAACCTTTCAATCTATTACAAATGCTTTGTTATGCTTACTTTTTATAATTGAGATTAAACAAAATGTTGAAAACTCCAAAATCGTTGCTAATGAGGCAAGAGGAAGTCAAGTAATATAATTTTAAGGTAAATTAAATAAGAGTTATAATATTATTTAATCTTAATTTGTTAAAAATTCTTCATGTTCACTTTTTATAATTTAGTTTAAATAAAATGTTCAACACTCCTTAATCGTTGCTAAAGATGCAAGAGAAACTCAAGTGATATAATTTTAAGTTAAATTAAATAAAATTAATAAAATTATTAATCTTAATTTGTTAAGAATGGTTCGTCGTGTTTACTTTTTATAATTGAGATTAAATAAAATGTTTAACACTCATAAATTAATTGTAAGTTCACTCATAATAATATCGCAGTATTACGCGCGCAGAAATTTGGGTTTCCGCAGTAGTTGGAGCGCAGTAATTGGGGATTCCGCAGTAATTGGTGCGCAGTAATTCATGCAAACCCGCAGTAATACCTACATGGAACATTTTTTTTAGATTCGCATTTTTTAAGTAAATCTGGTTTCTTTTCAGGGTTTAAAGACTGCATGCTACTTACTTAATACCAAATACTGCATTCTGAAAAATATTAACAACTCTGAAATTAATTAAGATTTTTAAAAGTTTTTTGTCTCATTTAAATGGTAGGTTTTCATAGTATTTTGCTAACTAATCAAGATATTTTCAGATTTTTTTTCCTGGATTCTACCCGGCGTCAAAAATGATACAAAAAGGTCATAAAATTTTAAAAATGTGTAGCTACTTACAAGAAATTTTTAAAAACCAATGTGTATCATATTTTAATAAAATTTATAGATTACTGTCTTCATTTGAAAATTTTCGACATGTTTGTACCATGTTTGACCCCAGGGTAGAATCCAAAAGAAAAATTCTAAAAATATCTTGATAAGTTAACAAAATACTATGAAGAGTAACCTTCAAAATGAGACCAGAAACGTTTAAAGGTCTTAATTAATTTCAGTGTTATTAATATTTATTCAAAAAGATCGAAATTTGACGTTTTTTGCAATATATTCTTATAAAATTATCATTTTGCCTTCAACTTGGGCTCACTAGATGCAAAATTTAAATAATTATAAAAATTAAGACACTTTAAGAATAGCTAACACAGCAGGTGAATAAGTAATTTTGACCGGTAGTGTATATACTACTTTTTTAGTTTGGTATCTCAAAATTACGTGCTAGAATTTTATTGTCATTCCTAAGGAAGTTGTAGATATTTCATCGAAGTTTCTTGTACTATTTTATGTAAATTTTCTTACGATTTTTACATTTTTTCACATTTTCAAAGTTTACTTCGAAACAGGGCTCATATATGTAATATTTTATTTATTGCACTTAAAATTTTAGAAATAAAGATCACTAATGAGGACTCTGATCAGAGTCGAAAAGTTTGAAATTATATACAATATCGTATGAAATTAAAAATATTGTTACTTACGTGTGCAAACTGCACGCTACTTTCTTCAAAGTCTCGTGTGCCTTCTGCAGGTTTTTCTACTTCGGGAATAAAAATTTCGAAGTCTGATGGGGAAGAAACACTCGCCGGTTTAATGTTCACATCACTTCCACTCGACACATCACTACACGACGGTAAATTTAACGTCGGAAAAATGTCGATGACAAATAAAAAATTGTCTTTCTAGTACTTCGAGGTATCCTAACCTCGACAAATAGGGATTTGAGCATGCTTCTATCCATCGTTGTCCGGCATTTTCTTTCTTCGGAAACCGATGAATTGACACATTGTTCTTCCGACCCCTTTTGGAGGTACACCCACTCACAGCACACTGAATTTTGTACTTCGAATTCATTTTAAATGATTATAAAGCGCGATCGCGTACGAATTGTTGATACATATATACAACAATGGCGGAACTCATACGAAGCCGTTCCGTTTGCCGCACTCCGCCCGCTTCCGACAACTAGCGCCGCGTACACCACCGCACATGAACTATCCTACGGGGACACCCAATACATTAGAGGTCGACCTGCCCTGACTGGAAGTCTCCAAATTTATTAATTATAAAAACAAAATGAAATTAAGAAAAACTAGTAATTTTTTTAAATCAAAACTTCCTTTTTGAAAAACATAAACAAATAATTGTTTACAATGAAGAAAATGAGGCTAGACTTTTTGTAATAACAATTTGAATCTTTAAATCATGTGTGAAAAATTTTCTTATATTGCTCCTATATGTAAACGATGGACTAGATCACTGGAAGGCCATGCGTCTCATAAGGAGAAGTCGATTCTTCGAAATGGGGGAGTGGGAAGTGGTGATTGGAGAAATAAAAGTATTATTAGTTTCGTAAATTGATATATTTGAGTGAATAAAATACTGTGATATCATTTGATTCTCTTAAACTCACGAATATGTCAAACGAATAATGACAATATTTTATGAATATTTATAAATTATAAAAACAAAATAAAATTAAGAAAAACTAGTAATTTCTTTTAATCAAACTTCCTTTTTGAAAAACATAAACAAATTATTGTTTACAATGAAGAAAATGAGGCTAGACTGTTTGTAATGACAATTTGAATCTTTCAAAAATGTGTGAAAAAGTTTCTTATGTTGCTCCTACTCGTAAACGATGGACAAGATCAATGGAAGGTCATAAGTCTCAGAAGATGTCGATTCTTCGAAAACGAGGAGAGGGAAGTGTTGGTTCGCAAAATAAAAGTATTATTAGTGTCGTAAATTCATATATTTAAGAGAATAAAATAATGTGATATCATTTGGTTCTCTTAAACTCACGAATACGTCAAACGAATAAAGAGAATATTTTATGAAAATTTATTAATTATAAAAACAGACTAAAATAAAATGAAGAAAAACTAGTAATTTTTTAAAATCAAACTTTCTTTTTAAAACACATAAACAAATTGTTGTTTACAATGAAGAAAATGAGGCTAGACTTTTTGTAATAACAACTTAAATCTTTAAAACATGTGTGTAAAATTTTCTTATGCTGCTCCTACATGAAAACGATAGACAAGATCACAGGAAGGCCATGCGTTTCAGAAGCAGATGTCGATTCTTCGAAACTGAGGAAAGGGAAGTGGTAGTTCGCGAAATAAAACTATTATTAGTCTAGTAAATTCATATATTTAAGAGCATAAAATAATGTGATATCATTTGGTTCTCTCAAACTCACGAATATGTCAAACGAGTAATGAGAATATTTTATGAAATTTATTAATTATAAACAAAGAATAAAATAAAATTAAGAAAAACTATTAATTTTTTCAAATCAAAGTTTCTTTTTAAAAAGCATGAACAATTTAGTGTTTACAGTGAAGAAAATGAGGCTAGCCTTTTTGTAATAACAATTTGAACCCTTAAAACATGTGTCAAAAATTTTCTTATGTTGCTCCTACATGTAAACGATGGACTAGATTACTGGAAGGCCATGCGTCTCAAAAGGAGAAGTCGATTCTTCGAACTTGGAGAGAGGGAAGTGGTGGTTCGCGAAATAAAAGTATTATTAGTTCCGTAAATTCATATATTTAAGTGAATAAAATAATGTGATATCATTTGATTCTCTTAAACTCACGAATATGTCAAATGAATTATGAGAATATTTTACGAAAATTTATAAATTATAAAAATAAAATTAAGAAAAACTAGTAATTTTTTTAACTCAAACTTCCTTTTTAAAAAACATACACAAATTATTGTTTACAATGAATAAAATAATGCTAGACTTTTTGTAATAACAATTTGAATCTTTAAAACATGTGTTTTTGCAACGTTTTTTTGCAACTCGACGACTGCCTTATAGAAACCGGAAAGGATCCGGGTAGAAACATATTTTCGTATTTCAATTTCTGAATCCATATGCACGGTAGAAACCGGGTAGGGCCGGGTCGAAGGTGCACTTTCATCTTCAAAATTAACAAGTCGACAACTGCCTTATAGAAACCGGAAAGGATCCGCGTAGAAAAGTATTTTTTTTTTGACTTCTGGATCCAAATGCCAGTTAGGAACCAGGTAGGGTCGGATATGAGAAGCACTTTCATCTTCAAAATTTACAAATATACAACTGCCTTATAGAAACTGGATAGGATCCGAGTAGAAACATATTTTCGTATTTTAACTTCAGGACCCATATCCCAGTTAGGAACCAGGTAGGGCCCGATAAAAGAAGCACTTTCATCTTCAAAATTTACAAATATACAACTGCCTTATATAAACTGGATAGGATCCGAGTAGAAACATATTTTCGTATTTTAACTTCAGGACCTATAAATCAGGTAGGAACCCAGTACGGCCGGATAGGAGAAGCACTTTCATCTTGAAAGTATACAAGTATACAACTGCCTTATAGAAACTAGAAAGGATCCGGGTAGAAAAGTATTTTTTTTACTTCTGGATCCAAATGCCAGTTAGGAACCAGGTAGGGCCCGATAAAAGGAGCACTTTCATCTTCAAAATTTACAAATATACAACTGCCTTATAGAAACTGGATAGGATCCGAGTAGAAACATATTTTCGTATTTCAACTTCAGGACCCATATGCCAGTTAGGAACCAGGTAGGGCCGGATATAAGAAGCACTTTCATCTTCAAAATTTACAAATATACAACTGCCTTATATAAACTGGATAGGATCCGAGTAGAAACATATTTTCGTATTTTAACTTCAGGACCCATATGCCAGTTAGGAACCAGGTAGGGCCGGATATAAGAAGCACTTTTATCTTGAAAATTTACAAGTCTACAACTGCCTTATTGAAAATGGATAGGATCTGGTTAGTAAAGTATTTTTTTTACATCTGGATCCAAATGCCAGTTAGGAACCAGGTAGGGCCCGATAAAAGAAGCACTTTCATCTTCAAAATTTACAAATATACAACTGCCTTATAGAAACTGGATAGGATCCGAGTAGAAACATATTTTCGTATTTTAACTTCAGGACCTATAAGTCAGGTAGGAACCCAGTACGGCCGGATAGGAGAAGCACTTTCATCTTGAAAGTATACAAGTATACAACTGCCTTATAGAAACTAGAAAGGATCCGGGTAGAAAAGTATTTTTTTTTGACTTCTGGATCCAAATGCCAGTTAGGAACCAGGTAGGGCCCGATAAAAGGAGCACTTTCATCTTCAAAATTTACAAATATACAACTGCCTTATAGAAACTGGATAGGATCCGAGTAGAAACATATTTTCGTATTTTAACTTCAGGAACCATATGCCAGTTAGGAACCAGGTAGGGCCGGATAAAAGAAGCACTTTCATCTTCAAAATTTACAAATATACAACTGCCTTATAGAAACTGGATAGGATCCGAGTAGAAACATATTTTCGTATTTTAACTTCAGGACCCATATCCCAGTTAGGAACCAGGTAGGGCCCGATAAAAGAAGCACTTTCATCTTCAAAATTTACAAATATACAACTGCCTTATAGAAACTGGATAGGATCCGAGTAGAAACATATTTTCGTATTTTAACTTCAGGACCTATAAGTCAGGTAGGAACCCAGTACGGCCGGATAGGAGAAGCACTTTCATCTTGAAAGTATACAAGTATACAACTGCCTTATAGAAACTGGATAGGATCCGAGTAGAAACATATTTTCGTATTTTAACTTCAGGACCTATAAGTTAGGTAGGAACCCAGTACGGCCGGATAGGAGAAGCACTTTCATCTTGAAAATATACAAGTATACAACTGCCTTATAGAAACTAGAAAGGATCCGGGTAGAAAAGTATTTTTTTTTTTACTTCTGGATCGAAATGCCAGTTAGGAACCAGGTAGGGCCCGATAAAAGAAGCACTTTCATCTTTAAAATTTACAAATATACAACTGCCTTATAGAAACTAGATAGGATCCGAGTAGAAACATATTTTCGTATTTTAGCTTCAGGACCCATATGCCAGTTAGGAACCAGGTAGGGCCGGATATAAGAAGCACTTTCATCTTGAAAATTTTCAAGTCGACAACTGACATATAGAAAATGGATAGGATCTGGGTAGAAACATATTTTTATTTAACTTCTGGATCCAAATGCCAGTTAGGAACCAGGTAGGGCCTGATAAAAGAAGCTCTTTTATCTAGAAAATTTACAAGTATACAACTGCCTTATAGAAACTGGGTAGGATCCGAGTAGAAACATATTTTCGTATTTTAACTTCAGGACCTATAAGTCAGGTAGGAACCCAGTACGGCCGGATAGGAGAAGCACTTTCATCTTGAAAATATACAAGTATACAACTGCCTTATAGAAACTAGAAAGGATCCGGGTAGTAAAGTATTTTTTTTTTTACTTCTGGATCCAAATGCCAGTTAGGAACCAGGTAGGGCCGGATATAAGAAACACTTTTATCTTGAAAATTTACAAGTATACAACTGCCTTACAGAAACTGGGTAGGATCCGAGTAGAAACATATTTTCGTATTTTAACTACAGGACCTATAAGTTAGGTAGGAACCCAGTACGGCCGGATAGGAGAAGCACTTTCATCTTGAAAATATACAAGTATACAACTGCCTTATAGAAACTAGAAAGGATCCGGGTAGTAAAGTATTTTTTTTTTTACTTCTGGATCCAAATGCCAGTTAGGAACCAGGTAGGGCCTGATAAAAGAAGCACTTTCATCTTCAAAATTTACAAATATACAACTGCCTTATAGAAACTCGATAGGATCCGAGTAGAAACATATATTCGTATTTTAACTTCAGGACCCATATGCCAGTTAGGAACCAGGTAGGGCCGGATATAAGAGGCACTTTTATCTTGAAAATTTACAAGTCTACAACTGTCTTATAGAAACCGGAAAGGATCCGCGTAGAAAAGTATTTTTTTTTTTACTTCTGGATCCAAATGCCAGTTAGAAACCAGGTAGGGCCCGATAAAAGAAGCACTTTCATCTTCAAAATTTACAAATATACAACTGCCTTATAGAAACTGGATAGGATCCGAGTTGAAACATATTTTCGTATTTTAACTTCAGGACCCATATCCCAGTTAGGAACCAGGTAGGACCCGATAAAAGAAGCACTTTCATCTTCAAAATTTACAAATATACAACTGTCTAATAGAAACTGGATAGGATCCGAGTAGAAACATATTTTCGTATTTTAACTTCAGGTCCCATATCCCAGTTAGGAACCAGGTACGGCCCGATAAAAGAAGCACTTTCATCTTCAAAATTTACAAACATACAACTGCCTTATATAAACTGGATAGGATCCGAGTAGAAACATATTTTCGTATTTTAACTTCAGGACCCATATGCCACTTAGGAACCAGGTAGGGCCGGATATAAGAAGCACTTTTATCTTGAAAATTTACAAGTCTACAACTGGCTTATAGAAAATGGATAGGATCTGGTTAGTAAAGTATTTTTTTTTACATCTGGATCCAAATGCCAGTTAGGAACCCAGTACGGCCGGATAGGAGAAGCACTTTCATCTTGAAAATATACAAGTATACAACTGCCTTATAGAAACTGGGTAGGATCCGAGTAGAAACATATTTTCGTATTTTAGCTTCAGGACCCATATGCCAGTTAGGAACCAGGTAGGGCCGGATATAAGAAGCACTTTTATCTTGAAAATTTACAAGTCTACAACTGGCTTATAGAAAATGGATAGGATCTGGGTAGAAACATATTTTTATTTAACTTCTGGATCCAAATGCCAGTTAGGAACCAGGTAGGGCCCGATAAAAGAAGCACTTTCATCTTCAAAATTTAAAAATATACAACTGCCTTATAGAAACTGGATAGGATCCGAGTAGAAACATATTTTCGTATTTTAGCTTCAGTACCCATTTGCCAGTTAGGAACCAGGTAGGGCCGGATATAAGAAGCACTTTTATCTTGAAAATTTACAAGTCGACAACTGACTTATAGAAAATGGATAGGATCTGGGTAGAAACATATTTTTATTTAACTTCTGGATCCAAATGCCAGTTAGGAACCAGGTAGGGCCCGATAAAAGAAGCACTTTCATCTTCAAAATTTACAAATATACAACTGCCTTATATAAACTGGATAGGATCCGAGTAGAAACATATTTTCGTATTTTAACTTCAGGACCCATATGCCACTTAGGAACCAGGTAGGGCCGGATATAAGAAGCACTTTTATCTTGAAAATTTACAAGTCTACAACTGGCTTATAGAAAATGGATAGGATCTGGTTAGTAAAGTATTTTTTTTTTTACATCTGGATCCAAATGCCAGTTAGGAACCAGGTAGGGCCGGATATAAGAAGCACTTTTATCTTGAAAATTTACAAGTATACAACTGCCTTATAGAAACTGGATAGGATCCGAGTAGAAACATATTTTCGTATTTTAACTTCAGGACCTATAAGTCAGGTAGGAACCCAGTACGGCCGTATAGGAGAAGCACTTTCATCTTGAAAGTATACAAGTATACAACTGCCTTATAGAAACTAGAAAGGATCCGGGTAGAAAAGTATTTTTTTTTTTACTTCTGGATCGAAATGCCAGTTAGGAACCAGGTAGGGCCCGATAAAAGAAGCACTTTCATCTTTAAAATTTACAAATATACAACTGCCTTATAGAAACTAGATAGGATCCGAGTAGAAACATATTTTCGTATTTTAGCTTCAGTACCCATTTGCCAGTTAGGAACCAGGTAGGGCCGGATATAAGAAGCACTTTTATCTTGAAAATTTACAAGTCGACAACTGACTTATAGAAAATGGATAGGATCTGGGTAGAAACATATTTTTATTTAACTTCTGGATCCAAATGCCAGTTAGGAACCAGGTAGGGCCCGATAAAAGAAGCACTTTCATCTTCAAAATTTACAAATATACAACTGCCTTATAGAAACTGGATAGGATCCGAGTAGAAACATATTTTCGTATTTCAACTTCAGGACCCATATGCCAGTTAGGAACCAGGTAGGGCCGGATATAAGAAGCACTTTTATCTTGAAAATTTACAAGTATACAACTGCCTTATAGAAACTGGATAGGATCCGAGTAGAAACATATTTTCGTATTTTAACTACAGGACCCATATCGCAGTTAGGAACCAGGTAGGGCCCGATAAAAGAAGCACTTTCATCTTCAAAATTTACAAATATACAACTGCCTTATATAAACTGGATAGGATCCGAGTAGAAACATATTTTCGTATTTTAACTTCAGGACCCATATGCCAGTTAGGAACCAGGTAGGGCCGGATATAAGAAGCACTTTTATCTTGAAAATTTACAAGTATACAACTGCCTTACAGAAACTGGGTAGGATCCGAGTAGAAACATATTTTCGTATTTTAATTTCAGGACCCATATGCCAGTTAGGAACCAGGTAGGGCCGGATATAAGAAGCACTTTTATCTTGAAAATTTACAAGTATACAACTGCCTTACAGAAACTGGGTAGGATCCGAGTAGAAACATATTTTCGTATTTCAACTTCAGGACCCATATGCCAGTTAGGAACCAGGTAGGGCCGGATATAAGAAGCACTTTTATCTTGAAAATTTACAAGTATACAACTGGCTTATAGAAAATGGATGGGATCTGGTTAGTAAAGTATTTTTTTTTTACATCTGGATCCAAATGCCAGTTAGGAACCAGGTAGGGCCCGATAAAAGAAGCACTTTCATCTTCAAAATTTACAAATATACAACTGCCTTATATAAACTGGATAGCATCCGAGTAGAAACATATTTTCGTATTTTAACTTCAGGACCCATATGCCAGTTAGGAACCAGGTAGGGCCGGATATAAGAAGCACTTTTATCTTGAAAATTTACAAGTATACAACTGCCTTACAGAAACTGGGTAGGATCCGAGTAGAAACATATTTTTATTTAACTTCTGGATCCAAATGCCAGTTAGGAACCAGGTAGGGCCCGATAAAAGAAGCACTTTCATCTTCAAAATTTACAAATATACAACTGCCTTATAGAAACTGGATAGGATCCGAGTAGAAACATATTTTCGTATTTCAACTTCAGGACCCATATGCCAGTTAGGAACCAGGTAGGGCCGGATATAAGAAGCACTTTTATCTTGAAAATTTACAAGTATACAACTGCCTTATAGAAACTGGATAGGATCCGAGTAGAAACATATTTTCGTATTTTAACTACAGGACCCATATCGCAGTTAGGAACCAGGTAGGGTCCGATAAAAGAAGCACTTTCATCTTCAAAATTTACAAATATACAACTGCCTTATATAAACTGGATAGGATCCGAGTAGAAACATATTTTCGTATTTTAACTTCAGGACCCATATGCCAGTTAGGAACCAGGTAGGGCCGGATATAAGAAGCACTTTTATCTTGAAAATTTACAAGTATACAACTGCCTTACAGAAACTGGGTAGGATCCGAGTAGAAACATATTTTCGTATTTTAATTTCAGGACCCATATGCCAGTTAGGAACCAGGTAGGGCCGGATATAAGAAGCACTTTTATCTTGAAAATTTACAAGTATACAACTGCCTTACAGAAACTGGGTAGGATCCGAGTAGAAACATATTTTCGTATTTCAACTTCAGGACCCATATGCCAGTTAGGAACCAGGTAGGGCCGGATATAAGAAGCACTTTTATCTTGAAAATTTACAAGTATACAACTGGCTTATAGAAAATGGATGGGATCTGGTTAGTAAAGTATTTTTTTTTTTACATCTGGATCCAAATGCCAGTTAGGAACCAGGTAGGGCCCGATAAAAGAAGCACTTTCATCTTCAAAATTTACAAATATACAACTGCCTTATATAAACTGGATAGCATCCGAGTAGAAACATATTTTCGTATTTTAACTTCAGGACCCATATGCCAGTTAGGAACCAGGTAGGGCCGGATATAAGAAGCACTTTTATCTTGAAAATTTACAAGTATACAACTGCCTTACAGAAACTGGGTAGGATCCGAGTAGAAACATATTTTCGTATTTTAACTTCAGGACCTATAAGTCAGGTAGGAAGCCAGTACGGCCGTATAGGAGAAGCACTTTCATCTTTAAAATTTACAAATATACAACTGCCTTATAGAAACTAGATAGGATCCGAGTAGAAACATATTTTCGTATTTTAGCTTCAGGACCCATATGCCAGTTAGGAACCAGGTAGGGCCGGATATAAGAAGCACTTTTATCTTGAAAATTTACAAGTCTACAACTGGCTTATAGAAAATGGATAGGATCTGGTTAGTAAAGTATTTTTTTTTACATCTGGATCCAAATGCCAGTTAGGAACCAGGTAGGGCCCGATAAAAGAAGCACTTTTATCTTGAAAATTTACAAGTATACAACTGCCTTACAGAAACTGGGTAGGATCCGAGTAGAAACATATTTTCGTATTTTAACTTCAGGACCTATAAGTCAGGTAGGAACCCAGTACGGCCGTATAGGAGAAGCACTTTCATCTTCAAAGTTTACAAGTCTACAACTGGCTTATAGAAAATGGATAGGATCTGGTTAGTAAAGTATTTTTTTTTTTACATCTGGATCCAAATGCCAGTTAGGAACCAGGTAGGGCCCGATAAAAGAAGCACTTTCATCTTCAAAATTTACAAATATACAACTGTCTAATAGAAACTGGATAGGATCCGAGTAGAAACATATTTTCGTATTTTAACTTCAGGACCCATATCCCAGTTAGGAACCAGGTAGGGCCCGATAAAAGAAGCACTTTCATCTTCAAAATTTACAAATATACAACTGCCTTATATAAACTGGATAGGATCCGAGTAGAAACATATTTTCGTATTTTAACTTCAGGACCCATATGCCAGTTAGGAACCAGGTAGGGCCGGATATAAGAAGCACTTTTATCTTGAAAATTTACAAGTCTACAACTGCCTTATTGAAAACGGATAGGATCTGGTTAGTAAAGTATTTTTTTTTTTACATCTGGATCCAAATGCCAGTTAGGAACCAGGTAGGGCCCGATAAAAGGAGCACTTTCATCTTCAAAATTTACAAATATACAACTGCCTTATAGAAACTGGATAGGATCCGAGTAGAAACATATTTTCGTATTTTAACTTCAGGACCCATATGCCAGTTAGGAACCAGGTAGGGCCGGATATAAGAAGCACTTTTATCTTGAAAATTTACAAGTATACAACTGCCTTATAGAAACTGGATAGGATCCGAGTAGAAACATATTTTCGTATTTTAACTTCAGGACCCATATCCCAGTTAGGAACCAGGTAGGGCCCGATAAAAGAAGCACTTTCATCTTCAAAATTTACAAATATACAACTGCCTTATAGAAACTAAATAGGATTCGAGTAGAAACATATTTTCGTATTTTAACTTCAGGACCCATATCCCAGTTAGGAACCAGGTAGGGCCCGATAAAAGAAGCACTTTCATCTTCAAAATTTACAAATATACAACTGCCTTATAGAAACTGGGTAGGATCCGAGTAGAAACATATTTTCGTATTTTAATTTCAGGACCCATATGCCAGTTAGGAACCAGGTAGGGCCGGATATAAGAAGCACTTTTATCTTGAAAATTTACAAGTATACAACTGCCTTATAGAAACTGGATAGGATCCGAGTAGAAACATATTTTCGTATTTTAACTACAGGACCCATATCCCAGTTAGGAACCAGGTAGGGCCCGATAAAAGAAGCACTTTCATCTTCAAAATTTACAAATATACAACTGCCTTATATAAACTGGATAGGATCCGAGTAGAAACATATTTTCGTATTTTAACTTCAGGACCCATATGCCAGTTAGGAACCAGGTAGGGCCGGATATAAGAAGCACTTTTATCTTGAAAATTTACAAGTATACAACTGCCTTACAGAAACTGGGTAGGATCCGAGTAGAAACATATTTTCGTATTTTAATTTCAGGACCCATATGCCAGTTAGGAACCAGGTAGGGCCGGATATAAGAAGCACTTTTATCTTGAAAATTTACAAGTATACAACTGCCTTACAGAAACTGGGTAGGATCCGAGTAGAAACATATTTTCGTATTTCAACTTCAGGACCCATATGCCAGTTAGGAACCAGGTAGGGCCGGATATAAGAAGCACTTTTATCTTGAAAATTTACAAGTATACAACTGGCTTATAGAAAATGGATGGGATCTGGTTAGTAAAGTATTTTTTTTTACATCTGGATCCAAATGCCAGTTAGGAACCAGGTAGGGCCCGATAAAAGAAGCACTTTCATCTTCAAAATTTACAAATATACAACTGCCTTATATAAACTGGATAGCATCCGAGTAGAAACATATTTTCGTATTTTAACTTCAGGACCCATATGCCAGTTAGGAACCAGGTAGGGCCGGATATAAGAAGCACTTTTATCTTGAAAATTTACAAGTATACAACTGCCTTACAGAAACTGGGTAGGATCCGAGTAGAAACATATTTTCGTATTTTAACTTCAGGACCTATAAGTCAGGTAGGAAGCCAGTACGGCCGTATAGGAGAAGCACTTTCATCTTTAAAATTTACAAATATACAACTGCCTTATAGAAACTAGATAGGATCCGAGTAGAAACATATTTTCGTATTTTAGCTTCAGGACCCATATGCCACTTAGGAACCAGGTAGGGCCGGATATAAGAAGCACTTTTATCTTGAAAATTTACAAGTCTACAACTGGCTTATAGAAAATGGATAGGATCTGGTTAGTAAAGTATTTTTTTTTTTACATCTGGATCCAAATGCCAGTTAGGAACCAGGTAGGGCCCGATAAAAGAAGCACTTTTATCTTGAAAATTTACAAGTATACAACTGCCTTACAGAAACTGGGTAGGATCCGAGTAGAAACATATTTTCGTATTTTAACTTCAGGACCTATAAGTCAGGTAGGAACCCAGTACGGCCGTATAGGAGAAGCACTTTCATCTTCAAAATTTACAAATATACAACTGGCTTATAGAAAATGGATAGGATCTGGTTAGTAAAGTATTTTTTTTTTTTACATCTGGATCCAAATGCCAGTTAGGAACCAGGTAGGGCCCGATAAAAGAAGCACTTTCATCTTCAAAATTTACAAATATACAACTGTCTAATAGAAACTGGATAGGATCCGAGTAGAAACATATTTTCGTATTTTAACTTCAGGACCCATATCCCAGTTAGGAACCAGGTAGGGCCCGATAAAAGAAGCACTTTCATCTTCAAAATTTACAAATATACAACTGCCTTATATAAACTGGATAGGATCCGAGTAGAAACATATTTTCGTATTTTAACTTCAGGACCCATATGCCAGTTAGGAACCAGGTAGGGCCGGATATAAGAAGCACTTTTATCTTGAAAATTTACAAGTCTACAACTGCCTTATTGAAAACGGATAGGATCTGGTTAGTAAAGTATTTTTTTTTTACATCTGGATCCAAATGCCAGTTAGGAACCAGGTAGGGCCCGATAAAAGGAGCACTTTCATCTTCAAAATTTACAAATATACAACTGCCTTATAGAAACTGGATAGGATCCGAGTAGAAACATATTTTCGTATTTTAACTTCAGGACCCATATGCCAGTTAGGAACCAGGTAGGGCCGGATATAAGAAGCACTTTTATCTTGAAAATTTACAAGTATACAACTGCCTTATAGAAACTGGATAGGATCCGAGTAGAAACATATTTTCGTATTTTAACTTCAGGACCCATATCCCAGTTAGGAACCAGGTAGGGCCCGATAAAAGAAGCACTTTCATCTTCAAAATTTACAAATATACAACTGCCTTATATAAACTGGATAGGATCCGAGTAGAAACATATTTTCGTATTTTAACTTCAGGACCCATATGCCAGTTAGGAACCAGGTAGGGCCGGATAAAAGAAGCACTTTCATCTTCAAAATTTACAAATATACAATTGCCTTATAGAAACTGGGTAGGATCCGAGTAGAAACATATTTTCGTATTTTAACTACAGGACCTATAAGTTAGGTAGGAACCCAGTACGGCCGGATAGGAGAAGCACTTTCATCTTGAAAATATACAAGTATACAACTGCCTTATAGAAACTAGAAAGGATCCGGGTAGAAAAGTATTTTTTTTATACTTCTGGATCGAAATGCCAGTTAGGAACCAGGTAGGGCCCGATAAAAGAAGCAATTTCATCTTTAAAATTTAGAAATATACAACTGCCTTATAGAAACTAGATAGGATCTGAGTAGAAACATATTTTCGTATTTTAGCTTCAGGACCCATATGCCAGTTAGGAACCAGGTAGGGCCGGATATAAGAAGCACTTTTATCTTGAAAATTTTCAAGTCGACAACTGACTTATAGAAAATGGATAGGATCTGGGTAGAAACATATTTTTATTTAACTTCTGGATCCAAATGCCAGTTAGGAACCAGGTAGGGCCTGATAAAAGAAGCTCTTTTATCTAGAAAATTTACAAGTATACAACTGCCTTATAGAAACTGGGTAGGATCCGAGTAGAAACATATTTTCGTATTTTAACTTCAGGACCTATAAGTCAGGTAGGAACCCAGTACGGCCGGATAGGAGAAGCACTTTCATCTTGAAAGTATACAAGTATACAACTGCCTTATAGAAACTAGAAAGGATCCGGGTAGTAAAGTATTTTTTTTACTTCTGGATCCAAATGCCAGTTAGGAACCAGGTAGGGCCTGATAAAAGAAGCACTTTCATCTTCAAAATTTACAAATATACAACTGCCTTATATAAACTCGATAGGATCCGAGTAGAAACATATATTCGTATTTCAACTTCAGGACCCATATGCCAGTTAGGAACCAGGTAGGGCCGGATATAAGAGGCACTTTTTCTTGAAAATTTACAAGTCTACAACTGTCTTATAGAAACCGGAAAGGATCCGCGTAGAAAAGTATTTTTTGGACTTCTGGATCCAAATGCCAGTTAGAAACCAGGTAGGGCCCGATAAAAGAAGCACTTTCATCTTCAAAATTTACAAATATACAACTGCCTTATAGAAACTGGATAGGATCCGAGTAGAAACATATTTTCGTATTTTAACTTCAGGACCCATATCCCAGTTAGGAACCAGGTAGGACCCGATAAAAGAAGCACTTTCATCTTCAAAATTTACAAATATACAACTGTCTAATAGAAACTGGATAGGATCCGAGTAGAAACATATTTTCGTATTTTAACTTCAGGTCCCATATCCCAGTTAGGAACCAGGTACGGCCCGATAAAAGAAGCACTTTCATCTTCAAAATTTACAAATATACAACTGCCTTATATAAACTGGATAGGATCCGAGTAGAAACATATTTTCGTATTTTAACTTCAGGATCCATATGCCACTTAGGAACCAGGTAGGGCCGGATATAAGAAGCACTTTTATCTTGAAAATTTACAAGTCTACAACTGGCTTATAGAAAATGGATAGGATCTGGTTAGTAAAGTATTTTTTTTTTACATCTGGATCCAAATGCCAGTTAGGAACCAGGTAGGGCCCGATAAAAGAAGCACTTTTATCTTGAAAATTTACAAGTATACAACTGCCTTACAGAAACTGGGTAGGATCCGAGTAGAAACATATTTTCGTATTTTAACTTCAGGACCCATATGCCAGTTAGTAACCAGGTAGGGCCGGATATAAGAAGCACTTTTATCTTGAAAATTTACAAGTCTACAACTGCCTTATTGAAAATGGATAGGATCTGGTTAGTAAAGTATTTTTTTTTTACATCTGGATCCAAATGCCAGTTAGGAACCAGGTAGGGCCCGATAAAAGAAGCACTTTCATCTTCAAAATTTACAAATATACAACTGCCTTATAGAAACTGGATAGGATCCGAGTAGAAACATATTTTCGTATTTTAGCTTCAGTACCCATTTGCCAGTTAGGAACCAGGTAGGGCCGGATATAAGAAGCACTTTTATCTTGAAAATTTACAAGTCGACAACTGACTTATAGAAAATGGATAGGATCTGGGTAGAAACATATTTTTATTTAACTTCTGGATCCAAATGCCAGTTAGGAACCAGGTAGGGCCCGATAAAAGAAGCACTTTCATCTTCAAAATTTACAAATATACAACTGCCTTATAGAAACTGGATAGGATCCGAGTAGAAACATATTTTCGTATTTCAACTTCAGGACCCATATGCCAGTTAGGAACCAGGTAGGGCCGGATATAAGAAGCACTTTTATCTTGAAAATTTACAAGTATACAACTGCCTTACAGAAACTGGGTAGGATCCGAGTAGAAACATATTTTCGTATTTTAATTTCAGGACCCATATGCCAGTTAGGAACCAGGTAGGGCCGGATATAAGAAGCACTTTTATCTTGAAAATTTACAAGTATACAACTGCCTTATAGAAACTGGATAGGATCCGAGTAGAAACATATTTTCGTATTTTAACTACAGGACCCATATCGCAGTTAGGAACCAGGTAGGGACCGATAAAAGAAGCACTTTCATCTTCAAAATTTACAAATATACAACTGCCTTATATAAACTGGATAGGATCCGAGTAGAAACATATTTTCGTATTTTAACTTCAGGACCCATATGCCAGTTAGGAACCAGGTAGGGCCGGATATAAGAAGCACATTTATCTTGAAAATTTACAAGTATACAACTGCCTTACAGAAACTGGGTAGGATCCGAGTAGAAACATATTTTCGTATTTTAATTTCAGGACCCATATGCCAGTTAGGAACCAGGTAGGGCCGGATATAAGAAGCACTTTTATCTTGAAAATTTACAAGTATACAACTGCCTTACAGAAACTGGGTAGGATCCGAGTAGAAACATATTTTCGTATTTCAACTTCAGGACCCATATGCCAGTTAGGAACCAGGTAGGGCCGGATATAAGAAGCACATTTATCTTGAAAATTTACAAGTATACAACTGCCTTACAGAAACTGGATAGAATCCGAGTAGAAACATATTTTCGTATTTTAACTTCAGGACCCATATGCCAGTTAGGAACCAGGTAGGGCCGGATATAAGAAGCACTTTTATCTTGAAAATTTACAAGTATACAACTGGCTTATAGAAAATGGATGGGATCTGGTTAGTAAAGTATTTTTTTTTTTACATCTGGATCCAAATGCCAGTTAGGAACCAGGTAGGGCCCGATAAAAGAAGCACTTTCATCTTCAAAATTTACAAATATACAACTGCCTTATATAAACTGGATAGCATCCGAGTAGAAACATATTTTCGTATTTTAACTTCAGGACCCATATGCCAGTTAGGAACCAGGTAGGGCCGGATATAAGAAGCACTTTTATCTTGAAAATTTACAAGTATACAACTGCCTTACAGAAACTGGGTAGGATCCGAGTAGAAACATATTTTCGTATTTTAATTTCAGGACCCATATGCCAGTTAGGAACCAGGTAGGGCCGGATATAAGAAGCACTTTTATCTTGAAAATTTACAAGTATACAACTGCCTTACAGAAACTGGGTAGGATCCGAGTAGAAACATATTTTCGTATTTCAACTTCAGGACCCATATGCCAGTTAGGAACCAGGTAGGGCCGGATATAAGAAGCACTTTTATCTTGAAAATTTACAAGTATACAACTGGCTTATAGAAAATGGATGGGATCTGGTTAGTAAAGTATTTTTTTTTTTACATCTGGATCCAAATGCCAGTTAGGAACCAGGTAGGGCCCGATAAAAGAAGCACTTTCATCTTCAAAATTTACAAATATACAACTGCCTTATATAAACTGGATAGCATCCGAGTAGAAACATATTTTCGTATTTTAACTTCAGGACCCATATGCCAGTTAGGAACCAGGTAGGGCCGGATATAAGAAGCACTTTTATCTTGAAAATTTACAAGTATACAACTGCCTTACAGAAACTGGGTAGGATCCGAGTAGAAACATATTTTTATTTAACTTCTGGATCCAAATGCCAGTTAGGAACCAGGTAGGGCCCGATAAAAGAAGCACTTTCATCTTCAAAATTTACAAATATACAACTGCCTTATAGAAACTGGATAGGATCCGAGTAGAAACATATTTTCGTATTTCAACTTCAGGACCCATATGCCAGTTAGGAACCAGGTAGGGCCGGATATAAGAAGCACTTTTATCTTGAAAATTTACAAGTATACAACTGCCTTATAGAAACTGGATAGGATCCGAGTAGAAACATATTTTCGTATTTTAACTACAGGACCCATATCGCAGTTAGGAACCAGGTAGGGCCCGATAAAAGAAGCACTTTCATCTTCAAAATTTACAAATATACAACTGCCTTATATAAACTGGATAGGATCCGAGTAGAAACATATTTTCGTATTTTAACTTCAGGACCCATATGCCAGTTAGGAACCAGGTAGGGCCGGATATAAGAAGCACTTTTATCTTGAAAATTTACAAGTATACAACTGCCTTACAGAAACTGGGTAGGATCCGAGTAGAAACATATTTTCGTATTTCAACTTCAGGACCCATATGCCAGTTAGGAACCAGGTAGGGCCGGATATAAGAAGCACTTTTATCTTGAAAATTTACAAGTATACAACTGGCTTATAGAAAATGGATGGGATCTGGTTAGTAAAGTATTTTTTTTTTTACATCTGGATCCAAATGCCAGTTAGGAACCAGGTAGGGCCCGATAAAAGAAGCACTTTCATCTTCAAAATTTACAAATATACAACTGCCTTATATAAACTGGATAGCATCCGAGTAGAAACATATTTTCGTATTTCAACTCCGGGATCCAAATGCCAGTTAGGAACCAGGTAGGGCCGGATATAAGAAGCACTTTCATCTTTAAAATTTACAAATATACAACTGCCTTTTAGAAACTAGATAGGATCCGAGTAGAAACATATTTTCGTATTTTAGCTTCAGGACCCATATGCCAGTTAGGAACCAGGTAGGGCCGGATATAAGAAGCACTTTTATCTTGAAAATTTACAAGTCTACAACTGGCTTATAGAAAATGGATAGGATCTGGTTAGTAAAGTATTTTTTTTTTACATCTGGATCCAAATGCCAGTTAGGAACCAGGTAGGGCCCGATAAAAGAAGCACTTTCATCTTCAAAATTTACAAATATACAACTGTCTAATAGAAACTGGATAGGATCCGAGTAGAAACATATTTTCGTATTTTAACTTCAGGACCTATAAGTCAGGTAGGAACCCAGTACGGCCGTATAGGAGAAGCACTTTCATCTTGAAATTTTACAAGTCTACAACTGGCTTATAGAAAATGGATAGGATCTGGTTAGTAAAGTATTTTTTTTTTTTTACATCTGGATCCAAATGCCAGTTAGGAACCAGGTAGGGCCCGATAAAAGAAGCACTTTCATCTTCAAAATTTACAAATATACAACTGTCTAATAGAAACTGGATAGGATCCGAGTAGAAACATATTTTCGTATTTTAACTTCAGGACCCATATCCCAGTTAGGAACCAGGTAGGGCCCGATAAAAGAAGCACTTTCATCTTCAAAATTTACAAATATACAACTGCCTTATATAAACTGGATAGGATCCGAGTAGAAACATATTTTCGTATTTTAACTTCAGGACCCATATCCCAGTTAGGAACCAGGTAGGGCCCGATAAAAGGAGCACTTTCATCTTCAAAATTTACAAATATACAACTGCCTTATAGAAACTGGATAGGATCCGAGTAGAAACATATTTTCGTATTTCAACTTCAGGACCCATATGCCAGTTAGGAACCAGGTAGGGCCGGATATAAGAAGCACTTTTATCTTTAAAATTTACAAGTATACAACTGCCTTATAGAAACTGGATAGGATCCGAGTAGAAACATATTTTCGTATTTTAACTTCAGGACCCATATCCCAGTTAGGAACCAGGTAGGGCCCGATAAAAGAAGCACTTTCATCTTCAAAATTTACAAATATACAACTGCCTTATATAAACTGGATAGGATCCGAGTAGAAACATATTTTCGTATTTTAACTTCAGGACCCATATGCCAGTTAGGAACCAGGTAGTGTCGGATATAAGAAGCACTTTCATCTTCAAAATTTACAAATATACAATTGCCTTATAGAAACTGGGTAGGATCCGAGTAGAAACATATTTTCGTATTTTAACTACAGGACCTATAAGTTAGGTAGGAACCCAGTACGGCCGGATAGGAGAAGCACTTTCATCTTGAAAATATACAAGTATACAACTGCCTTATAGAAACTAGAAAGGATCCGGGTAGAAAAGTATTTTTTTTATACTTCTGGATCGAAATGCCAGTTAGGAACCAGGTAGGGCCCGATAAAAGAAGCAATTTCATCTTTAAAATTTAGAAATATACAACTGCCTTATAGAAACTAGATAGGATCTGAGTAGAAACATATTTTCGTATTTTAGCTTCAGGACCCATATGCCAGTTAGGAACCAGGTAGGGCCGGATATAAGAAGCACTTTTATCTTGAAAATTTTCAAGTCGACAACTGACTTATAGAAAATGGATAGGATCTGGGTAGAAACATATTTTTATTTAACTTCTGGATCCAAATGCCAGTTAGGAACCAGGTAGGGCCTGATAAAAGAAGCTCTTTTATCTAGAAAATTTACAAGTATACAACTGCCTTATAGAAACTGGGTAGGATCCGAGTAGAAACATATTTTCGTATTTTAACTTCAGGACCCATATGCCAGTTAGGAACCAGGTAGGGCCGGATAAAAGAATCTCTTTAATCTACAAAATTTACAAGTATACAACTGCCTTATAGAAACTTCATAGGATCCGAGTAGAAACATATTTTCGTATTTTAACTTCAGGACCTATAAGTCAGGTAGGAACCCAGTACGGCCGGATAGGAGAAGCACTTTCATCTTGAAAGTATACAAGTATACAACTGCCTTATAGAAACTAGAAAGGATCCGGGTAGTAAAGTATTTTTTTTTTTACTTCTGGATCCAAATGCCAGTTAGGAACCAGGTAGGGCCTGATAAAAGAAGCACTTTCATCTTCAAAATTTACAAATATACAACTGCCTTATATAAACTCGATAGGATCCGAGTAGAAACATATATTCGTATTTCAACTTCAGGACCCATATGCCAGTTAGGAACCAGGTAGGGCCGGATATAAGAGGCACTTTTTCTTGAAAATTTACAAGTCTACAACTGTCTTATAGAAACCGGAAAGGATCCGCGTAGAAAAGTATTTTTTGGACTTCTGGATCCAAATGCCAGTTAGAAACCAGGTAGGGCCCGATAAAAGAAGCACTTTCATCTTCAAAATTTACAAATATACAACTGCCTTATAGAAACTGGATAGGATCCGAGTAGAAACATATTTTCGTATTTTAACTTCAGGACCCATATCCCAGTTAGGAACCAGGTAGGACCCGATAAAAGAAGCACTTTCATCTTCAAAATTTACAAATATACAACTGTCTAATAGAAACTGGATAGGATCCGAGTAGAAACATATTTTCGTATTTTAACTTCAGGTCCCATATCCCAGTTAGGAACCAGGTACGGCCCGATAAAAGAAGCACTTTCATCTTCAAAGTTTACAAGTCTACAACTGGCTTATAGAAAATGGATAGGATCTGGTTAGTAAAGTATTTTTTTTTTACATCTGGATCCAAATGCCAGTTAGGAACCAGGTAGGGCCCGATAAAAGAAGCACTTTCATCTTCAAAATTTACAAATATACAACTGCCTTATATAAACTGGATAGGATCCGAGTAGAAACATATTTTCGTATTTTAACTTCAGGACCCATATGCCAGTTAGGAACCAGGTAGGGCCGGATATAAGAAGCACTTTCATCTTCAAAATTTACAAATATACAACTGCCTTATATAAACTGGATAGGATCCGAGTAGAAACATATTTTCGTATTTTAACTTCAGGACCCATATGCCAGTTAGGAACCAGGTAGGGCCGGATATAAGAAGCACTTTTATCTTGAAAATTTACAAGTCTACAACTGGCTTATAGAAAATGGATAGGATCTGGTTAGTAAAGTATTTTTTTTTTTACATCTGGATCCAAATGCCAGTTAGGAACCAGGTAGGGCCCGATAAAAGAAGCACTTTTATCTTGAAAATTTACAAGTATACAACTGCCTTACAGAAACTGGGTAGGATCCGAGTAGAAACATATTTTCGTATTTTAACTTCAGGACCCATATGCCAGTTAGGAACCAGGTAGGGCCGGATATAAGAAGCACTTTTATCTTGAAAATTTACAAGTCTACAACTGCCTTATTGAAAATGGATAGGATCTGGTTAGTAAAGTATTTTTTTTTTTACATCTGGATCCAAATGCCAGTTAGGAACCAGGTAGGGCCCGATAAAAGAAGCACTTTCATCTTCAAAATTTACAAATATACAACTGCCTTATAGAAACTGGATAGGATCCGAGTAGAAACATATTTTCGTATTTTAACTTCAGGACCCATATGCCAGTTAGGAACCAGGTAGGGCCGGATATAAGAAGCACTTTTATCTTGAAAATTTACAAGTATACAACTGCCTTACAGAAACTGGGTAGGATCCGAGTAGAAACATATTTTCGTATTTCAACTTCAGGACCCATATGCCAGTTAGGAACCAGGTAGGGCCGGATATAAGAAGCACTTTTATCTTGAAAATTTACAAGTATACAACTGCCTTATAGAAACTGGATAGGATCCGAGTAGAAACATATTTTCGTATTTTAACTACAGGACCCATATCGCAGTTAGGAACCAGGTAGGGACCGATAAAAGAAGCACTTTCATCTTCAAAATTTACAAATATACAACTGCCTTATATAAACTGGATAGGATCCGAGTAGAAACATATTTTCGTATTTTAACTTCAGGACCCATATGCCAGTTAGGAACCAGGTAGGGCCGGATATAAGAAGCACATTTATCTTGAAAATTTACAAGTATACAACTGCCTTACAGAAACTGGGTAGGATCCGAGTAGAAACATATTTTCGTATTTTAATTTCAGGACCCATATGCCAGTTAGGAACCAGGTAGGGCCGGATATAAGAAGCACTTTTATCTTGAAAATTTACAATTATACAACTGCCTTACAGAAACTGGGTAGGATCCGAGTAGAAACATATTTTCGTATTTCAACTTCAGGACCCATATGCCAGTTAGGAACCAGGTAGGGCCGGATATAAGAAGCACTTTTATCTTGAAAATTTACAAGTATACAACTGGCTTATAGAAAATGGATGGGATCTGGTTAGTAAAGTATTTTTTTTTTTACATCTGGATCCAAATGCCAGTTAGGAACCAGGTAGGGCCCGATAAAAGAAGCACTTTCATCTTCAAAATTTACAAATATACAACTGCCTTATATAAACTGGATAGCATCCGAGTAGAAACATATTTTCGTATTTTAACTTCAGGACCCATATGCCAGTTAGGAACCAGGTAGTGCCGGATATAAGAAGCACTTTTATCTTGAAAATTTACAAGTATACAACTGCCTTACAGAAACTGGGTAGGATCCGAGTAGAAACATATTTTCGTATTTTAACTTCAGGACCTATAAGTCAGGTAGGAACCCAGTACGGCCGTATAGGAGAAGCACTTTCATCTTTAAAATTTACAAATATACAACTGCCTTATAGAAACTAGATAGGATCCGAGTAGAAACATATTTTCGTATTTTAGCTTCAGGACCCATTTGCCAGTTAGGAACCAGGTAGGGCCGGATATAAGAAGCACTTTTATCTTGAAAATTTACAAGTCGACAACTGACTTATAGAAAATGGATAGAATCTGGGTAGAAACATATTTTTATTTAACTTCTGGATCCAAATGCCAGTTAGGAACCAGGTAGGGCCTGATAAAAGAAGCTCTTTTATCTAGAAAATTTACAAGTATACAACTGCCTTATAGAAACTGGGTAGGATCCGAGTAGAAACATATTTTCGTATTTTAACTTCAGGACCTATAAGTCAGGTAGGAACCCAGTACGGCCGGATAGGAGAAGCACTTTCATCTTGAAAGTATACAAGTATACAACTGCCTTATAGAAACTAGAAAGGATCCGGGTAGTAAAGTATTTTTTTTATTACTTCTGGATCCAAATGCCAGTTAGGAACCAGGTAGGGCCTGATAAAAGAAGCACTTTCATCTTCAAAATTTACAAATATACAACTGCCTTATATAAACTCGATAGGATCCGAGTAGAAACATATATTCGTATTTCAACTTCAGGACCCATATGCCAGTTAGGAACCAGGTAGGGCCGGATATAAGAGGCACTTTTATCTTGAAAATTTACAAGTATACAACTGCCTTATAGAAACTGGATAGGATCCGAGTAGAAACATATTTTCGTATTTTAACTACAGGACCCATATCGCAGTTAGGAACCAGGTAGGGCCCGATAAAAGAAGCACTTTCATCTTCAAAATTTACAAATATACAACTGCCTTATATAAACTGGATAGGATCCGAGTAGAAACATATTTTCGTATTTTAACTTCAGGACCCATATGCCAGTTAGGAACCAGGTAGGGCCGGATATAAGAAGCACTTTTATCTTGAAAATTTACAAGTATACAACTGCCTTACAGAAACTGGGTAGGATCCGAGTAGAAACATATTTTCGTATTTCAACTTCAGGACCCATATGCCAGTTAGGAACCAGGTAGGGCCGGATATAAGAAGCACTTTTATCTTGAAAATTTACAAGTATACAACTGGCTTATAGAAAATGGATGGGATCTGGTTAGTAAAGTATTTTTTTTTTACATCTGGATCCAAATGCCAGTTAGGAACCAGGTAGGGCCCGATAAAAGAAGCACTTTCATCTTCAAAATTTACAAATATACAACTGCCTTATATAAACTGGATAGCATCCGAGTAGAAACATATTTTCGTATTTTAACTTCAGGACCCATATGCCAGTTAGGAACCAGGTAGGGCCGGATATAAGAAGCACTTTTATCTTGAAAATGTACAAGTATACAACTGCCTTACAGAAACTGGGTAGGATCCGAGTAGAAACATATTTTCGTATTTTAACTTCAGGACCTATAAGTCAGGTAGGAACCCAGTACGGCCGTATAGGAGAAGCACTTTCATCTTTAAAATTTACAAATATACAACTGCCTTATAGAAACTAGATAGGATCCGAGTAGAAACATATTTTCGTATTTTAGCTTCAGGACCCATTTGCCAGTTAGGAACCAGGTAGGGCCGGATATAAGAAGCACTTTTATCTTGAAAATTTACAAGTCGACAACTGACTTATAGAAAATGGATAGAATCTGGGTAGAAACATATTTTTATTTAACTTCTGGATCCAAATGCCAGTTAGGAACCAGGTAGGGCCTGATAAAAGAAGAACATTCATCTTCAAAATTTACAAATATACAACTGCCTTATAGAAACTAGATAGGATCCGAGTAGAAACATATTTTCGTATTTTAGCTTCAGGACCCATATGCCAGTTAGGAACCAGGTAGAGCCGGATATAAGAAGCACTTTTATCTTGAAAATTTTCAAGTCGACAACTGACTTATAGAAAATGGATAGGATCTGGGTAGAAACATATTTTTATTTAACTTCTGGATCCAAATGCCAGTTAGGAACCAGGTAGGGCCTGATAAAAGAAGCTCTTTTATCTAGAAAATTTACAAGTATACAACTGCCTTATAGAAACTGGGTAGGATCCGAGTAGAAACATATTTTCGTATTTTAACTTCAGGACCTATAAGTCAGGTAGGAACCCAGTACGGCCGGATAGGAGAAGCACTTTCATCTTGAAAGTATACAAGTATACAACTGCCTTATAGAAACTAGAAAGGATCCGGGTAGTAAAGTATTTTTTTTTTTACTTCTGGATCCAAATGCCAGTTAGGAACCAGGTAGGGCCTGATAAAAGAAGCACTTTCATCTTCAAAATTTACAAATATACAACTGCCTTATATAAACTCGATAGGATCCGAGTAGAAACATATATTCGTATTTCAACTTCAGGACCCATATGCCAGTTAGGAACCAGGTAGGGCCGGATATAAGAGGCACTTTTATCTTGAAAATTTACAAGTCTACAACTGTCTTATAGAAACCGGCAAGGATCCGCGTAGAAAAGTATTTTTTTTTGACTTCTGGATCCAAATGCCAGTTAGAAACCAGGTAGGGCCCGATAAAAGAAGCACTTTCATCTTCAAAATTTACAAATATACAACTGCCTTATAGAAACTGGATAGGATCCGAGTAGAAACATATTTTCGTATTTTAACTTCAGGACCCATATCCCAGTTAGGAACCAGGTAGGACCCGATAAAAGAAGCACTTTCATCTTCAAAATTTACAAATATACAACTGTCTAATAGAAACTGGATAGGATCCGAGTAGAAACATATTTTCGTATTTTAACTTCAGGTCCCATATCCCAGTTAGGAACCAGGTACGGCCCGATAAAAGAAGCACTTTCATCTTCAAAATTTACAAATATACAACTGCCTTATATAAACTGGATAGGATCCGAGTAGAAACATATTTTCGTATTTTAACTTCAGGACCCATATGCCAGTTAGGAACCAGGTAGGGCCGGATATAAGAAGCACTTCTATCTTGAAAGTATACAAGTATACAACTGCCTTATAGAAACTGGGTAGGATCCGAGTAGAAACATATTTTCGTATTTTAACTTCAGGACCTATAAGTCAGGTAGGAAGCCAGTACGGCCGTATAGGAGAAGCACTTTCATCTTTAAAATTTACAAATATACAACTGTCTAATAGAAACTGGATAGGATCCGAGTAGAAACATATTTTCGTATTTTAACTTCAGGACCCATATGCCAGTTAGGAACCAGGTAGGGCCGGATATAAGAAGCACTTTTATCTTGAAAATTTACAAGTATACAACTGCCTTACAGAAACTGGGTAGGATCCAAGTAGAAACATATTTTCGTATTTTAACTTCAGGACCTATAAGTCAGGTAGGAACCCAGTACGGCCGGATAGGAGAAGCACTTTCATCTTCAAAGTTTACAAGTCTACAACTGGCTTATAGAAAATGGATAGGATCTGGTTAGTCAAGTATTTTTTTTTTTACATCTGGATCCAAATTCCAGTTAGGAACCAGGTAGGGCCCGATAAAAGAAGCACTTTCATCTTTAAAATTTACAAATATACAACTGCCTTATAGAAACTAGATAGGATCTGAGTAGAAACATATTTTCGTATTTTAGCTTCAGGACCCATATGCCAGTTAGGAACCAGGATGGCCGGATATAAGAAGCACTTTTATCTTGAAAATTTTCAAGTCGACAACTGACTTATAGAAAATGGATAGGATCTGGGTAGAAACATATTTTTATTTAACTTCTGGATCCAAATGCCAGTTAGGAACCAGGTAGGGCCTGATAAAAGAAGCTCTTTTATCTAGAAAATTTACAAGTATACAACTGCCTTATAGAAACTGGGTAGGATCCGAGTAGAAACATATTTTCGTATTTTAACTTCAGGACCTATAAGTCAGGTAGGAACCCAGTACGGCCGGATAGGAGAAGCACTTTCATCTTGAAAGTATACAAGTATACAACTGCCTTATAGAAACTAGAAAGGATCCGGGTAGTAAAGTATTTTTTTTTTTACTTCTGGATCCAAATGCCAGTTAGGAACCAGGTAGGGCCTGATAAAAGAAGCACTTTCATCTTCAAAATTTACAAATATACAACTGCCTTATATAAACTCGATAGGATCCGAGTAGAAACATATATTCGTATTTCAACTTCAGGACCCATATGCCAGTTAGGAACCAGGTAGGGCCGGATATAAGAGGCACTTTTATCTTGAAAATTTACAAGTCTACAACTGTCTTATAGAAACCGGCAAGGATCCGCGTAGAAAAGTATTTTTTTTTGACTTCTGGATCCAAATGCCAGTTAGAAACCAGGTAGGGCCCGATAAAAGAAGCACTTTCATCTTCAAAATTTACAAATATACAACTGCCTTATAGAAACTGGATAGGATCCGAGTAGAAACATATTTTCGTATTTTAACTTCAGGACCCATATCCCAGTTAGGAACCAGGTAGGACCCGATAAAAGAAGCACTTTCATCTTCAAAATTTACAAATATACAACTGTCTAATAGAAACTGGATAGGATCCGAGTAGAAACATATTTTCGTATTTTAACTTCAGGTCCCATATCCCAGTTAGGAACCAGGTACGGCCCGATAAAAGAAGCACTTTCATCTTCAAAATTTACAAATATACAACTGCCTTATATAAACTGGATAGGATCCGAGTAGAAACATATTTTCGTATTTTAACTTCAGGACCCATATGCCACTTAGGAACCAGGTAGGGCCGGATATAAGAAGCACTTTTATCTTGAAAATTTACAAGTCTACAACTGGCTTATAGAAAATGGATAGGATCTGGTTAGTAAAGTATTTTTTTTTTTACATCTGGATCCAAATGCCAGTTAGGAACCAGGTAGGGCCCGATAAAAGAAGCACTTTTATCTTGAAAATTTACAAGTATACAACTGCCTTACAGAAACTGGGTAGGATCCGAGTAGAAACATATTTTCGTATTTTAACTTCAGGACCTATAAGTCAGGTAGGAACCCAGTACGGCCGTATAGGAGAAGCACTTTCATCTTGAAAGTATACAAGTATACAACTGCCTTATAGAAACTAGAAAGGATCCGGGTAGAAAAGTATTTTTTTTTTTACTTCTGGATCGAAATGCCAGTTAGGAACCAGGTAGGGCCCGATAAAAGAAGCACTTTCATCTTTAAAATTTACAAATATACAACTGCTTTATAGAAACTAGATAGGATCCGAGTAGAAACATATTTTCGTATTTTAGCTTCAGTACCCATTTGCCAGTTAGGAACCAGGTAGGGCCGGATATAAGAAGCACTTTTATCTTGAAAATTTACAAATATACAACTGCCTTATAGAAACTAAATAGGATTCGAGTAGAAACATATTTTCGTATTTTAACTTCAGGACCCATATCCCAGTTAGGAACCAGGTAGGGCCCGATAAAAGAAGCACTTTCATCTTCAAAATTTACAAATATACAACTGCCTTATAGAAACTGGATAGGATCCGAGTAGAAACATATTTTCGTATTTCAACTTCAGGACCCATATGCCAGTTAGGAACCAGGTAGGGCCGGATATAAGAAGCACTTTTATCTTGAAAATTTACAAGTATACAACTGCCTTATAGAAACTGGATAGGATCCGAGTAGAAACATATTTTCGTATTTTAACTACAGGACCCATATCGCAGTTAGGAACCAGGTAGGGCCCGATAAAAGAAGCACTTTCATCTTCAAAATTTACAAATATACAACTGCCTTATATAAACTGGATAGGATCCGAGTAGAAACATATTTTCGTATTTTAACTTCAGGACCCATATGCCAGTTAGGAACCAGGTAGGGCCGGATATAAGAAGCACTTTTATCTTGAAAATTTACAAGTATACAACTGCCTTACAGAAACTGGGTAGGATCCGAGTAGAAACATATTTTCGTATTTCAACTTCAGGACCCATATGCCAGTTAGGAACCAGGTAGGGCCGGATATAAGAAGCACTTTTATCTTGAAAATTTACAAGTATACAACTGGCTTATAGAAAATGGATGGGATCTGGTTAGTAAAGTATTTTTTTTTTTACATCTGGATCCAAATGCCAGTTAGGAACCAGGTAGGGCCCGATAAAAGAAGCACTTTCATCTTCAAAATTTACAAATATACAACTGCCTTATATAAACTGGATAGCATCCGAGTAGAAACATATTTTCGTATTTTAACTTCAGGACCCATATGCCAGTTAGGAACCAGGTAGGGCCGGATATAAGAAGCACTTTTATCTTGAAAATGTACAAGTATACAACTGCCTTACAGAAACTGGGTAGGATCCGAGTAGAAACATATTTTCGTATTTTAACTTCAGGACCTATAAGTCAGGTAGGAACCCAGTACGGCCATATAGGAGAAGCACTTTCATCTTTAAAATTTACAAATATACAACTGCCTTATAGAAACTAGATAGGATCCGAGTAGAAACATATTTTCGTATTTTAACTTCAGGACCCATATCCCAGTTAGGAACCAGGTAGGGCCCGATAAAAGAAGCACTTTCATCTTCAAAATTTACAAATATACAACTGCCTTATATAAACTGGATAGGATCCGAGTAGAAACATATTTTCGTATTTTAACTTCAGGACCCATATGCCAGTTAGGAACCAGGTAGGGCCGGATATAAGAAGCACTTTTATCTTGAAAATTTACAAGTATACAACTGCCTTACAGAAACTGGGTAGGATCCGAGTAGAAACATATTTTCGTATTTTAATTTCAGGACCCATATGCCAGTTAGGAACCAGGTAGGGCCGGATATAAGAAGCACTTTTATCTTGAAAATTTACAAGAATACAACTGCCTTACAGAAACTGGCTAGGATCCGAGTAGAAACATATTTTCGTATTTTAATTTCAGGACCCATATGCCAGTTAGGAACCAGGTAGGGCCGGATATAAGAAGCACTTTTATCTTGAAAATTTACAAGTATACAACTGGCTTATAGAAAATGGATGGGATCTGGTTAGTAAAGTATTTTTTTTTTTACATCTGGATCCAAATGCCAGTTAGGAACCAGGTAGGGCCCGATAAAAGAAGCACTTTCATCTTCAAAATTTACAAATATACAACTGCCTTATATAAACTGGATAGCATCCGAGTAGAAACATATTTTCGTATTTTAACTTCAGGACCCATATGCCAGTTAGGAACCAGGTAGGGCCGGATATAAGAAGCACTTTTATCTTGAAAATGTACAAGTATACAACTGCCTTACAGAAACTGGGTAGGATCCGAGTAGAAACATATTTTCGTATTTTAACTTCAGGACCTATAAGTCAGGTAGGAACCCAGTACGGCCATATAGGAGAAGCACTTTCATCTTTAAAATTTACAAATATACAACTGCCTTATAGAAACTAGATAGGATCCGAGTAGAAACATATTTTCGTATTTTAGCTTCAGGACCCATTTTCCAGTTAGGAACCAGGTAGGGCCGGATATAAGAAGCACTTTTATCTTGAAAATTTACAAGTCGACAACTGACTTATAGAAAATGGATAGGATCTGGGTAGAAACATATTTTTATTTAACTTCTGGATCCAAATGCCAGTTAGGAACCAGGTAGGGCCTGATAAAAGAAGCACTTTCATCTTCAAAATTTACAAATATACAACTGCCTTATAGAAACTAGATAGGATCCGAGTAGAAACATATTTTCGTATTTTAGCTTCAGGACCCATATGCCAGTTAGGAACCAGGTAGAGCCGGATATAAGAAGCACTTTTATCTTGAAAATTTACAAGTCTACAACTGTCTTATAGAAACCGGAAAGGATCCGCGTAGAAAAGTATTTTTTTTTTACTTCTGGATCCAAATGCCAGTTAGAAACCAGGTAGGGCCCGATAAAAGAAGCACTTTCATCTTCAAAATTTACAAATATACAACTGCCTTATAGAAACTAGATAGGATCTGAGTAGAAACATATTTTCGTATTTTAACTACAGGACCTATAAGTTAGGTAGGAACCCAGTACGGCCGGATAGGAGAAGCACTTTCATATTGAAAATATACAAGTATACAACTGCCTTATAGAAACTAGAAAGGATCCGGGTAGAAAAGTATTTTTTTTATACTTCTGGATCGAAATGCCAGTTAGGAACCAGGTAGGGCCCGATAAAAGAAGCACTTTCATCTTTAAAATTTACAAATATACAACTGCCTTATAGAAACTAGATAGGATCTGAGTAGAAACATATTTTCGTATTTTAGCTTCAGGACCCATATGCCAGTTAGGAACCAGGATGGCCGGATATAAGAAGCACTTTTATCTTGAAAATTTTCAAGTCGACAACTGACTTATAGAAAATGGATAGGATCTGGGTAGAAACATATTTTTATTTAACTTCTGGATCCAAATGCCAGTTAGGAACCAGGTAGGGCCTGATAAAAGAAGCTCTTTTATCTAGAAAATTTACAAGTATACAACTGCCTTATAGAAACTGGGTAGGATCCGAGTAGAAACATATTTTCGTATTTTAACTTCAGGACCTATAAGTCAGGTAGGAACCCAGTACGGCCGGATAGGAGAAGCACTTTCATCTTGAAAGTATACAAGTATACAACTGCCTTATAGAAACTAGAAAGGATCCGGGTAGTAAAGTATTTTTTTTTGACGTCTGGATCCAAATGCCAGTTAGAAACCAGGTAGGGCCCGATAAAAGAAGCACTTTCATCTTCAAAATTTACAAATATACAACTGCCTTATAGAAACTGGATAGGATCCGAGTAGAAACATATTTTCGTATTTTAACTTCAGGACCCATATGCCAGTTAGGAACCAGGTAGGGCCGGATATAAGAAGCACTTTTATCTTGAAAATTTACAAGTATACAACTGCCTTACAGAAACTGGGTAGGATCCGAGTAGAAACATATTTTCGTATTTTAACTTCAGGACCTATAAGTCAGGTAGGAACCCAGTACGGCCATATAGGAGAAGCACTTTCATCTTTAAAATTTACAAATATACAACTGCCTTATAGAAACTAGATAGGATCCGAGTAGAAACATATTTTCGTATTTTAGCTTCAGGACCCATTTTCCAGTTAGGAACCAGGTAGGGCCGGATATAAGAAGCACTTTTATCTTGAAAATTTACAAGTCGACAACTGACTTATAGAAAATGGATAGGATCTGGGTAGAAACATATTTTTATTTAACTTCTGGATCCAAATGCCAGTTAGGAACCAGGTAGGGCCTGATAAAAGAAGCACTTTCATCTTCAAAATTTACAAATATACAACTGCCTTATAGAAACTCGATAGGATCCGAGTAGAAACATATTTTCGTATTTTAACTTCAGGACCCATATGCCAGTTAGGAACCAGGTAGGGCCGGATATAAGAAGCACTTTTATCTTGAAAATGTACAAGTATACAACTGCCTTACAGAAACTGGGTAGGATCCGAGTAGAAACATATTTTCGTATTTTAACTTCAGGACCTATAAGTCAGGTAGGAACCCAGTACGGCCATATAGGAGAAGCACTTTCATCTTTAAAATTTACAAATATACAACTGCCTTATAGAAACTAGATAGGATCCGAGTAGAAACATATTTTCGTATTTTAGCTTCAGGACCCATTTTCCAGTTAGGAACCAGGTAGGGCCGGATATAAGAAGCACTTTTATCTTGAAAATTTACAAGTCGACAACTGACTTATAGAAAATGGATAGGATCTGGGTAGAAACATATTTTTATTTAACTTCTGGATCCAAATGCCAGTTAGGAACCAGGTAGGGCCTGATAAAAGAAGCACTTTCATCTTCAAAATTTACAAATATACAACTGCCTTATAGAAACTAGATAGGATCCGAGTAGAAACATATTTTCGTATTTTAGCTTCAGGACCCATATGCCAGTTAGGAACCAGGTAGAGCCGGATATAAGAAGCACTTTTATCTTGAAAATTTACAAGTCTACAACTGTCTTATAGAAACCGGAAAGGATCCGCGTAGAAAAGTATTTTTTTTTTGACTTCTGGATCCAAATGCCAGTTAGAAACCAGGTAGGGCCCGATAAAAGAAGCACTTTCATCTTCAAAATTTACAAATATACAACTGCCTTATAGAAACTGGATAGGATCCGAGTAGAAACATATTTTCGTATTTTAACTTCAGGACCCATATCCCAGTTAGGAACCAGGTAGGACCCGATAAAAGAAGCACTTTCATCTTCAAAATTTACAAATATACAACTGCCTTATAGAAACTGGATAGGATCCGAGTAGAAACATATTTTCGTATTTTAACTTCAGGACCCATATGCCAGTTAGGAACCAGGTAGGGCCGGATATAAGAAGCACTTTTATCTTGAAAATTTACAAGTATACAACTGGCTTATAGAAAATGGATGGGATCTGGTTAGTAAAGTATTTTTTTTTTTACATCTGGATCCAAATGCCAGTTAGGAACCAGGTAGGGCCCGATAAAAGAAGCACTTTCATCTTCAAAATTTACAAATATACAACTGCCTTATATAAACTGGATAGCATCCGAGTAGAAACATATTTTCGTATTTTAACTTCAGGACCCATATGCCAGTTAGGAACCAGGTAGGGCCGGATATAAGAAGCACTTTTATCTTGAAAATGTACAAGTATACAACTGCCTTACAGAAACTGGGTAGGATCCGAGTAGAAACATATTTTCGTATTTTAACTTCAGGACCTATAAGTCAGGTAGGAACCCAGTACGGCCATATAGGAGAAGCACTTTCATCTTTAAAATTTACAAATATACAACTGCCTTATAGAAACTAGATAGGATCCGAGTAGAAACATATTTTCGTATTTTAGCTTCAGGACCCATTTTCCAGTTAGGAACCAGGTAGGGCCGGATATAAGAAGCACTTTTATCTTGAAAATTTACAAGTCGACAACTGACTTATAGAAAATGGATAGGATCTGGGTAGAAACATATTTTTATTTAACTTCTGGATCCAAATGCCAGTTAGGAACCAGGTAGGGCCTGATAAAAGAAGCACTTTCATCTTCAAAATTTACAAATATACAACTGCCTTATAGAAACTAGATAGGATCCGAGTAGAAACATATTTTCGTATTTTAGCTTCAGGACCCATATGCCAGTTAGGAACCAGGTAGAGCCGGATATAAGAAGCACTTTTATCTTGAAAATTTACAAGTCTACAACTGTCTTATAGAAACCGGAAAGGATCCGCGTAGAAAAGTATTTTTTTTTTGACTTCTGGATCCAAATGCCAGTTAGAAACCAGGTAGGGCCCGATAAAAGAAGCACTTTCATCTTCAAAATTTACAAATATACAACTGCCTTATAGAAACTGGATAGGATCCGAGTAGAAACATATTTTCGTATTTTAGCTTCAGGACCCATTTTCCAGTTAGGAACCAGGTAGGGCCGGATATAAGAAGCACTTTTATCTTGAAAATTTACAAGTCGACAACTGACTTATAGAAAATGGATAGGATCTGGGTAGAAACATATTTTTATTTAACTTCTGGATCCAAATGCCAGTTAGGAACCAGGTAGGGCCTGATAAAAGAAGCACTTTCATCTTCAAAATTTACAAATATACAACTGCCTTATAGAAACTAGATAGGATCCGAGTAGAAACATATTTTCGTATTTTAGCTTCAGGACCCATATGCCAGTTAGGAACCAGGTATGGCCGGATATAAGAAGCACTTTTATCTTGAAAATTTTCAAGTCGACAACTGACTTATAGAAAATGGATAGGATCTGGGTAGAAACATATTTTTATTTAACTTCTGGATCCAAATGCCAGTTAGGAACCAGGTAGGGCCTGATAAAAGAAGCTCTTTTATCTAGAAAATTTACAAGTATACAACTGCCTTATAGAAACTGGGTAGGATCCGAGTAGAAACATATTTTCGTATTTTAACTTCAGGACCTATAAGTCAGGTAGGAACCCAGTACGGCCGGATAGGAGAAGCACTTTCATCTTGAAAGTATACAAGTATACAACTGCCTTATAGAAACTAGAAAGGATCCGGGTAGTAAAGTATTTTTTTTTTACTTCTGGATCCAAATGCCAGTTAGGAACCAGGTAGGGCCTGATAAAAGAAGCACTTTCATCTTCAAAATTTACAAATATACAACTGCCTTATATAAACTCGATAGGATCCGAGTAGAAACATATATTCGTATTTCAACTTCAGGACCCATATGCCAGTTAGGAACCAGGTAGGGCCGGATATAAGAGGCACTTTTATCTTGAAAATTTACAAGTCTACAACTGTCTTATAGAAACCGGCAAGGATCCGCGTAGAAAAGTATTTTTTTTTTCTCCTGGATCCAAATGCCAGTTAGAAACCAGGTAGGGCCCGATAAAAGAAGCACTTTCATCTTCAAAATTTACAAATATACAACTGCCTTATAGAAACTGGATAGGATCCGAGTAGAAACATATTTTCGTATTTTAACTTCAGGACCCATATCCCAGTTAGGAACCAGGTAGGACCCGATAAAAGAAGCACTTTCATCTTCAAAATTTACAAATATACAACTGTCTAATAGAAACTGGATAGGATCCGAGTAGAAACATATTTTCGTATTTTAGCTTCAGGACCCATATGCCAGTTAGGAACCAGGTAGAGTCGGATATAAGAAGCACTTTTATCTTGAAAATTTACAAGTCTACAACTGTCTTATAGAAACCGGAAAGGATCCGCGTAGAAAAGTATTTTTTTTTTTACTTCTGGATCCAAATGCCAGTTAGAAACCAGGTAGGGCCCGATAAAAGAAGCACTTTCATCTTCAAAATTTACAAATATACAACTGCCTTATAGAAACTGGATAGGATCCGAGTAGAAACATATTTTCGTATTTTAACTTCAGGACCCATATCCCAGTTAGGAACCAGGTAGGACCCGATAAAAGAAGCACTTTCATCTTCAAAATTTACAAATATACAACTGCCTTATAGAAACTGGATAGGATCCGAGTAGAAACATATTTTCGTATTTTAGCTTCAGGACCCATTTTCCAGTTAGGAACCAGGTAGGGCCGGATATAAGAAGCACTTTTATCTTGAAAATTTACAAGTCGACAACTGACTTATAGAAAATGGATAGGATCTGGGTAGAAACATATTTTTATTTAACTTCTGGATCCAAATGCCAGTTAGGAACCAGGTAGGGCCTGATAAAAGAAGCTCTTTTATCTAGAAAATTTACAAGTATACAACTGCCTTATAGAAACTGGGTAGGATCCGAGTAGAAACATATTTTCGTATTTTAACTTCAGGACCTATAAGTCAGGTAGGAACCAGGTAGGGCCCGATAAAAGAAGCACTTTCATCTTTAAAATTTACAAATATACAACTGCCTTATAGAAACTAGATAGGATCTGGGTAGAAACATATTTTTATTTAACTTCTGGATCCAAATGCCAGTTAGGAACCAGGTAGGGCCTGATAAAAGAAGCTCTTTTATCTAGAAAATTTACAAGTATACAACTGCCTTATAGAAACTGGGTAGGATCCGAGTAGAAACATATTTTCGTATTTTAACTTCAGGACCTATAAGTCAGGTAGGAACCCAGTACGGCCGGATAGGAGAAGCACTTTCATCTTTAAAATTTACAAATATACAACTGCCTTATAGAAACTAGATAGGATCCGAGTAGAAACATATTTTCGTATTTTAGCTTCAGGACCCATTTTCCAGTTAGGAACCAGGTAGGGCCGGATATAAGAAGCACTTTTATCTTGAAAATTTACAAGTCGACAACTGACTTATAGAAAATGGATAGGATCCGAGTAGAAACATATTTTCATATTTTGACTTCAGGACCCATATGCCAGTTAGGAACCAGGTAGGGCCTGATAAAAGAAGCACTTTCATCTTCAAAATTTACAAATATACAACTGCCTTATAGAAACTAGATAGGATCCGAGTAGAAACATATTTTCGTATTTTAGCTTCAGGACCCATATGCCAGTTAGGAACCAGGTAGAGCCGGATATAAGAAGCACTTTTATCTTGAAAATTTACAAGTCTACAACTGTCTTATAGAAACCGGAAAGGATCCGCGTAGAAAAGTATTTTTTTTTTGACTTCTGGATCCAAATGCCAGTTAGAAACCAGGTAGGGCCCGATAAAAGAAGCACTTTCATCTTCAAAATTTACAAATATACAACTGCCTTATAGAAACTGGATAGGATCCGAGTAGAAACATATTTTCGTATTTTAACTTCAGGACCCATATGCCAGTTAGGAACCAGGTAGGGCCGGATATAAGAAGCACTTTCATCTTCAAAATTTACAAATATACAACTGCCTTATAGAAACTGGATAGGATCCGAGTAGAAACATATTTTCGTATTTTAACTTCAGGACCCATATGCCAGTTAGGAACCAGGTAGGGCCGGATATAAGAAGCACTTTTATCTTGAAAATTTACAAGTCTACAACTGACTTATAGAAAATGGATAGGATCTGGGTAGAAACATATTTTTATTTAACTTCTGGATCCAAATGCCAGTTAGGAACCAGGTAGGGCCTGATAAAAGAAGCACTTTCATCTTCAAAATTTACAAATATACAACTGCCTTATAGAAACTGGATAGGATCCGAGTAGAAACATATTTTCGTATTTTAACTTCAGGACCCATATGCCAGTTAGGAACCAGGTAGGGCCGGATATAAGAAGCACTTTTATCTTGAAAATTTTCAAGTCGACAACTGACTTATAGAAAATGGATAGGATCTGGGTAGAAACATATTTTTATTTAACTTCTGGATCCAAATGCCAGTTAGGAACCAGGTAGGGCCTGATAAAAGAAGCTCTTTTATCTAGAAAATTTACAAGTATACAACTGCCTTATAGAAACTGGGTAGGATCCGAGTAGAAACATATTTTCGTATTTTAACTTCAGGACCTATAAGTCAGGTAGGAACCCAGTACGGCCGGATAGGAGAAGCACTTTCATCTTGAAAGTATACAAGTATACAACTGCCTTATAGAAACTAGAAAGGATCCGGGTAGAAAAGTATTTTTTTTTACTTCTGGATCCAAATGCCAGTTAGGAACCAGGTAGGGCCCGATAAAAGAAGCACTTTCATCTTCAAAATTTACAAATATACAACTGCCTTATATAAACTCGATAGGATCCGAGTAGAAACATATATTCGTATTTCAACTTCAGGACCCATATGCCAGTTAGGAACCAGGTAGGGCCGGATATAAGAGGCACTTTTATCTTGAAAATTTACAAGTCTACAACTGTCTTATAGAAACCGGCAAGGATCCGCGTAGAAAAGTATTTTTTTTTGACTTCTGGATCCAAATGCCAGTTAGAAACCAGGTAGGGCCCGATAAAAGAAGCACTTTCATCTTCAAAATTTACAAATATACAACTGCCTTATAGAAACTGGATAGGATCCGAGTAGAAACATATTTTCGTATTTTAACTTCAGGACCCATATCCCAGTTAGGAACCAGGTAGGACCCGATAAAAGAAGCACTTTCATCTTCAAAATTTACAAATATACAACTGCCTTATAGAAACTGGATAGGATCCGAGTAGAAACATATTTTCGTATTTTAACTTCAGGACCCATATGCCAGTTAGGAACCAGGTAGGGCCGGATATAAGAAGCACTTTTATCTTGAAAATTTACAAGTCGACAACTGACTTATAGAAAATGGATAGGATCTGGGTAGAAACATATTTTTATTTAACTTCTGGATCCAAATGCCAGTTAGGAACCAGGTAGGGCCTGATAAAAGAAGCACTTTCATCTTCAAAATTTACAAATATACAACTGCCTTATAGAAACTAGATAGGATCCGAGTAGAAACATATTTTCGTATTTTAGCTTCAGGACCCATATGCCAGTTAGGAACCAGGTATGGCCGGATATAAGAAGCACTTTTATCTTGAAAATTTTCAAGTCGACAACTGACTTATAGAAAATGGATAGGATCTGGGTAGAAACATATTTTTATTTAACTTCTGGATCCAAATGCCAGTTAGGAACCAGGTAGGGCCTGATAAAAGAAGCTCTTTTATCTAGAAAATTTACAAGTATACAACTGCCTTATAGAAACTGGGTAGGATCCGAGTAGAAACATATTTTCGTATTTTAACTTCAGGACCTATAAGTCAGGTAGGAACCCAGTACGGCCGGATAGGAGAAGCACTTTCATCTTGAAAGTATACAAGTATACAACTGCCTTATAGAAACTAGAAAGGATCCGGGTAGTAAAGTATTTTTTTTTTTACTTCTGGATCCAAATGCCAGTTAGGAACCAGGTAGGGCCCGATAAAAGAAGCACTTTCATCTTCAAAATTTACAAATATACAACTGCCTTATAGAAACTCGATAGGATCCGAGTAGAAACATATATTCGTATTTTAACTTCAGGACCCATATGCCAGTTAGGAACCAGGTAGGGCCGGATATAAGAGGCACTTTTATCTTGAAAATTTACAAGTCTACAACTGTCTTATAGAAACCGGCAAGGATCCGCGTAGAAAAGTATTTTTTTTTGACTTCTGGATCCAAATGCCAGTTAGAAACCAGGTAGGGCCCGATAAAAGAAGCACTTTCATCTTCAAAATTTAAAAATATACAACTGCCTTATAGAAACTGGATAGGATCCGAGTTGAAACATATTTTCGTATTTTAACTTCAGGACCCATATCCCAGTTAGGAACCAGGTAGGACCCGATAAAAGAAGCACTTTCATCTTCAAAATTTACAAATATACAACTGTCTAATAGAAACTGGATAGGATCCGAGTAGAAACATATTTTCGTATTTTAACTTCAGGTCCCATATCCCAGTTAGGAACCAGGTACGGCCCGATAAAAGAAGCACTTTCATCTTCAAAATTTACAAATATACAACTGCCTTATATAAACTGGATAGGATCCGAGTAGAAACATATTTTCGTATTTTAACTTCAGGACCCATATGCCAGTTAGGAACCAGGTAGAGCCGGATATAAGAAGCACTTTTATCTTGAAAATTTACAAGTCTACAACTGGCTTATAGAAAATGGATAGGATCTGGTTAGTAAAGTATTTTTTTTTTTACATCTGGATCCAAATGCCAGTTAGGAACCAGGTAGGGCCCGATAAAAGAAGCACTTTTATCTTGAAAATTTACAAGTATACAACTGCCTTATAGAAACTGGGTAGGATCCGAGTAGAAACATATTTTCGTATTTTAACTTCAGGACCTATAAGTCAGGTAGGAACCCAGTACGGCCGGATAGGAGAAGCACTTTCATCTTGAAAGTATACAAGTATACAACTGCCTTATAGAAACTAGAAAGGATCCGGGTAGAAAAGTATTTTTTTTACTTCTGGATCCAAATGCCAGTTAGGAACCAGGTAGGGCCCGATAAAAGAAGCACTTTCATCTTCAAAATTTACAAATATACAACTGCCTTATAGAAACTGGATAGGATCCGAGTAGAAACATATTTTCGTATTTTAACTTCAGGACCCATATCCCAGTTAGGAACCAGGTAGGGCCCGATAAAAGAAGCACTTTCATCTTCAAAATTTACAAATATACAACTGCCTTATAGAAACTGGATAGGATCCGTGTAGAAACATATTTTCGTATTTCAACTTCAGGACCCATATGCCAGTTAGGAACGAGGTAGGGCCGGATATAAGAAGCACTTTTATCTTGAAAATTTACAAGTATACAACTGCCTTATAGAAACTGGATAGGATCCGAGTAGAAACATATTTTCGTATTTTAACTACAGGACCCATATCCCAGTTAGGAACCAGGTGGGGCCGATAAAAGAAGCACTTTCATCTTCAAAATTTACAAATATACAACTGCCTTATAGAAACTGGATAGGATCCGAGTAGAAACATATTTTCGTATTTTAACTTCAGGACCCATATGCCAGTTAGGAACCAGGTAGGGCCGGATATAAGAAGCACTTTTATATTGAAAATTTTCAAGTATACAATTGCCTACAACTGCCTTATAGAAACTGGATAGGATCCGAGTAGAAACATATTTTCGTATTTTAACTTCAGGACCCATATGCCAGTTAGGAACCAGGTAGGGCCGGATATAAGAAGCACTTTTATCTAGAAAATTTACAAGTATACAACTGCCTTATAGAAACTGGATAGGATCCGAGTAGAAACATATTTTCGTATTTTAACTTCAGGACCCATATGCCAGTTAGGAACCAGGTAGGGCCGGATATAAGAAGCACTTTTATCTTGAAAATTTACAAGTATACAACTGCCTTACAGAAACTGGGTAGGATCCGAGTAGAAACATATTTTCGTATTTTAACTTCAGGACCTATAAGTCAGGTAGGAACCCAGTACGGCCGGATAGGAGAAGCACTTTCATCTTGAAAGTATACAAGTATACAACTGCCTTATAGAAACTAGAAAGGATCCGGGTAGTAAAGTATTTTTTTTTTTACTTCTGGATCCAAATGCCAGTTAGGAACCAGGTAGGGTCCAATAAAAGAAGCACTTTCATCTTCAAAATTTACAAATATACAATTGCCTTATAGAAACTGGATAGGATCCGAGTAGAAACATATTTTCGTATTTTAACTTCAGGACCCATATCCCAGTTAGGAAGCAGGTAGGGGCCGATAAAAGAAGCACTTTCATCTTCAAAATTTACAAATATACAACTGCCTTATATAAACTGGATAGGATCCGAGTAGAAACATATTTTCGTATTTTAACTTCAGGACCCATATGCCAGTTAGGAACCAGGTAGGGCCGGATATAAGAAGCACTTTTATCTTGAAAATTTACAAGTCTACAACTGCCTTATTGAAAATGGATAGGATCTGGTTAGTAAAGTATTTTTTTTTTTACATCTGGATCCAAATGCCAGTTAGGAACCAGGTAGCGCCCGATAAAAGAAGCACTTTAATCTTCAAAATTTACAAATATACAACTGCCTTATAGAAACTGGATAGGATCCGAGTAGAAACATATTTTCGTATTTTAACTTCAGGACCTATAAGTCAGGTAGGAACCCAGTACGGCCGGATAGGAGAAGCACTTTCATCTTGAAAGTATACAAGTATACAACTGCCTTATAGAAACTAGAAAGGATCCGGGTAGAAAAGTATTTTTTTTACTTCTGGATCCAAATGCCAGTTAGGAACCAGGTAGGGCCCGATAAAAGGAGCACTTTCATCTTCAAAATTTACAAATATACAACTGCCTTATAGAAACTGGATAGGATCCGAGTAGAAACATATTTTCGTATTTCAACTTCAGGACCCATATGCCAGTTAGGAACGAGGTAGGGCCGGATATAAGAAGCACTTTTATCTTGAAAATTTACAAGTATACAACTGCCTTATAGAAACTGGATAGGATCCGAGTAGAAACATATTTTCGTATTTTAACTACAGGACCCATATCCCAGTTAGGAACCAGGTAGGGCCCGATAAAAGAAGCACTTTCATCTTCAAAATTTACAAATATACAACTGCCTTATATAAACTGGATAGGATCCGAGTAGAAACATATTTTCGTATTTTAACTTCAGGACCCATATGCCAGTTAGGAACCAGGTAGGGCCGGATATAAGAAACACTTTTATCTTGAAAATTTTCAAGTATACAACTGCCTTACAGAAACTGGGTAGGATCCGAGTAGAAACATATTTTCGTATTTTAACTACAGGACCTATAAGTTAGGTAGGAACCCAGTACGGCCGGATAGGAGAAGCACTTTCATCTTGAAAATATACAAGTATACAACTGCCTTATAGAAACTAGAAAGGATCCGGGTAGAAAAGTATTTTTTTTATACTTCTGGATCGAAATGCCAGTTAGGAACCAGGTAGGGCCCGATAAAAGAAGCACTTTCATCTTTAAAATTTACAAATATACAACTGCCTTATAGAAACTAGATAGGATCTGAGTAGAAACATATTTTCGTATTTTAGCTTCAGGACCCATATGACAGTTAGGAACCAGGTAGGGCCGGATATAAGAAGCACTTTTATCTTGAAAATTTTCAAGTCGACAACTGACTTATAGAAAATGGATAGGATCTGGGTAGAAACATATTTTTATTTAACTTCTGGATCCAAATGCCAGTTAGGAACCAGGTAGGGCCTGATAAAAGAAGCTCTTTTATCTAGAAAATTTACAAGTATACAACTGCCTTATAGAAACTGGGTAGGATCCGAGTAGAAACATATTTTCGTATTTTAACTTCAGGACCTATAAGTCAGGTAGGAACCCAGTACGGCCGGATAGGAGAAGCACTTTCATCTTGAAAGTATACAAGTATACAACTGCCTTATAGAAACTAGAAAGGATCCGGGTAGTAAAGTATTTTTTTTTTACTTCTGGATCCAAATGCCAGTTAGGAACCAGGTAGGGCCTGATAAAAGAAGCACTTTCATATTCAAAATTTACAAATATACAACTGCCTTATATAAACTCGATCGGATCCGAGTAGAAACATATATTCGTATTTCAACTTCAGGACCCATATGCCAGTTAGGAACCAGGTAGGGCCGGATATAAGAAGCACTTTTATCTTGAAAATTTACAAGAATACAACTGCCTTACAGAAACTGGGTAGGATCAGAGTAGAAACATATTTTCGTATTTTAACTTCAGGACCTATAAGTCAGGTAGGAACCCAGTACGGCCGTATAGGAGAAGCACTTTCATCTTTAAAATTTACAAATATACAACTGCCTTATAGAAACTAGATAGGATCCGAGTAGAAACATATTTTCGTATTTTAGCTTCAGGACCCATTTGCCAGTTAGGAACCAGGTAGGGCCGGATATAAGAAGCACTTTCATCTTCAAAATTTACAAGTCTACAACTGCCTTATTGAAAATGGATAGGATCTGGTTAGTAAAGTATTTTTTTTTTTTACATCTGGATCCAAATGCCAGTTAGGAACCAGGTAGCGCCCGATAAAAGAAGCACTTTAATCTTCAAAATTTACAAATATACAACTGCCTTATAGAAACTGGATAGGATCCGAGTAGAAACATATTTTCGTATTTTAACTTCAGGACCTATAAGTTAGGTAGGAACCCAGTACGGCCGGATAGGAGAAGCACTTTCATCTTGAAAGTATACAAGTATACAACTGCCTTATAGAAACTAGAAAGGATCCGGGTAGTAAAGTATTTTTTTTTGACGTCTGGATCCAAATGCCAGTTAGGAACCAGGTAGGGCCTGATAAAAGAAGCACTTTCATATTCAAAATTTACAAATATACAACTGCCTTATATAAACTCGATCGGATCCGAGTAGAAACATATATTCGTATTTCAACTTCAGGACCCATATGCCAGTTAGGAACCAGGTAGGGCCGGATATAAGAAGCACTTTTATCTTGAAAATTTACAAGTATACAACTGCCTTACAGAAACTGGGTAGGATAAGAGTAGAAAAATATTTTCGTATTTTAACTTCAGGACCTATAAGTCAGGTAGGAACCCAGTACGGCCGTATAGGAGAAGCACTTTCATCTTTAAAATTTACAAATATACAACTGCCTTATAGAAACTAGATAGGATCCGAGTAGAAACATATTTTCGTATTTTAGCTTCAGGACCCATTTGCCAGTTAGGAACCAGGTAGGGCCGGATATAAGAAGCACTTTTATCTTGAAAATTTACAAGTCGACAACTGACTTATAGAAAATGGATAGGATCTGGGTAGAAACATATTTTTATTTAACTTCTGGATCCAAATGCCAGTTAGGAACCAGGTAGGGCCTGATAAAAGAAGCACTTTCATCTTCAAAATTTACAAATATACAACTGCCTTATAGAAACTAGATAGGATCCGAGTAGAAACATATTTTCGTATTTTAGCTTCAGGACCCATATGCCAGTTAGGAACCAGGTAGAGCCGGATATAAGAAGCACTTTTATCTTGAAAATTTACAAGTCTACAACTGTCTTATAGAAACCGGAAAGGATCCGCGTAGAAAAGTATTTTTTTTTGACTTCTGGATCCAAATGCCAGTTAGAAACCAGGTAGGGCCCGATAAAAGAAGCACTTTCATCTTCAAAATTTACAAATATACAACTGCCTTATAGAAACTGGATAGGATCCGAGTAGAAACATATTTTCGTATTTTAACTTCAGGACCCATATCCCAGTTAGGAACCAGGTAGGACCCGATAAAAGAAGCACTTTCATCTTCAAAATTTACAAATATACAACTGTCTAATAGAAACTGGATAGGATCCGAGTAGAAACATATTTTCGTATTTTAACTTCAGGACCCATATCCCAGTTAGGAACCAGGTAGGGCCCGATAAAAGAAGCACTTTCATCTTCAAAATTTACAAATATACAACTGCCTTATATAAACTGGATAGGATCCGAGTAGAAACATATTTTCGTATTTTAACTTCAGGACCCATATGCCACTTAGGAACCAGGTAGGGCCGGATATAAGAAGCACTTTTATCTTGAAAATTTACAAGTCTACAACTGGCTTATAGAAAATGGATAGGATCTGGTTAGTAAAGTATTTTTTTTTTACATCTGGATCCAAATGCCAGTTAGGAACCAGGTAGGGCCCGATAAAAGAAGCACTTTCATCTTCAAAATTTACAAATATACAACTGCCTTATAGAAACTGGATAGGATCCGAGTAGAAACATATTTTCGTATTTTAACTTCAGGACCTATAAGTCAGGTAGGAACCCAGTACGGCCGGATAGGAGAAGCACTTTCATCTTGAAAGTATACAAGTATACAACTGCCTTATATAAACTAGAAAGGATCCGGGTAGAAAAGTATTTTTTTACTTCTGGATCCAAATGCCAGTTAGGAACAAGGTAGGGCCCGATAAAAGGAGCACCTTCATCTTCAAAATTTACAAATATACAACTGCCTTATAGAAACTGGATAGGATCCGAGTAGAAACATATTTTCGTATTTTAACTTCAGGACCTATAAGTCAGGTAGGAACCCAGTACGGCCGGATAGGAGAAGCACTTTCATCTTGAAAGTATACAAGTATACAACTGCCTTATATAAACTAGAAAGGATCCGGGTAGAAAAGTATTTTTTTTACTTCTGGATCCAAATGCCAGTTAGGAACAAGGTAGGGCCCGATAAAAGGAGCACCTTCATCTTCAAAATTTACAAATATACAACTGCCTTATAGAAACTGGATAGGATCCGAGTAGAAACATATTTTCGTATTTTAACTTCAGGACCTATAAGTCAGGTAGGAACCCAGTACGGCCGGATAGGAGAAGCACTTTCATCTTGAAAGTATACAAGTATACAACTGCCTTATATAAACTAGAAAGGATCCGGGTAGAAAAGTATTTTTTTTACTTCTGGATCCAAATGCCAGTTAGGAACAAGGTAGGGCCGGATATAAGAATCTCTTTTATCTAGAAAATTTACAAGTATACAACTGCCTTATAGAAACTTCGTAGGATCCGAGTAGAAACATATTTTCGTATTTTAACTTCAGGACCCATATGCCAGTTAGGAACCAGGTAGGGCCGGATATAAGAAGCACTTTTATCTAGAAAATTTACAAGTATACAACTGCCTTATAGAAACTGGATAGGATCCGAGTAGAAACATATTTTCGTATTTTAACTTCAGGACCCATATGCCAGTTAGGAACCAGGTAGGGCCGGATATAAGAATCTCTTTTATCTAGAAAATTTACAAGTATACAACTGCCTTATAGAAACTTCGTAGGATCCGAGTAGAAACATATTTTCGTATTTTAACTTCAGGACCTATAAGTCAGGTAGGAACCCAGTACGGCCGGATAGGAGAAGCACTTTCATCTTGAAAGTATACAAGTATACAACTGCCTTATAGAAACTAGAAAGGATCCGGGTAGTAAAGTATTTTTTTTTTTACTTCTGGATCCAAATGCCAGTTAGGAACCAGGTAGGGCCCGATAAAAGAAGCACTTTCATCTTCAAAATTTACAAATATACAACTGCCTTATAGAAACTGGATAGGATCCGAGTAGAAACATATTTTCGTATTTTAACTTCAGGACCTATAAGTCAGGTAGGAACCCAGTACGGCCGGATAGGAGAAGCACTTTCATCTTGAAAGTATACAAGTATACAACTGCCTTATAGAAACTAGAAAGGATCCGGGTAGAAAAGTATTTTTTTTACTTCTGGATCCAAATGCCAGTTAGGAACAAGGTAGGGCCCGATAAAAGGAGCACCTTCATCTTCAAAATTTACAAATATACAACTGCCTTATAGAAACTGGATAGGATCCGAGTAGAAACATATTTTCGTATTTTAACTTCAGGACCTATAAGTCAGGTAGGAACCCAGTACGGCCGGATAGGAGAAGCACTTTCATCTTGAAAGCATACAAGTATACAACTGCCTTATATAAACTAGAAAGGATCCGGGTAGAAAAGTATTTTTTTTACTTCTGGATCCAAATGCCAGTTAGGAACAAGGTAGGGCCCGATAAAAGGAGCACCTTCATCTTCAAAATTTACAAATATACAACTGCCTTATAGAAACTGGATAGGATCCGAGTAGAAACATATTTTCGTATTTTAACTTCAGGACCCATATGCCAGTTAGAAACCAGGTAGGGCCGGATATAAGAATCTCTTTTATCTAGGAAATTTACAAGTATACAACTGCCTTATAGAAACTTCGTAGGATCCGAGTAGAAACATATTTTCGTATTTTAACTTCAGGACCTATAAGTCAGGTAGGAACCCAGTACGGCCGGATAGGAGAAGCACTTTCATCTTGAAAGTATACAAGTATACAACTGCCTTATAGAAACTAGAAAGGATCCGGGTAGTAAAGTATTTTTTTTTACTTCTGGATCCAAATGCCAGTTAGGAACCAGGTAGGGCCCGATAAAAGAAGCACTTTCATCTTCAAAATTTACAAATATACAACTGCCTTATAGAAACTGGATAGGATCCGAGTAGAAACATATTTTCGTATTTTAACTTCAGGACCCATATCCCAGTTAGGAACCAGGTAGGACCCGATAAAAGAAGCACTTTCATCTTCAAAATTTACAAATATACAACTGTCTAATAGAAACTGGATAGGATCCGAGTAGAAACATATTTTCGTATTTTAACTTCAGGACCCATATCCCAGTTAGGAACCAGGTAGGGCCCGATAAAAGAAGCACTTTCATCTTCAAAATTTACAAATATACAACTGCCTTATATAAACTGGATAGGATCCGAGTAGAAACATATTTTCGTATTTTAACTTCAGGACCCATATGCCACTTAGGAACCAGGTAGGGCCGGATATAAGAAGCACTTTTATCTTGAAAATTTACAAGTCTACAACTGGCTTATAGAAAATGGATAGGATCTGGTTAGTAAAGTATTTTTTTTTACATCTGGATCCAAATGCCAGTTAGGAACCAGGTAGGGCCCGATAAAAGAAGCACTTTCATCTTCAAAATTTACAAATATACAACTGCCTTAAAGAAACTGGATAGTATCCGAGTAGAAACATATTTTCGTATTTTAACTTCAGGAACCATAAGTCAGGTATGAACCATGTACGGCTGGATAGGAGAAGCACTTTCATCTTGAAAGTATACAAGTATACAACTGCCTTATATAAACTAGAAAGGATCCGGGTAGAAAAGTATTTTTTTTACTTCTGGATCCAAATGCCAGTTAGGAACAAGGTAGGGCCCGATAAAAGGAGCACCTTCATCTTCAAAATTTACAAATATACAACTGCCTTATAGAAACTGGGTTTGATACTTGTTGAAACATATTTTCGTATTTTAACTTCAGGACCCATATGCCAGTTAGGAACCAGGTAGGGCCGGATATAAGAAGCACTTTTATCTAGAAAATTTACAAGTATACAACTGCCTTATAGAAACTGGATAGGATCCGAGTAGAAACATATTTTCGTATTTTAACTTCAGGACCCATATGCCAGTTAGGAACCAGGTAGGGCCGGATATAAGAATCTCTTTTATCTAGAAAATTTACAAGTATACAACTGCCTTATAGAAACTTCGTAGGATCCGAGTAGAAACATATTTTCGTATTTTAACTTCAGGACCTATAAGTCAGGTAGGAACCCAGTACGGCCGGATAGGAGAAGCACTTTCATCTTGAAAGTATACAAGTATACAACTGCCTTATAGAAACTAGAAAGGATCCGGGTAGTAAAGTATTTTTTTTTTACTTCTGGATCCAAATGCCAGTTAGGAACCAGGTAGGGCCCGATAAAAGAAGCACTTTCATCTTCAAAATTTACAAATATACAACTGCCTTATAGAAACTGGATAGGATCCGAGTAGAAACATATTTTCGTATTTTAACTTCAGGACCCATATCCCAGTTAGGAACCAGGTAGGACCCGATAAAAGAAGCACTTTCATCTTCAAAATTTACAAATATATAACTGTCTAATAGAAACTGGATAGGATCCGAGTAGAAACATATTTTCGTATTTTAACTTCAGGACCCATATCCCAGTTAGGAACCAGGTAGGGCCCGATAAAAGAAGCACTTTCATCTTCAAAATTTACAAATATACAACTGCCTTATAGAAACTGGATAGGATCCGAGTAGAAACATATTTTCGTATTTTAACTTCAGGACCTATAAGTCAGGTAGGAACCCAGTACGGCCGGATAGGAGAAGCACTTTCATCTTGAAAGTATACAAGTATACAACTGCCTTATAGAAACTAGAAAGGATCCGGGTAGAAAAGTATTTTTTTTACTTCTGGATCCAAATGCCAGTTAGGAACAAGGTAGGGCCCGATAAAAGGAGCACTTTCATCTTCAAAATTTACAAATATACAACTGCCTTATAGAAACTGGATAGGATCCGAGTAGAAACATATTTTCGTATTTTAACTTCAGGACCCATATCCCAGTTAGGAACCAGGTAGGACCCGATAAAAGAAGCACTTTCATCTTCAAAATTTACAAATATATAACTGTCTAATAGAAACTGGATAGGATCCGAGTAGAAACATATTTTCGTATTTTAACTTCAGGACCCATATCCCAGTTAGGAACCAGGTAGGGCCCGATAAAAGAAGCACTTTCATCTTCAAAATTTACAAATATACAACTGCCTTATATAAACTGGATAGGATCCGAGTAGAAACATATTTTCGTATTTTAACTTCAGGACCCATATGCCACTTAGGAACCAGGTAGGGCCGGATATAAGAAGCACTTTTATCTTGAAAATTTACAAGTCTACAACTGGCTTATAGAAAATGGATAGGATCTGGTTAGTAAAGTATTTTTTTTTTACATCTGGATCCAAATGCCAGTTAGGAACCAGGTAGGGCCCGATAAAAGAAGCACTTTCATCTTCAAAATTTACAAATATACAACTGCCTTATAGAAACTGGATAGGATCCGAGTAGAAACATATTTTCGTATTTTAACTTCAGGACCTATAAGTCAGGTAGGAACCCAGTACGGCCGGATAGGAGAAGCACTTTCATCTTGAAAGTATACAAGTATACAACTGCCTTATATAAACTAGAAAGGATCCGGGTAGAAAAGTATTTTTTTTACTTCTGGATCCAAATGCCAGTTAGGAACAAGGTAGGGCCCGATAAAAGGAGCACCTTCATCTTCAAAATTTACAAATATACAACTGCCTTATAGAAACTGGATAGGATCCGAGTAGAAACATATTTTCGTATTTTAACTTCAGGACCTATAAGTCAGGTAGGAACCCAGTACGGCCGGATAGGAGAAGCACTTTCATCTTGAAAGTATACAAGTATACAACTGCCTTATATAAACTAGAAAGGATCCGGGTAGAAAAGTATTTTTTTTACTTCTGGATCCAAATGCCAGTTAGGAACAAGGTAGGGCCCGATAAAAGGAGCACCTTCATCTTCAAAATTTACAAATATACAACTGCCTTATAGAAACTGGATAGGATCCGAGTAGAAACATATTTTCGTATTTTAACTTCAGGACCTATAAGTCAGGTAGGAACCCAGTACGGCCGGATAGGAGAAGCACTTTCATCTTGAAAGTATACAAGTATACAACTGCCTTATATAAACTAGAAAGGATCCGGGTAGAAAAGTATTTTTTTTACTTCTGGATCCAAATGCCAGTTAGGAACAAGGTAGGGCCGGATATAAGAATCTCTTTTATCTAGAAAATTTACAAGTATACAACTGCCTTATAGAAACTTCGTAGGATCCGAGTAGAAACATATTTTCGTATTTTAACTTCAGGACCCATATGCCAGTTAGGAACCAGGTAGGGCCGGATATAAGAAGCACTTTTATCTAGAAAATTTACAAGTATACAACTGCCTTATAGAAACTGGATAGGATCCGAGTAGAAACATATTTTCGTATTTTAACTTCAGGACCCATATGCCAGTTAGGAACCAGGTAGGGCCGGATATAAGAATCTCTTTTATCTAGAAAATTTACAAGTATACAACTGCCTTATAGAAACTTCGTAGGATCCGAGTAGAAACATATTTTCGTATTTTAACTTCAGGACCTATAAGTCAGGTAGGAACCCAGTACGGCCGGATAGGAGAAGCACTTTCATCTTGAAAGTATACAAGTATACAACTGCCTTATAGAAACTAGAAAGGATCCGGGTAGTAAAGTATTTTTTTTTACTTCTGGATCCAAATGCCAGTTAGGAACCAGGTAGGGCCCGATAAAAGAAGCACTTTCATCTTCAAAATTTACAAATATACAACTGCCTTATAGAAACTGGATAGGATCCGAGTAGAAACATATTTTCGTATTTTAACTTCAGGACCTATAAGTCAGGTAGGAACCCAGTACGGCCGGATAGGAGAAGCACTTTCATCTTGAAAGTATACAAGTATACAACTGCCTTATAGAAACTAGAAAGGATCCGGGTAGAAAAGTATTTTTTTTACTTCTGGATCCAAATGCCAGTTAGGAACAAGGTAGGGCCCGATAAAAGGAGCACCTTCATCTTCAAAATTTACAAATATACAACTGCCTTATAGAAACTGGATAGGATCCGAGTAGAAACATATTTTCGTATTTTAACTTCAGGACCTATAAGTCAGGTAGGAACCCAGTACGGCCGGATAGGAGAAGCACTTTCATCTTGAAAGTATACAAGTATACAACTGCCTTATATAAACTAGAAAGGATCCGGGTAGAAAAGTATTTTTTTTACTTCTGGATCCAAATGCCAGTTAGGAACAAGGTAGGGCCCGATAAAAGGAGCACCTTCATCTTCAAAATTTACAAATATACAACTGCCTTATAGAAACTGGATAGGATCCGAGTAGAAACATATTTTCGTATTTTAACTTCAGGACCCATATGCCAGTTAGGAACCAGGTAGGGCCGGATATAAGAATCTCTTTTATCTAGAAAATTTACAAGTATACAACTGCCTTATAGAAACTTCGTAGGATCCGAGTAGAAACATATTTTCGTATTTTAACTTCAGGACCTATAAGTCAGGTAGGAACCCAGTACGGCCGGATAGGAGAAGCACTTTCATCTTGAAAGTATACAAGTATACAACTGCCTTATAGAAACTAGAAAGGATCCGGGTAGAAAAGTATTTTTTTTTTTACTTCTGGATCGAAATGCCAGTTAGGAACCAGGTAGGGCCCGATAAAAGAAGCACTTTCATCTTCAAAATTTACAAATATACAACTGCCTTATATAAACTGGATAGGATCCGAGTAGAAACATATTTTCGTATTTTAACTTCAGGACCCATATGCCACTTAGGAACCAGGTAGGGCCGGATATAAGAAGCACTTTTATCTTGAAAATTTACAAGTCTACAACTGGCTTATAGAAAATGGATAGGATCTGGTTAGTAAAGTATTTTTTTTTTACATCTGGATCCAAATGCCAGTTAGGAACCAGGTAGGGCCCGATAAAAGAAGCACTTTCATCTTCAAAATTTACAAATATACAACTGCCTTATAGAAACTGGATAGGATCCGAGTAGAAACATATTTTCGTATTTTAACTTCAGGACCTATAAGTCAGGTAGGAACCCAGTACGGCCGGATAGGAGAAGCACTTTCATCTTGAAAGTATACAAGTATACAACTGCCTTATAGAAACTAGAAAGGATCCGGGTAGAAAAGTATTTTTTTTACTTCTGGATCCAAATGCCAGTTAGGAACAAGGTAGGGCCCGATAAAAGAAGCACTTTCATCTTCAAAATTTACAAATATACAACTGCCTTATAGAAACTAGAAAGGATCCGGGTAGTAAAGTATTTTTTTTTTTACTTCTGGATCCAAATGCCAGTTAGGAACCAGGTAGGGCCCGATAAAAGAAGCACTTTCATCTTCAAAATTTACAAATATACAACTGCCTTATAGAAACTGGATAGGATCCGAGTAGAAACATATTTTCGTATTTTAACTTCAGGACCCATATCCCAGTTAGGAACCAGGTAGGACCCGATAAAAGAAGCACTTTCATCTTCAAAATTTACAAATATACAACTGTCTAATAGAAACTGGATAGGATCCGAGTAGAAACATATTTTCGTATTTTAACTTCAGGACCCATATCCCAGTTAGGAACCAGGTAGGGCCCGATAAAAGAAGCACTTTCATCTTCAAAATTTACAAATATACAACTGCCTTATATAAACTGGATAGGATCCGAGTAGAAACATATTTTCGTATTTTAACTTCAGGACCCATATGCCACTTAGGAACCAGGTAGGGCCGGATATAAGAAGCACTTTTATCTTGAAAATTTACAAGTCTACAACTGGCTTATAGAAAATGGATAGGATCTGGTTAGTAAAGTATTTTTTTTTTACATCTGGATCCAAATGCCAGTTAGGAACCAGGTAGGGCCCGATAAAAGAAGCACTTTCATCTTCAAAATTTACAAATATACAACTGCCTTATAGAAACTGGATAGGATCCGAGTAGAAACATATTTTCGTATTTTAACTTCAGGACCTATAAGTCAGGTAGGAACCCAGTACGGCCGGATAGGAGAAGCACTTTCATCTTGAAAGTATACAAGTATACAAATGCCTTATATAAACTAGAAAGGATCCGGGTAGAAAAGTATTTTTTTTACTTCTGGATCCAAATGCCAGTTAGGAACAAGGTAGGGCCCGATAAGAGGAGCACCTTCATCTTCAAAATTTACAAATATACAACTGCCTTATAGAAACTGGATAGGATCCGAGTAGAAACATATTTTCGTATTTTAACTTCAGGACCCATATGCCAGTTAGGAACCAGGTAGGGCCGGATATAAGAAGCACTTTTATCTAGAAAATTTACAAGTATACAACTGCCTTATAGAAACTGGATAGGATCCGAGTAGAAACATATTTTCGTATTTTAACTTCAGGACCCATATGCCAGTTAGGAACCAGGTAGGGCCGGATATAAGAATCTCTTTTATCTAGAAAATTTACAAGTATACAACTGCCTTATAGAAACTTCGTAGGATCCGAGTAGAAACATATTTTCGTATTTTAACTTCAGGACCTATAAGTCAGGTAGGAACCCAGTACGGCCGGATAGGAGAAGCACTTTCATCTTGAAAGTATACAAGTATACAACTGCCTTATAGAAACTAGAAAGGATCCGGGTAGTAAAGTATTTTTTTTTTTACTTCTGGATCCAAATGCCAGTTAGGAACCAGGTAGGGCCCGATAAAAGAAGCACTTTCATCTTCAAAATTTACAAATATACAACTGCCTTATAGAAACTGGATAGGATCCGAGTAGAAACATATTTTCGTATTTTAACTTCAGGACCTATAAGTCAGGTAGGAACCCAGTACGGCCGGATAGGAGAAGCACTTTCATCTTGAAAGTATACAAGTATACAACTGCCTTATAGAAACTAGAAAGGATCCGGGTAGAAAAGTATTTTTTTTTTACTTCTGGATCCAAATGCCAGTTAGGAACAAGGTAGGGCCCGATAAAAGGAGCACTTTCATCTTCAAAATTTACAAATATACAACTGCCTTATAGAAACTGGATAGGATCCGAGTAGAAACATATTTTCGTATTTTAACTTCAGGACCCATATGCCAGTTAGGAACCAGGTAGGGCCGGATATAAGAAGCTCTTTTATCTAGAAAATTTACAAGTATACAACTGCCTTATAGAAACTGGGTAGGATCCGAGTAGAAACATATTTTCGTATTTTAACTTCAGGACCTATAAGTCAGGTAGGAACCCAGTACGGCCGGATAGGAGAAGCACTTTCATCTTGAAAGTATACAAGTATACAACTGCCTTATAGAAACTAGAAAGGATCCGGGTAGAAAAGTATTTTTTTTACTTCTGGATCCAAATGCCAGTTAGGAACAAGGTAGGGCCCGATAAAAGGAGCACCTTCATCTTCAAAATTTACAAATATACAACTGCCTTATAGAAACTGGATAGGATCCGAGTAGAAACATATTTTCGTATTTTAACTTCAGGACCTATAAGTCAGGTAGGAACCCAGTACGGCCGGATAGGAGAAGCACTTTCATCTTGAAAGTATACAAGTATACAACTGCCTTATATAAACTAGAAAGGATCCGGGTAGAAAAGTATTTTTTTTACTTCTGGATCCAAATGCCAGTTAGGAACAAGGTAGGGCCCGATAAAAGGAGCACTTTCATCTTCAAAATTTACAAATATACAACTGCCTTATAGAAACTGGATAGGATCCGAGTAGAAACATATTTTCGTATTTTAACTTCAGGACCCATATGCCAGTTAGGAACCAGGTAGGGCCGGATATAAGAATCTCTTTTATCTAGAAAATTTACAAGTATACAACTGCCTTATAGAAACTTCGTAATATCCGAGTAGAAACATATTTTCGTATTTTAACTTCAGGACCTATAAGTCAGGTAGGAACCCAGTACGGCCGGATAGGAGAAGCACTTTCATCTTGAAAGTATACAAGTATACAACTGCCTTATAGAAACTAGAAAGGATCCGGGTAGTAAAGTATTTTTTTTACTTCTGGATCCAAATGCCAGTTAGGAACCAGGTAGGGCCCGATAAAAGAAGCACTTTCATCTTCAAAATTTACAAATATACAACTGCCTTATAGAAACTGGATAGGATCCGAGTAGAAACATATTTTCGTATTTTAACTTCAGGACCCATATCCCAGTTAGGAACCAGGTAGGACCCGATAAAAGAAGCACTTTCATCTTCAAAATTTACAAATATACAACTGTCTAATAGAAACTGGATAGGATCCGAGTAGAAACATATTTTCGTATTTTAACTTCAGGACCCATATCCCAGTTAGGAACCAGGTAGGGCCCGATAAAAGAAGCACTTTCATCTTCAAAATTTACAAATATACAACTGCCTTATATAAACTGGATAGGATCCGAGTAGAAACATATTTTCGTATTTTAACTTCAGGACCCATATGCCACTTAGGAACCAGGTAGGGCCGGATATAAGAAGCACTTTTATCTTGAAAATTTACAAGTCTACAACTGGCTTATAGAAAATGGATAGGATCTGGTTAGTAAAGTATTTTTTTTATACATCTGGATCCAAATGCCAGTTAGGAACCAGGTAGGGCCCGATAAAAGAAGCACTTTCATCTTCAAAATTTACAAATATACAACTGCCTTATAGAAACTGGATAGGATCCGAGTAGAAACATATTTTCGTATTTTAACTTCAGGACCTATAAGTCAGGTAGGAACCCAGTACGGCCGGATAGGAGAAGCACTTTCATCTTGAAAGTATACAAGTATACAACTGCCTTATATAAACTAGAAAGGATCCGGGTAGAAAAGTATTTTTTACTTCTGGATCCAAATGCCAGTTAGGAACAAGGTAGGGCCCGATAAGAGGAGCACCTTCATCTTCAAAATTTACAAATATACAACTGCCTTATAGAAACTGGATAGGATCCGAGTAGAAACATATTTTCGTATTTTAACTTCAGGACCCATATGCCAGTTAGGAACCAGGTAGGGCCGGATATAAGAAGCACTTTTATCTAGAAAATTTACAAGTATACAACTGCCTTATAGAAACTGGATAGGATCCGAGTAGAAACATATTTTCGTATTTTAACTTCAGGACCCATATGCCAGTTAGGAACCAGGTAGGGCCGGATATAAGAATCTCTTTTATCTAGAAAATTTACAAGTATACAACTGCCTTATAGAAACTTCGTAGGATCCGAGTAGAAACATATTTTCGTATTTTAACTTCAGGACCTATAAGTCAGGTAGGAACCCAGTACGGCCGGATAGGAGAAGCACTTTCATCTTGAAAGTATACAAGTATACAACTGCCTTATAGAAACTAGAAAGGATCCGGGTAGTAAAGTATTTTTTTACTTCTGGATCCAAATGCCAGTTAGGAACCAGGTAGGGCCCGATAAAAGAAGCACTTTCATCTTCAAAATTTACAAATATACAACTGCCTTATAGAAACTGGATAGGATCCGAGTAGAAACATATTTTCGTATTTTAACTTCAGGACCTATAAGTCAGGTAGGAACCCAGTACGGCCGGATAGGAGAAGCACTTTCATCTTGAAAGTATACAAGTATACAACTGCCTTATAGAAACTAGAAAGGATCCGGGTAGAAAAGTATTTTTTTTACTTCTGGATTCAAATGCCAGTTAGGAACAAGGTAGGGCCTGATAAAAGAAGCACTTTCATCTTCAAAATTTACAAATATACAACTGCCTTATAGAAACTGGATAGGATCCGAGTAGAAACATATTTTCGTATTTTAACTTCAGGACCCATATGCCAGTTAGGAACCAGGTAGGGCCGGATATAAGAAGCACTTTTATCTTGAAAATTTACAAGTATACAACTGCCTTATAGAAACTGGATAGGATCCGAGTAGAAACATATTTTCGTATTTTAACTTCAGGACCCATATGCCAGTTAGGAACCAGGTAGGGCCGGATATAAGAAGCACTTTTATCTAGAAAATTTACAAGTATACAACTGCCTTATAGAAACTGGTTAGGATCCGAGTAGAAACATATTTTCGTATTTTAACTTCAGGACCCATATGCCAGTTAGGAACCAGGTAGGGCCGGATATAAGAAGCTCTTTTATCTAGAAAATTTACAAGTATACAACTGCCTTATAGAAACTGGGTAGGATCCGAGTAGAAACATATTTTCGTATTTTAACTTCAGGACCTATAAGTCAGGTAGGAACCCAGTACGGCCGGATAGGAGAAGCACTTTCATCTTGAAAGTATACAAGTATACAACTGCCTTATAGAAACTAGAAAGGATCCGGGTAGAAAAGTATTTTTTTTACTTCTGGATCCAAATGCCAGTTAGGAACCAGGTAGGGCCCGATAAAAGAAGCACTTTCATCTTCAAAATTTACAAATATACAACTGCCTTATAGAAACTGGATAGGATCCGAGTAGAAACATATTTTCGTATTTTAACTTCAGGACCTATAAGTCAGGTAGGAACCCAGTACGGCCGGATAGGAGAAGCACTTTCATCTTGAAAGTATACAAGTATACAACTGCCTTATAGAAACTAGAAAGGATCCGGGTAGAAAAGTATTTTTTTTACTTCTGGATCCAAATGCCAGTTAGGAACAAGGTAGGGCCCGATAAAAGGAGCACCTTCATCTTCAAAATTTACAAATATACAACTGCCTTATAGAAACTGGATAGGATCCGAGTAGAAACATATTTTCGTATTTTAACTTCAGGACCTATAAGTCAGGTAGGAACCCAGTACGGCCGGATAGGAGAAGCACTTTCATCTTGAAAGTATACAAGTATACAACTGCCTTATATAAACTAGAAAGGATCCGGGTAGAAAAGTATTTTTTTTTTTACTTCTGGATCCAAATGCCAGTTAGGAACCAGGTAGGGCCCGATAAAAGAAGCACCTTCATCTTCAAAATTTACAAATATACAACTGCCTTATAGAAACTGGATAGGATCCGAGTAGAAACATATTTTCGTATTTTAACTTCAGGACCCATATGCCAGTTAGGAACCAGGTAGGGCCGGATATAAGAATCTCTTTTATCTAGAAAATTTACAAGTATACAACTGCCTTATAGAAACTTCGTAGGATCCGAGTAGAAACATATTTTCGTATTTTAACTTCAGGACCTATAAGTCAGGTAGGAACCCAGTACGGCCGGATAGGAGAAGCACTTTCATCTTGAAAGTATACAAGTATACAACTGCCTTATAGAAACTAGAAAGGATCCGGGTAGTAAAGTATTTTTTTTTACTTCTGGATCCAAATGCCAGTTAGGAACCAGGTAGGGCCCGATAAAAGAAGCACTTTCATCTTCAAAATTTACAAATATACAACTGCCTTATAGAAACTGGATAGGATCCGAGTAGAAACATATTTTCGTATTTTAACTTCAGGACCCATATCCCAGTTAGGAACCAGGTAGGACCCGATAAAAGAAGCACTTTCATCTTCAAAATTTACAAATATACAACTGTCTAATAGAAACTGGATAGGATCCGAGTAGAAACATATTTTCGTATTTTAACTTCAGGACCCATATCCCAGTTAGGAACCAGGTAGGGCCCGATAAAAGAAGCACTTTCATCTTCAAAATTTACAAATATACAACTGCCTTATATAAACTGGATAGGATCCGAGTAGAAACATATTTTCGTATTTTAACTTCAGGACCCATATGCCACTTAGGAACCAGGTAGGGCCGGATATAAGAAGCACTTTTATCTTGAAAATTTACAAGTCTACAACTGGCTTATAGAAAATGGATAGGATCTGGTTAGTAAAGTATTTTTTTTATACATCTGGATCCAAATGCCAGTTAGGAACCAGGTAGGGCCCGATAAAAGAAGCACTTTCATCTTCAAAATTTACAAATATACAACTGCCTTATAGAAACTGGATAGGATCCGAGTAGAAACATATTTTCGTATTTTAACTTCAGGACCTATAAGTCAGGTAGGAACCCAGTACGGCCGGATAGGAGAAGCACTTTCATCTTGAAAGTATACAAGTATACAACTGCCTTATATAAACTAGAAAGGATCCGGGTAGAAAAGTATTTTTTTTACTTCTGGATCCAAATGCCAGTTAGGAACAAGGTAGGGCCCGATAAAAGGAGCACCTTCATCTTCAAAATTTACAAATATACAACTGCCTTATAGAAACTGGATAGGATCCGAGTAGAAACATATTTTCGTATTTTAACTTCAGGACCCATATGCCAGTTAGGAACCAGGTAGGGCCGGATATAAGAAGCACTTTTATCTAGAAAATTTACAAGTATACAACTGCCTTATAGAAACTGGATAGGATCCGAGTAGAAACATATTTTCGTATTTTAACTTCAGGACCCATATGCCAGTTAGGAACCAGGTAGGGCCGGATATAAGAATCTCTTTTATCTAGAAAATTTACAAGTATACAACTGCCTTATAGAAACTTCGTAGGATCCGAGTAGAAACATATTTTCGTATTTTAACTTCAGGACCTATAAGTCAGGTAGGAACCCAGTACGGCCGGATAGGAGAAGCACTTTCATCTTGAAAGTATACAAGTATACAACTGCCTTATAGAAACTAGAAAGGATCCGGGTAGTAAAGTATTTTTTTTACTTCTGGATCCAAATGCCAGTTAGGAACCAGGTAGGGCCCGATAAAAGAAGCACTTTCATCTTCAAAATTTACAAATATACAACTGCCTTATAGAAACTGGATAGGATCCGAGTAGAAACATATTTTCGTATTTTAACTTCAGGACCTATAAGTCAGGTAGGAACCCAGTACGGCCGGATAGGAGAAGCACTTTCATCTTGAAAGTATACAAGTATACAACTGCCTTATAGAAACTAGAAAGGATCCGGGTAGAAAAGTATTTTTTTTACTTCTGGATCCAAATGCCAGTTAGGAACAAGGTAGGGCCCGATAAAAGGAGCACTTTCATCTTCAAAATTTACAAATATACAACTGCCTTATAGAAACTGGATAGGATCCGAGTAGAAACATATTTTCGTATTTTAACTTCAGGACCCATATGCCAGTTAGGAACCAGGTAGGGCCGGATATAAGAAGCACTTTTATCTTGAAAATTTACAAGTATACAACTGCCTTATAGAAACTGGATAGGATCCGAGTAGAAACATATTTTCGTATTTTAACTTCAGGACCCATATGCCAGTTAGGAACCAGGTAGGGCCGGATATAAGAAGCACTTTTATCTAGAAAATTTACAAGTATACAACTGCCTTATAGAAACTGGTTAGGATCCGAGTAGAAACATATTTTCGTATTTTAACTTCAGGACCCATATGCCAGTTAGGAACCAGGTAGGGCCGGATATAAGAAGCTCTTTTATCTAGAAAATTTACAAGTATACAACTGCCTTATAGAAACTGGGTAGGATCCGAGTAGAAACATATTTTCGTATTTTAACTTCAGGACCTATAAGTCAGGTAGGAACCCAGTACGGCCGGATAGGAGAAGCACTTTCATCTTGAAAGTATACAAGTATATAACTGCCTTATAGAAACTAGAAAGGATCTGGGTAGAAAAGTATTTTTTTTACTTCTGGATCCAAATGCCAGTTAGGAACAAGGTAGGGCCCGATAAAAGGAGCACTTTCATCTTCAAAATTTACAAATATACAACTGCCTTATAGAAACTGGATAGGATCCGAGTAGAAACATATTTTCGTATTTTAACTTCAGGACCTATAAGTCAGGTAGGAACCCAGTACGGCCGGATAGGAGAAGCACTTTCATCTTGAAAGTATACAAGTATACAACTGCCTTATATAAACTAGAAAGGATCCGGGTAGAAAAGTATTTTTTTTTACTTCTGGATCCAAATGCCAGTTAGGAACAAGGTAGGGCCCGATAAAAGGAGCACCTTCATCTTCAAAATTTACAAATATACAACTGCCTTATAGAAACTGGATAGGATCCGAGTAGAAACATATTTTCGTATTTTAACTTCAGGACCCATATGCCAGTTAGGAACCAGGTAGGGCCGGATATAAGAATCTCTTTTATCTAGAAAATTTACAAGTATACAACTGCCTTATAGAAACTTCGTAGGATCCGAGTAGAAACATATTTTCGTATTTTAACTTCAGGACCTATAAGTCAGGTAGGAACCCAGTACGGCCGGATAGGAGAAGCACTTTCATCTTGAAAGTATACAAGTATACAACTGCCTTATAGAAACTAGAAAGGATCCGGGTAGTAAAGTATTTTTTTTTTACTTCTGGATCCAAATGCCAGTTAGGAACCAGGTAGGGCCCGATAAAAGAAGCACTTTCATCTTCAAAATTTACAAATATACAACTGCCTTATAGAAACTGGATAGGATCCGAGTAGAAACATATTTTCGTATTTTAACTTCAGGACCCATATCCCAGTTAGGAACCAGGTAGGACCCGATAAAAGAAGCACTTTCATCTTCAAAATTTACAAATATACAACTGTCTAATAGAAACTGGATAGGATCCGAGTAGAAACATATTTTCGTATTTTAACTTCAGGACCCATATCCCAGTTAGGAACCAGGTAGGGCCCGATAAAAGAAGCACTTTCATCTTCAAAATTTACAAATATACAACTGCCTTATATAAACTGGATAGGATCCGAGTAGAAACATATTTTCGTATTTTAACTTCAGGACCCATATGCCACTTAGGAACCAGGTAGGGCCGGATATAAGAAGCACTTTTATCTTGAAAATTTACAAGTCTACAACTGGCTTATAGAAAATGGATAGGATCTGGTTAGTAAAGTATTTTTTTTTTACATCTGGATCCAAATGCCAGTTAGGAACCAGGTAGGGCCCGATAAAAGAAGCACTTTCATCTTCAAAATTTACAAATATACAACTGCCTTATAGAAACTGGATAGGATCCGAGTAGAAACATATTTTCGTATTTTAACTTCAGGACCTATAAGTCAGGTAGGAACCCAGTACGGCCGGATAGGAGAAGCACTTTCATCTTGAAAGTATACAAGTATACAACTGCCTTATAGAAACTAGAAAGGATCCGGGTAGAAAAGTATTTTTTTTACTTCTGGATCCAAATGCCAGTTAGGAACAAGGTAGGGCCCGATAAAAGGAGCACTTTCATCTTCAAAATTTACAAATATACAACTGCCTTATAGAAACTGGATAGGATCCGAGTAGAAACATATTTTCGTATTTTAACTTCAGGACCCATATGCCAGTTAGGAACCAGGTAGGGCCGGATATAAGAAGCACTTTTATCTTGAAAATTTACAAGTATACAACTGCCTTATAGAAACTGGATAGGATCCGAGTAGAAACATATTTTCGTATTTTAACTTCAGGACCCATATGCCAGTTAGGAACCAGGTAGGGCCGGATATAAGAAGCACTTTTATCTAGAAAATTTACAAGTATACAACTGCCTTATAGAAACTGGTTAGGATCCGAGTAGAAACATATTTTCGTATTTTAACTTCAGGACCCATATGCCAGTTAGGAACCAGGTAGGGCCGGATATAAGAAGCTCTTTTATCTAGAAAATTTACAAGTATACAACTGCCTTATAGAAACTGGGTAGGATCCGAGTAGAAACATATTTTCGTATTTTAACTTCAGGACCTATAAGTCAGGTAGGAACCCAGTACGGCCGGATAGGAGAAGCACTTTCATCTTGAAAGTATACAAGTATACAACTGCCTTATAGAAACTAGAAAGGATCCGGGTAGTAAAGTATTTTTTTTTTTACTTCTGGATCCAAATGCCAGTTAGGAACCAGGTAGGGTCCAATAAAAGAAGCACTTTCATCTTCAAAATTTACAAATATACAATTGCCTTATAGAAACTGGATAGGATCCGAGTAGAAACATATTTTCGTATTTTAACTTCAGGACCCATATCCCAGTTAGGAAGCAGGTAGGGGCCGATAAAAGAAGCACTTTCATCTTCAAAATTTACAAATATACAACTGCCTTATATAAACTGGATAGGATCCGAGTAGAAACATATTTTCGTATTTTAACTTCAGGACCCATATGCCAGTTAGGAACCAGGTAGGGCCGGATATAAGAAGCACTTTTATCTTGAAAATTTACAAGTCTACAACTGCCTTATTGAAAATGGATAGGATCTGGTTAGTAAAGTATTTTTTTTTTTACATCTGGATCCAAATGCCAGTTAGGAACCAGGTAGCGCCCGATAAAAGAAGCACTTTAATCTTCAAAATTTACAAATATACAACTGCCTTATAGAAACTGGATAGGATCCGAGTAGAAACATATTTTCGTATTTTAACTTCAGGACCTATAAGTCAGGTAGGAACCCAGTACGGCCGGATAGGAGAAGCACTTTCATCTTGAAAGTATACAAGTATACAACTGCCTTATAGAAACTAGAAAGGATCCGGGTAGAAAAGTATTTTTTTTACTTCTGGATCCAAATGCCAGTTAGGAACCAGGTAGGGCCCGATAAAAGGAGCACTTTCATCTTCAAAATTTACAAATATACAACTGCCTTATAGAAACTGGATAGGATCCGAGTAGAAACATATTTTCGTATTTTAACTTCAGGACCCATATGCCAGTTAGGAACCAGGTAGGGCCGGATATAAGAAGCACTTTTATCTTGAAAATTTACAAGTATACAACTGCCTTATAGAAACTGGATAGGATCCGAGTAGAAACATATTTTCGTATTTTAACTTCAGGACCCATATCCCAGTTAGGAACCAGGTAGGGCCCGATAAAAGAAGCACTTTCATCTTCAAAATTTACAAATATACAACTGCCTTATATAAACTGGATAGGATCCGAGTAGAAACATATTTTCGTATTTTAACTTCAGGACCCATATGCCAGTTAGGAACCAGGTAGGGCCGGATAGGAGAAGCACTTTCATCTTGAAAATATACAAGTATACAACTGCCTTATAGAAACTAGAAAGGATCCGGGTAGAAAAGTATTTTTTTTATACTTCTGGATCGAAATGCCAGTTAGGAACCAGGTAGGGCCCGATAAAAGAAGCACTTTCATCTTTAAAATTTACAAATATACAACTGCCTTATAGAAACTAGATAGGATCTGAGTAGAAACATATTTTCGTATTTTAGCTTCAGGACCCATATGACAGTTAGGAACCAGGTAGGGCCGGATATAAGAAGCACTTTTATCTTGAAAATTTTCAAGTCGACAACTGACTTATAGAAAATGGATAGGATCTGGGTAGAAACATATTTTTATTTAACTTCTGGATCCAAATGCCAGTTAGGAACCAGGTAGGGCCTGATAGAAGAAGCTCTTTTATCTAGAAAATTTACAAGTATACAACTGCCTTATAGAAACTGGGTAGGATCCGAGTAGAAACATATTTTCGTATTTTAACTTCAGGACCTATAAGTCAGGTAGGAACCCACTACGGCCGGATAGGAGAAGCACTTTCATCTTGAAAGTATACAAGTATACAACTGCCTTATAGAAACTAGAAAGGATCCGGGTAGAAAAGTATTTTTTTTACTTCTGGATCCAAATGCCAGTTAGGAACCAGGTAGGGCCCGATAAAAGGAGCACTTTCATCTTCAAAATTTACAAATATACAACTGCCTTATATAAACTCGATCGGATCCGAGTAGAAACATATATTCGTATTTCAACTTCAGGACCCATATGCCAGTTAGGAACCAGGTAGGGCCGGATATAAGAAGCACTTTTATCTTGAAAATTTTCAAGTCGACAACTGACTTATAGAAAATGGATAGGATCTGGGTAGAAACATATTTTTATTTAACTTCTGGATACAAATGCCAGTTAGGAACCAGGTAGGGCCTGATAAAAGAAGCTCTTTTATCTAGAAAATTTACAAGTATACAACTGCCTTACAGAAACTGGGTAGGATCCGAGTAGAAACATATTTTCGTATTTCAACTTCAGGACCCATATGCCAGTTAGGAACCAGGTAGGGCCGGATATAAGAAGCACTTTTATCTTGAAAATTTACAAGTATACAACTGGCTTATAGAAAATGGATAGGATCTGGTTAGTAAAGTATTTTTTTTTACATCTGGATCCAAATGCCAGTTAGGAACCAGGTAGGGCCCGATAAAAGAAGCACTTTCATCTTCAAAATTTACAAATATACAACTGCCTTATATAAACTGGATAGCATCCGAGTAGAAACATATTTTCGTATTTTAACTTCAGGACCCATATGCCAGTTAGGAACCAGGTAGGGCCGGATATAAGAAGCACTTTTATCTTGAAAATTTACAAGTATACAACTGCCTTACAGAAACTGGGTAGGATCCGAGTAGAAACATATTTTCGTATTTTAACTTCAGGACCTATAAGTCAGGTAGGAACCCAGTACGGCCGTATAGGAGAAGCACTTTCATCTTTAAAATTTACAAATATGCAACTGCCTTATAGAAACTAGATAGGATCCGAGTAGAAACATATTTTCGTATTTTAGCTTCAGGACCCATTTGCCAGTTAGGAACCAGGTAGGGCCGGATATAAGAAGCACTTTTATCTTGAAAATTTACAAGTCGACAACTGACTTATAGAAAATGGATAGGATCTGGGTAGAAACATATTTTTATTTAACTTCTGGATCCAAATGCCAGTTAGGAACCAGGTAGGGCCTGATAAAAGAAGCACTTTCATCTTCAAAATTTAGAAATATACAACTGCCTTATAGAAACTAGATAGGATCCGAGTAGAAACATATTTTCGTATTTTAGCTTCAGGACCCATATGCCAGTTAGGAACCAGGTAGAGCCGGATATAAGAAGCACTTTTATCTTGAAAATTTACAAGTCTACAACTGTCTTATAGAAACCGGAAAGGATCCGCGTAGAAAAGTATTTTTTTTTTGACTTCTGGATCCAAATGCCAGTTAGAAACCAGGTAGGGCCCGATAAAAGAAGCACTTTCATCTTCAAAATTTACAAATATACAACTGCCTTATAGAAACTGGATAGGATCCGAGTAGAAACATATTTTCGTATTTTAACTTCAGGACCCATATCCCAGTTAGGAACCAGGTAGGACCCGATAAAAGAAGCACTTTCATCTTCAAAATTTACAAATATACAACTGTCTAATAGAAACTGGATAGGATCCGAGTAGAAACATATTTTCGTATTTTAACTTCAGGACCCATATCCCAGTTAGGAACCAGGTAGGGCCCGATAAAAGAAGCACTTTCATCTTCAAAATTTACAAATATACAACTGCCTTATATAAACTGGATAGGATCCGAGTAGAAACATATTTTCGTATTTTAACTTCAGGACCCATATGCCACTTAGGAACCAGGTAGGGCCGGATATAAGAAGCACTTTTATCTTGAAAATTTACAAGTCTACAACTGGCTTATAGAAAATGGATAGGATCTGGTTAGTAAAGTATTTTTTTTTTACATCTGGATCCAAATGCCAGTTAGGAACCAGGTAGGGCCCGATAAAAGAAGCACTTTCATCTTCAAAATTTACAAATATACAACTGCCTTATAGAAACTGGATAGGATCCGAGTAGAAACATATTTTCGTATTTTAACTTCAGGACCTATAAGTCAGGTAGGAACCCAGTACGGCCGGATAGGAGAAGCACTTTCATCTTGAAAGTATACAAGTATACAACTGCCTTATATAAACTAGAAAGGATCCGGGTAGAAAAGTATTTTTTTTACTTCTGGATCCAAATGCCAGTTAGGAACAAGGTAGGGCCCGATAAAAGGAGCACCTTCATCTTCAAAATTTACAAATATACAACTGCCTTATAGAAACTGGATAGGATCCGAGTAGAAACATATTTTCGTATTTTAACTTCAGGACCCATATGCCAGTTAGGAACCAGGTAGGGCCGGATATAAGAAGCACTTTTATCTAGAAAATTTACAAGTATACAACTGCCTTATAGAAACTGGATAGGATCCGAGTAGAAACATATTTTCGTATTTTAACTTCAGGACCCATATGCCAGTTAGGAACCAGGTAGGGCCGGATATAAGAATCTCTTTTATCTAGAAAATTTACAAGTATACAACTGCCTTATAGAAACTTCGTAGGATCCGAGTAGAAACATATTTTCGTATTTTAACTTCAGGACCTATAAGTCAGGTAGGAACCCAGTACGGCCGGATAGGAGAAGCACTTTCATCTTGAAAGTATACAAGTATACAACTGCCTTATAGAAACTAGAAAGGATCCGGGTAGTAAAGTATTTTTTTTTTACTTCTGGATCCAAATGCCAGTTAGGAACCAGGTAGGGCCCGATAAAAGAAGCACTTTCATCTTCAAAATTTACAAATATACAACTGCCTTATAGAAACTGGATAGGATCCGAGTAGAAACATATTTTCGTATTTTAACTTCAGGACCTATAAGTCAGGTAGGAACCCAGTACGGCCGGATAGGAGAAGCACTTTCATCTTGAAAGTATACAAGTATACAACTGCCTTATAGAAACTAGAAAGGATCCGGGTAGAAAAGTATTTTTTTTACTTCTGGATCCAAATGCCAGTTAGGAACAAGGTAGGGCCCGATAAAAGGAGCACTTTCATCTTCAAAATTTACAAATATACAACTGCCTTATAGAAACTGGATAGGATCCGAGTAGAAACATATTTTCGTATTTTAACTTCAGGACCCATATGCCAGTTAGGAACCAGGTAGGGCCGGATATAAGAAGCACTTTTATCTTGAAAATTTACAAGTATACAACTGCCTTATAGAAACTGGATAGGATCCGAGTAGAAACATATTTTCGTATTTTAACTTCAGGACCCATATCCCAGTTAGGAACCAGGTAGGGCCCGATAAAAGAAGCACTTTCATCTTCAAAATTTACAAATATACAACTGCCTTATATAAACTGGATAGGATCCGAGTAGAAACATATTTTCGTATTTTAACTTCAGGACCCATATGCCAGTTAGGAACCAGGTAGGGCCGGATAGGAGAAGCACTTTCATCTTGAAAATATACAAGTATACAACTGCCTTATAGAAACTAGAAAGGATCCGGGTAGAAAAGTATTTTTTTTATACTTCTGGATCGAAATGCCAGTTAGGAACCAGGTAGGGCCCGATAAAAGAAGCACTTTCATCTTTAAAATTTACAAATATACAACTGCCTTATAGAAACTAGATAGGATCTGAGTAGAAACATATTTTCGTATTTTAGCTTCAGGACCCATATGACAGTTAGGAACCAGGTAGGGCCGGATATAAGAAGCACTTTTATCTTGAAAATTTACAAGTATACAACTGCCTTATAGAAACTGGATAGGATCCGAGTAGAAACATATTTTCGTATTTTAACTTCAGGACCCATATGCCAGTTAGGAACCAGGTAGGGCCGGATATAAGAATCTCTTTTATCTAGAAAATTTACAAGTATACAACTGCCTTATAGAAACTTCCTAGGATCCGAGTAGAAACATATTTTCGTATTTTAACTTCAGGACCTATAAGTCAGGTAGGAACCCAGTACGGCCGGATAGGAGAAGCACTTTCATCTTGAAAGTATACAAGTATACAACTGCCTTATAGAAACTAGAAAGGATCCGGGTAGTAAAGTATTTTTTTTTACTTCTGGATCCAAATGCCAGTTAGGAACCAGGTAGGGCCCGATAAAAGAAGCACTTTCATCTTCAAAATTTACAAATATACAACTGCCTTATAGAAACTGGATAGGATCCGAGTAGAAACATATTTTCGTATTTTAACTTCAGGACCTATAAGTCAGGTAGGAACCCAGTACGGCCGGATAGGAGAAGCACTTTCATCTTGAAAGTATACAAGTATACAACTGCCTTATAGAAACTAGAAAGGATCCGGGTAGAAAAGTATCTATTTTTTACTTCTGGATCCAAATGCCAGTTAGGAACCAGGTAGGGCCCGATAAAAGAAGCACTTTCAGCTTCAAAAATTACAAATATACAACTGCCTTATAGAAACTGGATAGGATCCGGGTAGAAAAGTAATTTTTTTACTTCTGGATCCAAATGCCAGTTAGGAACAAGGTAGGGCCCGATAAAAGGATCACCTTCATCTTGAAAATATACAAGTATACAACTGCCTTATAGAAACTAGAAAGGATCCGGGTAGAAAAGTATTTTTTTTATACTTCTGGATCGAAATGCCAGTTAGGAACCAGGTAGGGCCCGATAAAAGAAGCACTTTCATCTTTAAAATTTACAAATATACAACTGCCTTATAGAAACTAAATAGGATTCGAGTAGAAACATATTTTCGTATTTTAACTTCAGGACCCATATCCCAGTTAGGAACCAGGTAGGGCCCGATAAAAGAAGCACTTTCATCTTCAAAATTTACAAATATACAACTGCCTTATAGAAACTGGATAGGATCCGAGTAGAAACATATTTTCGTATTTTAACTTCAGGACCCATATGCCAGTTAGGAACCAGGTAGGGCCGGATATAAGAAGCACTTTTATCTTGAAAATTTACAAGTCTACAACTGCCTTATAGAAAATGGATAGGATCTGGTTAGTAAAGTATTTTTTTTTTTACATCTGGATCCAAATGCCAGTTAGGAACCAGGTAGGGCCCGATAAAAGAAGCACTTTCATCTTCAAAATTTACAAATATACAACTGCCTTATAGAAACTGGATAGGATCCGAGTAGAAACATATTTTCGTATTTTAACTTCAGGACCTATAAGTCAGGTAGGAACCCAGTACGGCCGGATAGGAGAAGCACTTTCATCTTGAAAGTATACAAGTATACAACTGCCTTATATAAACTAGAAAGGATCCGGGTAGAAAAGTATTTTTTTTACTTCTGGATCCAAATGCCAGTTAGGAACAAGGTAGGGCCCGATAAAAGGAGCACCTTCATCTTCAAAATTTACAAATATACAACTGCCTTATAGAAACTGGATAGGATCCGAGTAGAAACATATTTTCGTATTTTAACTTCAGGACCTATAAGTCAGGTAGGAACCCAGTACGGCCGGATAGGAGAAGCACTTTCATCTTGAAAGTATACAAGTATACAACTGCCTTATATAAACTAGAAAGGATCCGGGTAGAAAAGTATTTTTTTTACTTCTGGATCCAAATGCCAGTTAGGAACAAGGTAGGGCCCGATAAAAGGAGCACCTTCATCTTCAAAATTTACAAATATACAACTGCCTTATAGAAACTGGATAGGATCCGAGTAGAAACATATTTTCGTATTTTAACTTCAGGACCCATATGCCAGTTAGGAACCAGGTAGGGCCGGATATAAGAAGCACTTTTATCTTGAAAATTTACAAGTCTACAACTGGCTTATAGAAAATGGATAGGATCTGGTTAGTAAAGTATTTTTTTTTTTACATCTGGATCCAAATGCCAGTTAGGAACCAGGTAGGGCCCGATAAAAGAAGCACTTTCATCTTCAAAATTTACAAATATACAACTGCCTTATATAAACTGGATAGGATCCGAGTAGAAACATATTTTCGTATTTTAACTTCAGGACCCATATGCCAGTTAGGAACCAGGTAGGGCCGGATATAAGAAGCACTTTTATCTTGAAAATTTACAAGTCTACAACTGGCTTATAGAAAATGGATAGGATCTGGTTAGTAAAGTATTTTTTTTTTTACATCTGGATCCAAATGCCAGTTAGGAACCAGGTAGGGCCCGATAAAAGAAGCACTTTCATCTTCAAAATTTACAAATATACAACTGCCTTATAGAAACTGGATAGGATCCGAGTAGAAACATATTTTCGTATTTTAACTTCAGGACCTATAAGTCAGGTAGGAACCCAGTACGGCCGGATAGGAGAAGCACTTTCATCTTGAAAGTATACAAGTATATAACTGCCTTATAGAAACTAGAAAGGATCCGGGTAGAAAAGTATTTTTTTTACTTCTGGATCCAAATGCCAGTTAGGAACAAGGTAGGGCCCGATAAAAGGAGCACTTTCATCTTCAAAATTTACAAATATACAACTGCCTTATAGAAACTGGATAGGATCCGAGTAGAAACATATTTTCGTATTTTAACTTCAGGACCCATATGCCAGTTAGGAACCAGGTAGGGCCGGATATAAGAAGCACTTTTATCTTGAAAATTTACAAGTATACAACTGCCTTATAGAAACTGGATAGGATCCGAGTAGAAACATATTTTCGTATTTTAACTTCAGGACCCATATCCCAGTTAGGAACCAGGTAGGGCCCGATAAAAGAAGCACTTTCATCTTCAAAATTTACAAATATACAACTGCCTTATATAAACTGGATAGGATCCGAGTAGAAACATATTTTCGTATTTTAACTTCAGGACCTATAAGTCAGGTAGGAACCCAGTACGGCCGGATAGGAGAAGCACTTTCATCTTGAAAGTATACAAGTATACAACTGCCTTATAGAAACTAGAAAGGATCCGGGTAGAAAAGTATTTTTTTTACTTCTGGATCCAAATGCCAGTTAGGAACAAGGTAGGGCCCGATAAAAGGAGCACTTTCATCTTCAAAATTTACAAATATACAACTGCCTTATATAAACAGGATAGGATCCGAGTAGAAACATATTTTCGTATTTTAACTTCAGGACCCATATGCCAGTTAGGAACCAGGTAGGGCCGGATATAAGAAGCACTTTTATCTAGAAAATTTACAAGTATACAACTGCCTTATAGAAACTGGATAGGATCCGAGTAGAAACATATTTTCGTATTTTAACTTCAGGACCCATATGCCAGTTAGGAACCAGGTAGGGCCGGATATAAGAATCTCTTTTATCTAGAAAATTTACAAGTATACAACTGCCTTATAGAAACTTCGTAGGATCCGAGTAGAAACATATTTTCGTATTTTAACTTCAGGACCTATAAGTCAGGTAGGAACCCAGTACGGCCGGATAGGAGAAGCACTTTCATCTTGAAAGTATACAAGTATACAACTGCCTTATAGAAACTAGAAAGGATCCGGGTAGAAAAGTATTTTTTTTACTTCTGGATCCAAATGCCAGTTAGGAACCAGGTAGGGCCCGATAAAAGAAGCACTTTCATCTTCAAAATTTACAAATATACAACTGCCTTATATAAACTGGATAGGATCCGAGTAGAAACATATTTTCGTATTTTAACTTCAGGACCCATATGCCAGTTAGGAACCAGGTAGGGCCGGATATAAGAAGCACTTTTATCTTGAAAATTTACAAGTCTACAACTGCCTTATTGAAAATGGATAGGATCTGGTTAGTAAAGTATTTTTTTTTTACATCTGGATCCAAATGCCAGTTAGGAACCAGGTAGCGCCCGATAAAAGAAGCACTTTAATCTTCAAAATTTACAAATATACAACTGCCTTATAGAAACTAGATAGGATCCGAGTAGAAACATATTTTCGTATTTTAGCTTCAGGACCTATAAGTCAGGTAGGAACCCAGTACGGCCGGATAGGAAAAGCACTTTCATCTTGAAAGTATACAAGTATACAACTGCCTTATAGAAACTAGAAAGGATCCGGGTAGAAAAGTATTTTTTTTACTTCTGGATCCAAATGCCAGTTAGGAACCAGGTAGGGCCCGATAAAAGGAGCACTTTCATCTTCAAAATTTACAAATATACAACTGCCTTATAGAAACTGGATAGGATCCGAGTAGAAACATATTTTCGTATTTCAACTTCAGGACCCATATGCCAGTTAGGAACGAGGTAGGGCCGGATATAAGAAGCACTTTTATCTTGAAAATTTACAAGTATACAACTGCCTTATAGAAACTGGATAGGATCCGAGTAGAAACATATTTTCGTATTTTAACTACAGGACCCATATCCCAGTTAGGAACCAGGTAGGGCCCGATAAAAGAAGCACTTTCATCTTCAAAATTTACAAATATACAACTGCCTTATATAAACTGGATAGGATCCGAGTAGAAACATATTTTCGTATTTTAACTTCAGGACCCATATGCCAGTTAGGAACCAGGTAGGGCCGGATATAAGAAGCACTTTTATCTAGAAAATTTACAAGTATACAACTGCCTTATAGAAACTGGATAGGATCCGAGTAGAAACATATTTTCGTATTTTAACTTCAGGACCCATATGCCAGTTAGGAACCAGGTAGGGCCGGATATAAGAATCTCTTTTATCTAGAAAATTTACAAGTATACAACTGCCTTATAGAAACTTCGTAGGATCCGAGTAGAAACATATTTTCGTATTTTAACTTCAGGACCTATAAGTCAGGTAGGAACCCAGTACGGCCGGATAGGAGAAGCACTTTCATCTTGAAAGTATACAAGTATACAACTGCCTTATAGAAACTAGAAAGGATCCGGGTAGTAAAGTATTTTTTTTTTACTTCTGGATCCAAATGCCAGTTAGGAACCAGGTAGGGCCCGATAAAAGAAGCACTTTCATCTTCAAAATTTACAAATATACAACTGCCTTATAGAAACTGGATAGGATCCGAGTAGAAACATATTTTCGTATTTTAACTTCAGGACCTATAAGTCAGGTAGGAACCCAGTACGGCCGGATAGGAGAAGCACTTTCATCTTGAAAGTATACAAGTATACAACTGCCTTATAGAAACTAGAAAGGATCCGGGTAGAAAAGTATTTTTTTACTTCTGGATCCAAATGCCAGTTAGGAACCAGGTAGGGGCCGATAAAAGAAGCACTTTCATCTTCAAAATTTACAAATATACAACTGCCTTATATAAACTAGAAAGGATCCGGGTAGAAAAGTATTTTTTTACTTCTGGATCCAAATGCCAGTTAGGAACAAGGTAGGGCCCGATAAAAGGAGCACTTTCATCTTGAAAGTATACAAGTATACAACTGCCTTATAGAAACTAGAAAGGATCCGGGTAGAAAAGTATTTTTTTTATACTTCTGGATCGAAATGCCAGTTAGGAACCAGGTAGGGCCCGATAAAAGAAGCACTTTCATCTTCAAAATTTACAAATATACAACTGCCTTATAGAAACTAAATAGGATTCGAGTAGAAACATATTTTCGTATTTTAACTTCAGGACCCATATCCCAGTTAGGAACCAGGTAGGGCCCGATAAAAGAAGCACTTTCATCTTCAAAATTTACAAATATACAACTGCCTTATAGAAACTGGATAGGATCCGAGTAGAAACATATTTTCGTATTTTAACTTCAGGACCCATATGCCAGTTAGGAACCAGGTAGGGCCGGATATAAGAAGCACTTTTATCTTGAAAATTTACAAGTCTACAACTGGCTTATAGAAAATGGATAGGATCTGGTTAGTAAAGTATTTTTTTTTTTACATCTGGATCCAAATGCCAGTTAGGAACCAGGTAGGGCCCGATAAAAGAAGCACTTTCATCTTCAAAATTTACAAATATACAACTGCCTTATAGAAACTGGATAGGATCCGAGTAGAAACATATTTTCGTATTTTAACTTCAGGACCTATAAGTCAGGTAGGAACCCAGTACGGCCGGATAGGAGAAGCACTTTCATCTTGAAAGTATACAAGTATACAACTGCCTTATATAAACTAGAAAGGATCCGGGTAGAAAAGTATTTTTTTTACTTCTGGATCCAAATGCCAGTTAGGAACAAGGTAGGGCCCGATAAAAGAAGCACTTTCATCTTCAAAATTTACAAATATACAACTGCCTTATAGAAACTGGATAGGATCCGAGTAGAAACATATTTTCGTATTTTAACTTCAGGACCTATAAGTCAGGTAGGAACCCAGTACGGCCGGATAGGAGAAGCACTTTCATCTTGAAAGTATACAAGTATACAACTGCCTTATAGAAACTAGAAAGGATCCGGGTAGAAAAGTATTTTTTTTACTTCTGGATCCAAATGCCAGTTAGGAACCAGGTAGGGCCCGATAAAAGGAGCACTTTCATCTTCAAAATTTACAAATATACAACTGCCTTATAGAAACTGGATAGGATCCGAGTAGAAACATATTTTCGTATTTTAACTTCAGGACCCATATGCCAGTTAGGAACCAGGTAGGGCCGGATATAAGAAGCACTTTTATCTTGAAAATTTACAAGTATACAACTGCCTTATAGAAACTGGATAGGATCCGAGTAGAAACATATTTTTATTTTACATCTGGATCCAAATGCCAGTTAGGAACCAGGTAGGGCCCGATAAAAGAAGCACTTTCATCTTCAAAATTTACAAATATACAACTGCCTTATATAAACTGGATAGGATCCGAGTAGAAACATATTTTCGTATTTTAACTTCAGGACCCATATGCCAGTTAGGAACCAGGTAGGGCCGGATATAAGAAGCACTTTTATCTTGAAAATTTACAAGTCTACAACTGGCTTATAGAAAATGGATAGGATCTGGTTAGTAAAGTATTTTTTTTTTTACATCTGGATCCAAATGCCAGTTAGGAACCAGGTAGGGCCCGATAAAAGAAGCACTTTCATCTTCAAAATTTACAAATATACAACTGCCTTATAGAAACTGGATAGGATCCGAGTAGAAACATATTTTCGTATTTTAACTTCAGGACCTATAAGTCAGGTAGGAACCCAGTACGGCCGGATAGGAGAAGCACTTTCATCTTGAAAGTATACAAGTATACAACTGCCTTATATAAACTAGAAAGGATCCGGGTAGAAAAGTATTTTTTTACTTCTGGATCCAAATGCCAGTTAGGAACAAGGTAGGGCCCGATAAAAGGAGCACCTTCATCTTCAAAATTTACAAATATACAACTGCCTTATAGAAACTGGATAGGATCCGAGTAGAAACATATTTTCGTATTTTAACTTCAGGACCCATATGCCAGTTAGGAACCAGGTAGGGCCGGATATAAGAAGCACTTTTATCTAGAAAATTTACAAGTATACAACTGCCTTATAGAAACTGGATAGGATCCGAGTAGAAACATATTTTCGTATTTTAACTTCAGGACCCATATGCCAGTTAGGAACCAGGTAGGGCCGGATATAAGAATCTCTTTTATCTAGAAAATTTACAAGTATACAACTGCCTTATAGAAACTTCGTAGGATCCGAGTAGAAACATATTTTCGTATTTTAACTTCAGGACCTATAAGTCAGGTAGGAACCCAGTACGGCCGGATAGGAGAAGCACTTTCATCTTGAAAGTATACAAGTATACAACTGCCTTATAGAAACTAGAAAGGATCCGGGTAGTAAAGTATTTTTTTTACTTCTGGATCCAAATGCCAGTTAGGAACCAGGTAGGGCCCGATAAAAGAAGCACTTTCATCTTCAAAATTTACAAATATACAACTGCCTTATAGAAACTGGATAGGATCCGAGTAGAAACATATTTTCGTATTTTAACTTCAGGACCTATAAGTCAGGTAGGAACCCAGTACGGCCGGATAGGAGAAGCACTTTCATCTTGAAAGTATACAAGTATACAACTGCCTTATAGAAACTAGAAAGGATCCGGGTAGAAAAGTATTTTTTTTTTGGCTTCTGGATCCAAATGCCAGTTAGGAACCAGGTAGGGCCCGATAAAAGGAGCACTTTCATCTTCAAAATTTACAAATATACAACTGCCTTATATAAACTGGATAGGATCCGAGTAGAAACATATTTTCGTATTTTAACTTCAGGACCCATATGCCAGTTAGGAACCAGGTAGGGCCGGATATAAGAAGCACTTTTATCTTGAAAATTTACAAGTCTACAACTGCCTTATTGAAAATGGATAGGATCTGGTTAGTAAAGTATTTTTTTTTTTTACATCTGGATCCAAATGCCAGTTAGGAACCAGGTAGGGCCCGATAAAAGAAGAACATTCATCTTCAAAATTTACAAATATACAACTGCCTTATAGAAACTAGATAGGATCCGAGTAGAAACATATTTTCGTATTTTAACTTCAGGACCTATAAGTCAGGTAGGAACCCAGTACGGCCGGATAGGAAAAGCACTTTCATCTTGAAAGTATACAAGTATACAACTGCCTTATAGAAACTAGAAAGGATCCGGGTAGAAAAGTATTTTTTTTACTTCTGGATCCAAATGCCAGTTAGGAACCAGGTAGGGCCCGATAAAAGGAGCACTTTCATCTTCAAAATTTACAAATATACAACTGCCTTATAGAAACTGGATAGGATCCGAGTAGAAACATATTTTCGTATTTCAACTTCAGGACCCATATGCCAGTTAGGAACGAGGTAGGGCCGGATATAAGAAGCACTTTTATCTTGAAAATTTACAAGTATACAACTGCCTTATAGAAACTGGATAGGATCCGAGTAGAAACATATTTTCGTATTTTAACTACAGGACCCATATCCCAGTTAGGAACCAGGTAGGGCCCGATAAAAGAAGCACTTTCATCTTCAAAATTTACAAATATACAACTGCCTTATATAAACTGGATAGGATCCGAGTAGAAACATATTTTCGTATTTTAACTTCAGGACCCATATGCCAGTTAGGAACCAGGTAGGGCCGGATATAAGAAGCACTTTCATCTTGAAAATATACAAGTATACAACTGCCTTATAGAAACTAGAAAGGATCCGGGTAGAAAAGTATTTTTTTTATACTTCTGGATCGAAATGCCAGTTAGGAACCAGGTAGGGCCCGATAAAAGAAGCACTTTCATCTTTAAAATTTACAAATATACAACTGCCTTATAGAAACTAGATAGGATCTGAGTAGAAACATATTTTCGTATTTTAGCTTCAGGACCCATATGACAGTTAGGAACCAGGTAGGGCCGGATATAAGAAGCACTTTTATCTTGAAAATTTTCAAGTCGACAACTGACTTATAGAAAATGGATAGGATCTGGGTAGAAACATATTTTTATTTAACTTCTGGATCCAAATGCCAGTTAGGAACCAGGTAGGGCCTGATAGAAGAAGCTCTTTTATCTAGAAAATTTACAAGTATACAACTGCCTTATAGAAACTGGGTAGGATCCGAGTAGAAACATATTTTCGTATTTTAACTTCAGGACCTATAAGTCAGGTAGGAACCCAGTACGGCCGGATAGGAGAAGCACTTTCATCTTGAAAGTATACAAGTATACAACTGCCTTATAGAAACTAGAAAGGATCCGGGTAGTAAAGTATTTTTTTTTTACTTCTGGATCCAAATGCCAGTTAGGAACCAGGTAGGGCCCGATAAAAGAAGCACTTTCATCTTCAAAATTTACAAATATACAACTGCCTTATATAAACTCGATCGGATCCGAGTAGAAACATATATTCGTATTTCAACTTCAGGACCCATATGCCAGTTAGGAACCAGGTAGGGCCGGATATAAGAAGCACTTTTATCTTGAAAATTTTCAAGTCGACAACTGACTTATAGAAAATGGATAGGATCTGGGTAGAAACATATTTTTATTTAACTTCTGGATACAAATGCCAGTTAGGAACCAGGTAGGGCCTGATAAAAGAAGCTCTTTTATCTAGAAAATTTACAAGTATACAACTGCCTTACAGAAACTGGGTAGGATCCGAGTAGAAACATATTTTCGTATTTCAACTTCAGGACCCATATGCCAGTTAGGAACCAGGTAGGGCCGGATATAAGAAGCACTTTTATCTTGAAAATTTACAAGTATACAACTGGCTTATAGAAAATGGATGGGATCTGGTTAGTAAAGTATTTTTTTTTTACATCTGGATCCAAATGCCAGTTAGGAACCAGGTAGGGCCCGATAAAAGAAGCACTTTCATCTTCAAAATTTACAAATATACAACTGCCTTATATAAACTGGATAGGATCCGAGTAGAAACATATTTTCGTATTTTAACTTCAGGACCCATATGCCAGTTAGGAACCAGGTAGGGCCGGATATAAGAAGCACTTTTATCTTGAAAATTTACAAGTATACAACTGCCTTACAGAAACTGGGTAGGATCCGAGTAGAAACATATTTTCGTATTTTAACTTCAGGACCTATAAGTCAGGTAGGAACCCAGTACGGCCGGATAGGAGAAGCACTTTCATCTTTAAAATTTACAAATATGCAACTGCCTTATAGAAACTAGATAGGATCCGAGTAGAAACATATTTTCGTATTTCAACTTCAGGACCCATTTGCCAGTTAGGAACCAGGTAGGGCCGGATATAAGAAGCACTTTTATCTTGAAAATTTACAAGTCGACAACTGACTTATAGAAAATGGATAGGATCTGGGTAGAAACATATTTTTATTTAACTTCTGGATCCAAATGCCAGTTAGGAACCAGGTAGGGCCTGATAAAAGAAGCACTTTCATCTTCAAAATTTAGAAATATACAACTGCCTTATAGAAACTAGATAGGATCCGAGTAGAAACATATTTTCGTATTTTAGCTTCAGGACCCATATGCCAGTTAGGAACCAGGTAGAGCCGGATATAAGAAGCACTTTTATCTTGAAAATTTACAAGTCTACAACTGTCTTATAGAAACCGGAAAGGATCCGCGTAGAAAAGTATTTTTTTTTTGACTTCTGGATCCAAATGCCAGTTAGAAACCAGGTAGGGCCCGATAAAAGAAGCACTTTCATCTTCAAAATTTACAAATATACAACTGCCTTATAGAAACTGGATAGGATCCGAGTAGAAACATATTTTCGTATTTTAACTTCAGGACCCATATCCCAGTTAGGAACCAGGTAGGACCCGATAAAAGAAGCACTTTCATCTTCAAAATTTACAAATATACAACTGTCTAATAGAAACTGGATAGGATCCGAGTAGAAACATATTTTCGTATTTTAACTTCAGGACCCATATCCCAGTTAGGAACCAGGTAGGGCCCGATAAAAGAAGCACTTTCATCTTCAAAATTTACAAATATACAACTGCCTTATATAAACTGGATAGGATCCGAGTAGAAACATATTTTCGTATTTTAACTTCAGGACCCATATGCCAGTTAGGAACCAGGTAGGGCCGGATATAAGAAGCACTTTTATCTTGAAAATTTACAAGTCTACAACTGCCTTATAGAAAATGGATAGGATCTGGTTAGTAAAGTATTTTTTTTTTTACATCTGGATCCAAATGCCAGTTAGGAACCAGGTAGGGCCCAATAAAAGAAGCACTTTCATCTTCAAAATTTACAAATATACAACTGCCTTATAGAAACTGGATAGGATCCGAGTAGAAACATATTTTCGTATTTTAACTTCAGGACCTATAAGTCAGGTAGGAACCCAGTACGGCCGGATAGGAGAAGCACTTTCATCTTGAAAATATACAAGTATACAACTGCCTTATAGAAACTAGAAAGGATCCGGGTAGAAAAGTATTTTTTTTTTTACTTCTGGATCGAAATGCCAGTTAGGAACCAGGTAGGGCCCGATAAAAGAAGCACTTTCATCTTTAAAATTTACAAATATACAACTGCCTTATAGAAACTAGATAGGATCCGAGTAGAAACATATTTTCGTATTTTAGCTTCAGGACCCATATGCCAGTTAGGAACCAGGTAGGGCCGGATATAAGAAGCACTTCTATCTTGAAAGTATACAAGTATACAACTGCCTTATAGAAACTAGAAAGGATCCGGGTAGTAAAGTAGTTTTTTTTTTACTTCTGGATCCAAATGCCAGTTAGGAACCAGGTAGGGCCGGATAAAAGAAGCACCTTCATGTATACAACTGCCTTATAGAAACTCGATCGGATCCGAGTAGAAACATATATTCGTATTTCAACTTCAGGACCCATATGCCAGTTAGGAACCAGGTAGGGCCGGATATAAGAAGCACTTTTATCTTGAAAATTTTCAAGTCGACAACTGACTTATAGAAAATGGATAGGATCTGGGTAGAAACATATTTTTATTTAACTTCTGGATCCAAATGCCAGTTAGGAACCAGGTAGGGCCTGATAAAAGAAGCTCTTTTATCTAGAAAATTTACAAGTATACAACTGCCTTACAGAAACTGGGTAGGATCCGAGTAGAAACATATTTTCGTATTTCAACTTCAGGACCCATATGCCAGTTAGGAACCAGGTAGGGCCGGATATAAGAAGCACTTTTATCTTGAAAATTTACAAGTATACAACTGCCTTATAGAAACTAGAAAGGATCCGGGTAGTAAAGTATTTTTTTTTTTACTTCTGGATCCAAATGCCAGTTAGGAACCAGGTAGGGCCCGATAAAAGAAGCACTTTCATCTTCAAAATTTACAAATATACAACTGCCTTATATAAACTGGATAGGATCCGAGTAGAAACATATTTTCGTATTTTAACTTCAGGACCCATATGCCAGTTAGGAACCAGGTAGGGCCGGATATAAGAAGCACTTTTATCTTGAAAATTTACAAGTATACAACTGCCTTACAGAAACTGGGTAGGATCCGAGTAGAAACATATTTTCGTATTTTAACTTCAGGACCTATAAGTCAGGTAGGAACCCAGTACGGCCGTATAGGAGAAGCACTTTCATCTTTAAAATTTACAAATATACAACTGCCTTATAGAAACTAGATAGGATCCGAGTAGAAACATATTTTCGTATTTTAGCTTCAGGACCCATTTGCCAGTTAGGAACCAGGTAGGGCCGGATATAAGAAGCACTTTTATCTTGAAAATTTACAAGTCGACAACTGACTTATAGAAAATGGATAGGATCTGGGTAGAAACATATTTTTATTTAACTTCTGGATCCAAATGCCAGTTAGGAACCAGGTAGGGCCTGATAAAAGAAGCACTTTCATCTTCAAAATTTACAAATATACAACTGCCTTATAGAAACTAGATAGGATCCGAGTAGAAACATATTTTCGTATTTTAGCTTCAGGACCCATATGCCAGTTAGGAACCAGGTAGAGCCGGATATAAGAAGCACTTTTATCTTGAAAATTTACAAGTCTACAACTGTCTTATAGAAACCGGAAAGGATCCGCGTAGAAAAGTATTTTTTTTTTGACTTCTGGATCCAAATGCCAGTTAGAAACCAGGTAGGGCCCGATAAAAGAAGCACTTTCATCTTCAAAATTTACAAATATACAACTGCCTTATAGAAACTGGATAGGATCCGAGTAGAAACATATTTTCGTATTTTAACTTCAGGACCCATATCCCAGTTAGGAACCAGGTAGGACCCGATAAAAGAAGCACTTTCATCTTCAAAATTTACAAATATACAACTGTCTAATAGAAACTGGATAGGATCCGAGTAGAAACATATTTTCGTATTTTAACTTCAGGACCCATATCCCAGTTAGGAACCAGGTAGGGCCCGATAAAAAAAGCACTTTCATCTTCAAAATTTACAAATATACAACTGCCTTATATAAACTGGATAGGATCCGAGTAGAAACATATTTTCGTATTTTAACTTCAGGACCCATATGCCACTTAGGAACCAGGTAGGGCCGGATATAAGAAGCACTTTTATCTTGAAAATTTACAAGTCTACAACTGGCTTATAGAAAATGGATAGGATCTGGTTAGTAAAGTATTTTTTTTACATCTGGATCCAAATGCCAGTTAGGAACCAGGTAGGGCCCGATAAAAGAAGCACTTTTCATCTTCAAAATTTACAAATATACAACTGCCTTATAGAAACTGGATAGGATCCGAGTAGAAACATATTTTCGTATTTTAACTTCAGGACCTATAAGTCAGGTAGGAACCCAGTACGGCCGGATAGGAGAAGCACTTTCATCTTGAAAGTATACAAGTATACAACTGCCTTATATAAACTAGAAAGGATCCGGGTAGAAAAGTATTTTTTTTACTTCTGGATCCAAATGCCAGTTAGGAACAAGGTAGGGCCCGATAAAAGGAGCACCTTCATCTTCAAAATTTACAAATATACAACTGCCTTATAGAAACTGGATAGGATCCGAGTAGAAACATATTTTCGTATTTTAACTTCAGGACCTATAAGTCAGGTAGGAACCCAGTACGGCCGGATAGGAGAAGCACTTTCATCTTGAAAGTATACAAGTATACAACTGCCTTATATAAACTAGAAAGGATCCGGGTAGAAAAGTATTTTTTTTACTTCTGGATCCAAATGCCAGTTAGGAACAAGGTAGGGCCCGATAAAAGGAGCACCTTCATCTTCAAAATTTACAAATATACAACTGCCTTATAGAAACTGGATAGGATCCGAGTAGAAACATATTTTCGTATTTTAACTTCAGGACCCATATGCCAGTTAGGAACCAGGTAGGGCCGGATATAAGAAGCACTTTTATCTAGAAAATTTACAAGTATACAACTGCCTTATAGAAACTGGATAGGATCCGAGTAGAAACATATTTTCGTATTTTAACTTCAGGACCCATATGCCAGTTAGGAACCAGGTAGGGCCGGATATAAGAATCTCTTTTATCTAGAAAATTTACAAGTATACAACTGCCTTATAGAAACTTCGTAGGATCCGAGTAGAAACATATTTTCGTATTTTAACTTCAGGACCTATAAGTCAGGTAGGAACCCAGTACGGCCGGATAGGAGAAGCACTTTCATCTTGAAAGTATACAAGTATACAACTGCCTTATAGAAACTAGAAAGGATCCGGGTAGTAAAGTATTTTTTTTTACTTCTGGATCCAAATGCCAGTTAGGAACCAGGTAGGGCCCGATAAAAGAAGCACTTTCATCTTCAAAATTTACAAATATACAATTGCCTTATAGAAACTGGATAGGATCCGAGTAGAAACATATTTTCGTATTTTAACTTCAGGACCTATAAGTCAGGTAGGAACCCAGTATGGCCGGATAGGAGAAGCACTTTCATCTTGAAAGTATACAAGTATACAACTGCCTTATAGAAACTAGAAAGGATCCGGGTAGAAAAGTATTTTTTTTCCTTCTGGATCCAAATGCCAGTTAGGAACCAGGTAGGGCCCGAGAAAAGAAGCACTTTCATCTTCAAAATTTACAAATATACAACTGGCTTATAGAAAATGGATAGGATCTGGTTAGTAAAGTATTTTTTTTTTACATCTGGATCCAAATGCCAGTTAGGAACAAGGTAGGGCCCGATAAAAGAAGCACTTTCATCTTCAAAATTTACAAATATACAACTGCCTTATAGAAACTGGATAGGATCCGAGTAGAAACATATTTTCGTATTTTAACTTCAGGACCTATAAGTCAGGTAGGAACCCAGTACGGCCGGATAGGAGAAGCACTTTCATCTTGAAAGTATACAAGTATACAACTGCCTTATAGAAACTAGAAAGGATCCGGGTAGAAAAGTATTTTTTTTACTTCTGGATCCAAATGCCAGTTAGGAACCAGGTAGGGCCCGATAAAAGGAGCACTTTCATCTTCAAAATTTACAAATATACAACTGCCTTATAGAAACTGGATAGGATCCGAGTAGAAACATATTTTCGTATTTTAACTTCAGGACCCATATGCCAGTTAGGAACCAGGTAGGGCCGGATATAAGAAGCACTTTTATCTTGAAAATTTACAAGTATACAACTGCCTTATAGAAACTGGATAGGATCCGAGTAGAAACATATTTTCGTATTTTAACTTCAGGACCCATATGCCAGTTAGGAACCAGGTAGGGCCCGATAAAAGAAGCACTTTCATCTTCAAAATTTACAAATATACAACTGCCTTATAGAAACTGGATAGGATCCGAGTAGAAACATATTTTCGTATTTCAACTCCGGGATCCAAATGCCAGTTAGGAACCAGGTAGGGCCGGATAGGAGAAGCACTTTCATCTTGAAAATATACAAGTATACAACTGCCTTATAGAAACTAGAAAGGATCCGGGTAGAAAAGTATTTTTTTTATACTTCTGGATCGAAATGCCAGTTAGGAACCAGGTAGGGCCCGATAAAAGAAGCACTTTCATCTTTAAAATTTACAAATATACAACTGCCTTATAGAAACTAGATAGGATCTGAGTAGAAACATATTTTCGTATTTTAGCTTCAGGACCCATATGACAGTTAGGAACCAGGTAGGGCCGGATATAAGAAGCACTTTTATCTTGAAAATTTTCAAGTCGACAACTGACTTATAGAAAATGGATAGGATCTGGGTAGAAACATATTTTTATTTAACTTCTGGATCCAAATGCCAGTTAGGAACCAGGTAGGGCCTGATAGAAGAAGCTCTTTTATCTAGAAAATTTACAAGTATACAACTGCCTTATAGAAACTGGGTAGGATCCGAGTAGAAACATATTTTCGTATTTTAACTTCAGGACCTATAAGTCAGGTAGGAACCCAGTACGGCCGGATAGGAGAAGCACTTTCATCTTGAAAGTATACAAGTATACAACTGCCTTATAGAAACTAGAAAGGATCCGGGTAGTAAAGTATTTTTTTTTTACTTCTGGATCCAAATGCCAGTTAGGAACCAGGTAGGGCCTGATAAAAGAAGCACTTTCATATTCAAAATTTACAAATATACAACTGCCTTATATAAACTCGATCGGATCCGAGTAGAAACATATATTCGTATTTCAACTTCAGGACCCATATGCCAGTTAGGAACCAGGTAGGGCCGGATATAAGAAGCACTTTTATCTTGAAAATTTTCAAGTCGACAACTGACTTATAGAAAATGGATAGGATCTGGGTAGAAACATATTTTTATTTAACTTCTGGATACAAATGCCAGTTAGGAACCAGGTAGGGCCTGATAAAAGAAGCTCTTTTATCTAGAAAATTTACAAGTATACAACTGCCTTACAGAAACTGGGTAGGATCCGAGTAGAAACATATTTTCGTATTTTAACTTCAGGACCCATATCCCAGTTAGGAACCAGGTAGGGCCCGAGAAAAGAAGCACTTTCATCTTCAAAATTTACAAATATACAACTGGCTTATAGAAAATGGATAGGATCTGGTTAGTAAAGTATTTTTTTTTTACATCTGGATCCAAATGCCAGTTAGGAACCAGGTAGGGCCCGATAAAAGAAGCACTTTCATCTTCAAAATTTACAAATATACAACTGCCTTATAGAAACTGGATAGGATCCGAGTAGAAACATATTTTCGTATTTTAACTTCAGGACCCATATGCCAGTTAGGAACCAGGTAGGGCCGGATATAAGAAGCACTTTTATCTTGAAAATTTACAAGTATACAACTGCCTTACAGAAACTGGGTAGGATCCGAGTAGAAACATATTTTCGTATTTTAACTTCAGGACCTATAAGTCAGGTAGGAACCCAGTACGGCCGTATAGGAGAAGCACTTTCATCTTTAAAATTTACAAATATACAACTGCCTTATAGAAACTAGATAGGATCCGAGTAGAAACATATTTTCGTATTTTAGCTTCAGGACCCATTTGCCAGTTAGGAACCAGGTAGGGCCGGATATAAGAAGCACTTTTATCTTGAAAATTTACAAGTCGACAACTGACTTATAGAAAATGGATAGGATCTGGGTAGAAACATATTTTTATTTAACTTCTGGATCCAAATGCCAGTTAGGAACCAGGTAGGGCCCAATAAAAGAAGCACTTTCATCTTCAAAATTTACAAATATACAACTGCCTTATAGAAACTAGATAGGATCCGAGTAGAAACATATTTTCGTATTTTAGCTTCAGGACCCATATGCCAGTTAGGAACCAGGTAGAGCCGGATATAAGAAGCACTTTTATCTTGAAAATTTACAAGTCTACAACTGTCTTATAGAAACCGGAAAGGATCCGCGTAGAAAAGTATTTTTTTTTTGACTTCTGGATCCAAATGCCAGTTAGAAACCAGGTAGGGCCCGATAAAAGAAGCACTTTCATCTTCAAAATTTACAAATATACAACTGCCTTATAGAAACTGGATAGGATCCGAGTAGAAACATATTTTCGTATTTTAACTTCAGGACCCATATCCCAGTTAGGAACCAGGTAGGACCCGATAAAAGAAGCACTTTCATCTTCAAAATTTACAAATATATAACTGTCTAATAGAAACAGGATAGGATCCGAGTAGAAGCATATTTTCGTATTTTACCTTCAGGACCCATATCCCAGTTAGGAACCAGGTAGGGCCCGATAAAAGAAGCAATTTCATCTTCAAAATTTACAAATATACAACTGCCTTATATAAACTGGATAGGATCCGAGTAGAAACATATTTTCGTATTTTAACTTCAGGACCCATATGCCAGTTAGGAACCAGGTAGAGCCGGATATAAGAAGCACTTTTATCTTGAAAATTTACAAGTCTACAACTGGCTTATAGAAAATGGATAGGATCTGGTTAGTCAAGTATTTCTTTTTTACATCTCGATCCAAACGCCAGTTAGGAACCAGGTAGGGCCCGATAAAAGAAGCATTTTCATCTTCAAAATTTACAAATATACAACTGCCTTATAGAAACTGGATAGGATCCGAGTAGAAACATATTTTCGTATTTTAACTTCAGGACCTATAAGTCAGGTAGGAACCCAGTACGGCCGGATAGGAGAAGCACTTTCATCTTGAAAGTATACAAGTATACAACTGCCTTATAGAAACTAGAAAGGATCCGGGTAGTAAAGTATTTTTTTTTTTACTTCTGGATCCAAATGCCAGTTAGGAACCAGGTAGGGCCCGATAAAAGAAGCACTTTCATCTTCAAAATTTACAAATATACAACTGCCTTATAGAAACTGGATAGGATCCGAGTAGAAACATATTTTTATTTAACTTCAGGAGCTATAAGTCAGGTAGGAACCCAGTATGGCCGGATAGGAGAAGCACTTTCATCTTGAAAGTATACAAGTATACAACTGCCTTATAGAAACTAGAAAGGATCCGGGTAGTAAAGTATTTTTTTTATTACTTCTGGATCCATATCCCAGTTAGGAACCAGGTAGGGCCCGAGAAAAGAAGCACTTTCATCTTCAAAATTTACAAATATACAACTGGCTTATAGAAAATGGATAGGATCTGGTTAGTAAAGTATTTTTTTTTTTACATCTGGATCCAAATGCCAGTTAGGAACCAGGTAGCGCCCGATAAAAGAAGCACTTTAATCTTCAAAATTTACAAATATACAACTGCCTTATAGAAACTGGATAGGATCCGAGTAGAAACATATTTTCGTATTTTAACTTCAGGACCTATAAGTCAGGTAGGAACCCAGTACGGCCGGATAGGAAAAGCACTTTCATCTTGAAAGTATACAAGTATACAACTGCCTTATAGAAACTAGAAAGGATCCGGGTAGAAAAGTATTTTTTTTACTTCTGGATCCAAATGCCAGTTAGGAACCAGGTAGGGCCCGATAAAAGGAGCACTTTCATCTTCAAAATTTACAAATATACAACTGCCTTATAGAAACTGGATAGGATCCGAGTAGAAACATATTTTCGTATTTCAACTTCAGGACCCATATGCCAGTTAGGAACGAGGTAGGGCCGGATATAAGAAGCACTTTTATCTTGAAAATTTACAAGTATACAACTGCCTTATAGAAACTGGATAGGATCCGAGTAGAAACATATTTTCGTATTTTAACTTCAGGACCCATATCCCAGTTAGGAACCAGGTAGGGCCCGATAAAAGAAGCACTTTCATCTTCAAAATTTACAAATATACAACTGCCTTATAGAAACTGGATAGGATCCGAGTAGAAACATATTTTCGTATTTTAACTTCAGGACCCATATGCCAGTTAGGAACCAGGTAGGGCCGGATAGGAGAAGCACTTTCATCTTGAAAGTATACAAGTATACAACTGCCTTATAGAAACTAGAAAGGATCCGGGTAGAAAAGTATTTTTTTTACTTCTGGATCGAAATGCCAGTTAGGAACCAGGTAGGGCCCGATAAAAGAAGCACTTTCATCTTTAAAATTTACAAATATACAACTGCCTTATAGAAACTAGATAGGATCTGAGTAGAAACATATTTTCGTATTTTAGCTTCAGGACCCATATGACAGTTAGGAACCAGGTAGGGCCGGATATAAGAAGCACTTTTATCTTGAAAATTTTCAAGTCGACAACTGACTTATAGAAAATGGATAGGATCTGGGTAGAAACATATTTTTATTTAACTTCTGGATCCAAATGCCAGTTAGGAACCAGGTAGGGCCTGATAGAAGAAGCTCTTTTATCTAGAAAATTTACAAGTATACAACTGCCTTATAGAAACTGGGTAGGATCCGAGTAGAAACATATTTTCGTATTTTAACTTCAGGACCTATAAGTCAGGTAGGAACCCAGTACGGCCGGATAGGAGAAGCACTTTCATCTTGAAAGTATACAAGTATACAACTGCCTTATAGAAACTAGAAAGGATCCGGGTAGTAAAGTATTTTTTTTTTACTTCTGGATCCAAATGCCAGTTAGGAACCAGGTAGGGCCTGATAAAAGAAGCACTTTCATCTTCAAAATTTACAAATATACAACTGCCTTATATAAACTCGATCGGATCCGAGTAGAAACATATATTCGTATTTCAACTTCAGGACCCATATGCCAGTTAGGAACCAGGTAGGGCCGGATATAAGAAGCACTTTTATCTTGAAAATTTTCAAGTCGACAACTGACTTATAGAAAATGGATAGGATCTGGGTAGAAACATATTTTTATTTAACTTCTGGATACAAATGCCAGTTAGGAACCAGGTAGGGCCTGATAAAAGAAGCTCTTTTATCTAGAAAATTTACAAGTATACAACTGCCTTACAGAAACTGGGTAGGATCCGAGTAGAAACATATTTTCGTATTTCAACTTCAGGACCCATATGCCAGTTAGGAACCAGGTAGGGCCGGATATAAGAAGCACTTTCATCTTCAAAATTTACAAATATACAACTGGCTTATAGAAAATGGATAGGATCTGGTTAGTAAAGTATTTTTTTTTTACATCTGGATCCAAATGCCAGTTAGGAACCAGGTAGGGCCCGATAAAAGAAGCACTTTCATCTTCAAAATTTACAAATATACAACTGCCTTATATAAACTGGATAGCATCCGAGTAGAAACATATTTTCGTATTTTAACTTCAGGACCCATATGCCAGTTAGGAACCAGGTAGGGCCGGATATAAGAAGCACTTTTATCTTGAAAATTTACAAGTATACAACTGCCTTACAGAAACTGGGTAGGATCCGAGTAGAAACATATTTTCGTATTTTAACTTCAGGACCTATAAGTCAGGTAGGAACCCAGTACGGCCGTATAGGAGAAGCACTTTCATCTTTAAAATTTACAAATATACAACTGCCTTATAGAAACTAGATAGGATCCGAGTAGAAACATATTTTCGTATTTTAGCTTCAGGACCCATTTGCCAGTTAGGAACCAGGTAGGGCCGGATATAAGAAGCACTTTTATCTTGAAAATTTACAAGTCGACAACTGACTTATAGAAAATGGATAGGATCTGGGTAGAAACATATTTTTATTTAACTTCTGGATCCAAATGCCAGTTAGGAACCAGGTAGGGCCTGATAAAAGAAGCACTTTCATCTTCAAAATTTAAAAATATACAACTGCCTTATAGAAACTAGATAGGATCCGAGTAGAAACATATTTTCGTATTTTAGCTTCAGGACCCATATGCCAGTTAGGAACCAGGTAGAGCCGGATATAAGAAGCACTTTTATCTTGAAAATTTACAAGTCTACAACTGTCTTATAGAAACCGGAAAGGATCCGCGTAGAAAAGTATTTTTTTTTTTGACTTCTGGATCCAAATGCCAGTTAGAAACCAGGTAGGGCCCGATAAAAGAAGCACTTTCATCTTCAAAATTTACAAATATACAACTGCCTTATAGAAACTGGATAGGATCCGAGTAGAAACATATTTTCGTATTTTAACTTCAGGACCCATATCCCAGTTAGGAACCAGGTAGGACCCGATAAAAGAAGCACTTTCATCTTCAAAATTTACAAATATACAACTGTCTAATAGAAACTGGATAGGATCCGAGTAGAAACATATTTTCGTATTTTAACTTCAGGACCCATATCCCAGTTAGGAACCAGGTAGGGCCCGATAAAAGAAGCACTTTCATCTTCAAAATTTACAAATATACAACTGCCTTATATAAACTGGATAGGATCCGAGTAGAAACATATTTTCGTATTTTAACTTCAGGACCCATATGCCACTTAGGAACCAGGTAGGGCCGGATATAAGAAGCACTTTTATCTTGAAAATTTACAAGTCTACAACTGGCTTATAGAAAATGGATAGGATCTGGTTAGTAAAGTATTTTTTTTTTTACATCTGGATCCAAATGCCAGTTAGGAACCAGGTAGGGCCCGATAAAAGAAGCACTTTCATCTTCAAAATTTACAAATATACAACTGCCTTATAGAAACTGGATAGGATCCGAGTAGAAACATATTTTCGTATTTTAACTTCAGGACCTATAAGTCAGGTAGGAACCCAGTACGGCCGGATAGGAGAAGCACTTTCATCTTGAAAGTATACAAGTATACAACTGCCTTATATAAACTAGAAAGGATCCGGGTAGAAAAGTATTTTTTTTACTTCTGGATCCAAATGCCAGTTAGGAACAAGGTAGGGCCCGATAAAAGGAGCACCTTCATCTTCAAAATTTACAAATATACAACTGCCTTATAGAAACTGGATAGGATCCGAGTAGAAACATATTTTCGTATTTTAACTTCAGGACCTATAAGTCAGGTAGGAACCCAGTACGGCCGGATAGGAGAAGCACTTTCATCTTGAAAGTATACAAGTATACAACTGCCTTATATAAACTAGAAAGGATCCGGGTAGAAAAGTATTTTTTTTACTTCTGGATCCAAATGCCAGTTAGGAACAAGGTAGGGCCCGATAAAAGGAGCACCTTCATCTTCAAAATTTACAAATATACAACTGCCTTATAGAAACTGGATAGGATCCGAGTAGAAACATATTTTCGTATTTTAACTTCAGGACCCATATGCCAGTTAGGAACCAGGTAGGGCCGGATATAAGAAGCACTTTTATCTAGAAAATTTACAAGTATACAACTGCCTTATAGAAACTGGATAGGATCCGAGTAGAAACATATTTTCGTATTTTAACTTCAGGACCCATATGCCAGTTAGGAACCAGGTAGGGCCGGATATAAGAATCTCTTTTATCTAGAAAATTTACAAGTATACAACTGCCTTATAGAAACTTCGTAGGATCCGAGTAGAAACATATTTTCGTATTTTAACTTCAGGACCTATAAGTCAGGTAGGAACCCAGTACGGCCGGATAGGAGAAGCACTTTCATCTTGAAAGTATACAAGTATACAACTGCCTTATAGAAACTAGAAAGGATCCGGGTAGTAAAGTATTTTTTTTTACTTCTGGATCCAAATGCCAGTTAGGAACCAGGTAGGGCCCGATAAAAGAAGCACTTTCATCTTCAAAATTTACAAATATACAACTGCCTTATAGAAACTGGATAGGATCCGAGTAGAAACATATTTTCGTATTTTAACTTCAGGACCTATAAGTCAGGTAGGAACCCAGTACGGCCGGATAGGAGAAGCACTTTCATCTTGAAAGTATACAAGTATACAACTGCCTTATAGAAACTAGAAAGGATCCGGGTAGAAAAGTATTTTTTTTACTTCTGGATCCAAATGCCAGTTAGGAACCAGGTAGGGCCCGATAAAAGAAGCACTTTCATCTTTAAAATTTACAAATATACAACTGCCTTATAGAAAATGGATAGGATCTGGTTAGTAAAGTATTTTTTTTTTTACATCTGGATCCAAATGCCAGTTAGGAACCAGGTAGCGCCCGATAAAAGAAGCACTTTAATCTTCAAAATTTACAAATATACAACTGCCTTATAGAAACTGGATAGGATCCGAGTAGAAACATATTTTCGTATTTTAACTTCAGGACCTATAAGTCAGGTAGGAACCCAGTACGGCCGGATAGGAGAAGCACTTTCATCTTGAAAGTATACAAGTATACAACTGCCTTATAGAAACTAGAAAGGATCCGGGTAGAAAAGTATTTTTTTTACTTCTGGATCCAAATGCCAGTTAGGAACCAGGTAGGGCCCGATAAAAGGAGCACTTTCATCTTCAAAATTTCCACATATACAACTGCCTGATAGAAACTGGATAGGATCCGAGTAGAAATATATTTTCGTATTTCAACTTCAGGACCCATATGCCAGTTAGGAACGAGTTAGGGCCGGATATAAGAAGCACATTTATCTTGAAAATTTACAAGTATACAACTGCCTTATAGAAACTGGATAGGATCCGAGTAGAAACATATTTTCGTATTTTAACTACAGGACCCATATCCCAGTTAGGAACCAGGTAGGGCCCGATAAAAGAAGCACTTTCATCTTCAAAATTTACAAATATACAACTGCCTTATATAAACTGGATAGGATCCGAGTAGAAACATATTTTCGTATTTTAACTTCAGGACCCATATGCCAGTTAGGAACCAGGTAGGGCCGGATATAAGAAACACTTTTATCTTGAAAATTTACAAGTATACAACTGTCTTATAGAAAATGGATAGGATCTGGGTAGAAACATATTTTCGTATTTTAACTACAGGACCCATATCCCAGTTAGGAACCAGGTAGGGCCCGATAAAAGAAGCACTTTCATCTTCAAAATTTACAAATATACAACTGCCTTATAGAAACTGGATAGGATCCGAGTAGAAACATATTTTCGTATTTTAACTTCAGGACCCATATCCCAGTTAGGAACCAGGTAGGACCCGATAAAAGAAGCACTTTCATCTTCAAAATTTACAAATATATAACTGTCTAATAGAAACTGGATAGGATCCGAGTAGAAACATATTTTCGTATTTTAACTACAGGACCCATATCCCAGTTAGGAACCAGGTAGGGCCCGATAAAAGAAGCACTTTCATCTTCAAAATTTACAAATATACAACTGCCTTATAGAAACTGGATAGGATCCGAGTAGAAACATATTTTCGTATTTTAACTTCAGGACCCATATCCCAGTTAGGAACCAGGTAGGACCCGATAAAAGAAGCACTTTCATCTTCAAAATTTACAAATATATAACTGTCTAATAGAAACTGGATAGGATCCGAGTAGAAACATATTTTCGTATTTTAACTTCAGGACCCATATCCCAGTTAGGAACCAGGTAGGGCCCGATAAAAGAAGCACTTTCATCTTCAAAATTTACAAATATACAACTGCCTTATATAAACTGGATAGGATCCGAGTAGAAACATATTTTCGTATTTTAACTTCAGGACCCATATGCCACTTAGGAACCAGGTAGGGCCGGATATAAGAAGCACTTTTATCTTGAAAATTTACAAGTCTACAACTGGCTTATAGAAAATGGATAGGATCTGGTTAGTAAAGTATTTTTTTTTTACATCTGGATCCAAATGCCAGTTAGGAACCAGGTAGGGCCCGATAAAAGAAGCACTTTCATCTTCAAAATTTACAAATATACAACTGCCTTATAGAAACTGGATAGGATCCGAGTAGAAACATATTTTCGTATTTTAACTTCAGGACCTATAAGTCAGGTAGGAACCCAGTACGGCCGGATAGGAGAAGCACTTTCATCTTGAAAGTATACAAGTATACAACTGCCTTATAGAAACTAGAAAGAATCCGTGTAGTAAAGTATTTTTTTTTTTACTTCTGGATCCAAATGCCAGTTAGGAACCAGGTAGGGCCCGATAAAAGAAGCACTTTCATCTTCAAAATTTACAAATATACAACTGCCTTATAGAAACTGGATAGGATCCGAGTAGAAACATATTTTCGTATTTTAACTTCAGGACCTATAAGTCAGGTAGGAACCCAGTACGGCCGGATAGGAGAAGCACTTTCATCTTGAAAGTATACAAGTATACAACTGCCTTATAGAAACTAGAAAGGATCCGGGTAGAAAAGTATTTTTTTACTTCTGGATCCAAATGCCAGTTAGGAACCAGGTAGGGCCCGATAAAAGGAGCACTTTCATCTTCAAAATTTACAAATATACAACTGCCTTATATAAACTGGATAGGATCCGAGTAGAAACATATTTTCGTATTTTAACTTCAGGACCCATATGCCAGTTAGGAACCAGGTAGGGCCGGATATAAGAAGCACTTTTATCTTGAAAATTTACAAGTCTACAACTGCCTTATTGAAAATGGATAGGATCTGGTTAGTAAAGTATTTTTTTTTTTACATCTGGATCCAAATGCCAGTTAGGAACCAGGTAGCGCCCGATAAAAGAAGCACTTTAATCTTCAAAATTTACAAATATACAACTGCCTTATAGAAACTAGATAGGATCCGAGTAGAAACATATTTTCGTATTTTAACTTCAGGACCTATAAGTCAGGTAGGAACCCAGTACGGCCGGATAGGAAAAGCACTTTCATCTTGAAAGTATACAAGTATACAACTGCCTTATAGAAACTAGAAAGGATCCGGGTAGAAAAGTATTTTTTTTACTTCTGGATCCAAATGCCAGTTAGGAACCAGGTAGGGCCCGATAAAAGGAGCACTTTCATCTTCAAAATTTACAAATATACAACTGCCTTATAGAAACTGGATAGGATCCGAGTAGAAACATATTTTCGTATTTCAACTTCAGGACCCATATGCCAGTTAGGAACGAGGTAGGGCCGGATATAAGAAGCACTTTTATCTTGAAAATTTACAAGTATACAACTGCCTTATAGAAACTGGATAGGATCCGAGTAGAAACATATTTTCGTATTTTAACTACAGGACCCATATCCCAGTTAGGAACCAGGTAGGGCCCGATAAAAGAAGCACTTTCATCTTCAAAATTTACAAATATACAACTGCCTTATATAAACTGGATAGGATCCGAGTAGAAACATATTTTCGTATTTTAACTTCAGGACCCATATGCCAGTTAGGAACCAGGTAGGGCCGGATAGGAGAAGCACTTTCATCTTGAAAATATACAAGTATACAACTGCCTTATAGAAACTAGAAAGGATCCGGGTAGAAAAGTATTTTTTTTATACTTCTGGATCGAAATGCCAGTTAGGAACCAGGTAGGGCCCGATAAAAGAAGCACTTTCATCTTTAAAATTTACAAATATACAACTGCCTTATAGAAACTAGATAGGATCTGAGTAGAAACATATTTTCGTATTTTAGCTTCAGGACCCATATGACAGTTAGGAACCAGGTAGGGCCGGATATAAGAAGCACTTTTATCTTGAAAATTTTCAAGTCGACAACTGACTTATAGAAAATGGATAGGATCTGGGTAGAAACATATTTTTATTTAACTTCTGGATCCAAATGCCAGTTAGGAACCAGGTAGGGCCTGATAGAAGAAGCTATTTTATCTAGAAAATTTACAAGTATACAACTGCCTTATAGAAACTGGGTAGGATCCGAGTAGAAACATATTTTCGTATTTTAACTTCAGGACCTATAAGTCAGGTAGGAACCCAGTACGGCCGGATAGGAGAAGCACTTTCATCTTGAAAGTATACAAGTATACAACTGCCTTATAGAAACTAGAAAGGATCCGGGTAGTAAAGTATTTTTTTTTTTTACTTCTGGATCCAAATGCCAGTTAGGAACCAGGTAGGGCCTGATAAAAGAAGCACTTTCATCTTCAAAATTTACAAATATACAACTGCCTTATATAAACTCGATCGGATCCGAGTAGAAACATATATTCGTATTTCAACTTCAGGACCCATATGCCAGTTAGGAACCAGGTAGGGCCGGATATAAGAAGCACTTTTATCTTGAAAATTTTCAAGTCGACAACTGACTTATAGAAAATGGATAGGATCTGGGTAGAAACATATTTTTATTTAACTTCTGGATACAAATGCCAGTTAGGAACCAGGTAGGGCCTGATAAAAGAAGCTCTTTTATCTAGAAAATTTACAAGTATACAACTGCCTTACAGAAACTGGGTAGGATCCGAGTAGAAACATATTTTCGTATTTCAACTTCAGGACCCATATGCCAGTTAGGAACCAGGTAGGGCCGGATATAAGAAGCACTTTTATCTTGAAAATTTACAAGTATACAACTGGCTTATAGAAAATGGATGGGATCTGGTTAGTAAAGTATTTTTTTTTACATCTGGATCCAAATGCCAGTTAGGAACCAGGTAGGGCCCGATAAAAGAAGCACTTTCATCTTCAAAATTTACAAATATACAACTGCCTTATATAAACTGGATAGCATCCGAGTAGAAACATATTTTCGTATTTTAACTTCAGGACCCATATGCCAGTTAGGAACCAGGTAGGGCCGGATATAAGAAGCACTTTTATCTTGAAAATTTACAAGTATACAACTGCCTTACAGAAACTGGGTAGGATCCGAGTAGAAACATATTTTCGTATTTTAACTTCAGGACCTATAAGTCAGGTAGGAACCCAGTACGGCCGTATAGGAGAAGCACTTTCATCTTTAAAATTTACAAATATGCAACTGCCTTATAGAAACTAGATAGGATCCGAGTAGAAACATATTTTCGTATTTTAGCTTCAGGACCCATTTGCCAGTTAGGAACCAGGTAGGGCCGGATATAAGAAGCACTTTTATCTTGAAAATTTACAAGTCGACAACTGACTTATAGAAAATGGATAGGATCTGGGTAGAAACATATTTTTATTTAACTTCTGGATCCAAATGCCAGTTAGGAACCAGGTAGGGCCTGATAAAAGAAGCACTTTCATCTTCAAAATTTACAAATATACAACTGCCTTATAGAAACTAGATAGGATCCGAGTAGAAACATATTTTCGTATTTTAGCTTCAGGACCCATATGCCAGTTAGGAACCAGGTAGAGCCGGATATAAGAAGCACTTTTATCTTGAAAATTTACAAGTCTACAACTGTCTTATAGAAACCGGAAAGGATCCGCGTAGAAAAGTATTTTTTTTTTGACTTCTGGATCCAAATGCCAGTTAGGAACCAGGTAGGGCCCGATAAAAGAAGCACTTTCATCTTCAAAATTTACAAATATACAACTGCCTTATAGAAACTGGATAGGATCCGAGTAGAAACATATTTTCGTATTTTAACTTCAGGACCCATATGCCAGTTAGGAACCAGGTAGAGCCGGATATAAGAAGCACTTTCATCTTCAAAATTTACAAATATACAACTGCCTTATAGAAACTGGATAGGATCCGAGTAGAAACATATTTTCGTATTTTAACTTCAGGACCCATATCCCAGTTAGGAACCAGGTAGGGCCCGATAAAAGAAGCACTTTCATCTTCAAAATTTACAAATATACAACTGCCTTATATAAACTGGATAGGATCCGAGTAGAAACATATTTTCGTATTTTAACTTCAGGACCCATATGCCAGTTAGGAACCAGGTAGGGCCGGATATAAGAAGCACTTTTATCTTGAAAATTTACAAGTCTACAACTGGCTTATAGAAAATGGATAGGATCTGGTTAGTAAAGTATTTTTTTTTTACATCTGGATCCAAATGCCAGTTAGGAACCAGGTAGGGCCCGATAAAAGAAGCACTTTCATCTTCAAAATTTACAAATATACAACTGCCTTATAGAAACTGGATAGGATCCGAGTAGAAACATATTTTCGTATTTTAACTTCAGGACCCATATGCCAGTTAGGAACCAGGTAGGGCCGGATAGGAGAAGCACTTTCATCTTGAAAATATACAAGTATACAACTGCCTTATAGAAACTAGAAAGGATCCGGGTAGAAAAGTATTTTTTTTTTACTTCTGGATCGAAATGCCAGTTAGGAACCAGGTAGGGCCCGATAAAAGAAGCACTTTCATCTTTAAAATTTACAAATATACAACTGCCTTATAGAAACTAGATAGGATCTGAGTAGAAACATATTTTCGTATTTTAGCTTCAGGACCCATATGACAGTTAGGAACCAGGTAGGGCCGGATATAAGAAGCACTTTTATCTTGAAAATTTTCAAGTCGACAACTGACTTATAGAAAATGGATAGGATCTGGGTAGAAACATATTTTTATTTAACTTCTGGATCCAAATGCCAGTTAGGAACCAGGTAGGGCCTGATAGAAGAAGCTCTTTTATCTAGAAAATTTACAAGTATACAACTGCCTTATAGAAACTGGGTAGGATCCGAGTAGAAACATATTTTCGTATTTTAACTTCAGGACCTATAAGTCAGGTAGGAACCCAGTACGGCCGGATAGGAGAAGCACTTTCATCTTGAAAGTATACAAGTATACAACTGCCTTATAGAAACTAGAAAGGATCCGGGTAGTAAAGTATTTTTTTTATTACTTCTGGATCCAAATGCCAGTTAGGAACCAGGTAGGGCCTGATAAAAGAAGCACTTTCATCTTCAAAATTTACAAATATACAACTGCCTTATATAAACTCGATCGGATCCGAGTAGAAACATATATTCGTATTTCAACTTCAGGACCCATATGCCAGTTAGGAACCAGGTAGGGCCGGATATAAGAAGCACTTTTATCTTGAAAATTTTCAAGTCGACAACTGACTTATAGAAAATGGATAGGATCTGGGTAGAAACATATTTTTATTTAACTTCTGGATACAAATGCCAGTTAGGAACCAGGTAGGGCCTGATAAAAGAAGCTCTTTTATCTAGAAAATTTACAAGTATACAACTGCCTTACAGAAACTGGGTAGGATCCGAGTAGAAACATATTTTCGTATTTCAACTTCAGGACCCATATCCCAGTTAGGAACCAGGTAGGGCCCGATAAAAGAAGCACTTTCATCTTCAAAATTTACAAATATACAACTGGCTTATAGAAAATGGATAGGATCTGGTTAGTAAAGTATTTTTTTTTTTTACATCTGGATCCAAATGCCAGTTAGGAACCAGGTAGGGCCCGATAAAAGGAGCACTTTCATCTTCAAAATTTACAAATATACAACTGCCTTATAGAAACTGGATAGGATCCGAGTAGAAACATATTTTCGTATTTTAACTTCAGGACCCATATGCCAGTTAGGAACCAGGTAGGGCCGGATATAAGAAGCACTTTTATCTTGAAAATTTACAAGTATACAACTGCCTTACAGAAACTGGGTAGGATCCGAGTAGAAACATATTTTCGTATTTTAACTTCAGGACCTATAAGTCAGGTAGGAACCCAGTACGGCCGTATAGGAGAAGCACTTTCATCTTTAAAATTTACAAATATGCAACTGCCTTATAGAAACTAGATAGGATCCGAGTAGAAACATATTTTCGTATTTTAGCTTCAGGACCCATTTGCCAGTTAGGAACCAGGTAGGGCCGGATATAAGAAGCACTTTTATCTTGAAAATTTACAAGTCGACAACTGACTTATAGAAAATGGATAGGATCTGGGTAGAAACATATTTTTATTTAACTTCTGGATCCAAATGCCAGTTAGGAACCAGGTAGGGCCTGATAAAAGAAGCACTTTCATCTTCAAAATTTAAAAATATACAACTGCCTTATAGAAACTAGATAGGATCCGAGTAGAAACATATTTTCGTATTTTAGCTTCAGGACCCATATGCCAGTTAGGAACCAGGTAGAGCCGGATATAAGAAGCACTTTTATCTTGAAAATTTACAAGTCTACAACTGTCTTATAGAAACCGGAAAGGATCCGCGTAGAAAAGTATTTTTTTTTTGACTTCTGGATCCAAATGCCAGTTAGAAACCAGGTAGGGCCCGATAAAAGAAGCACTTTCATCTTCAAAATTTACAAATATACAACTGCCTTATAGAAACTGGATAGGATCCGAGTAGAAACATATTTTCGTATTTTAACTTCAGGACCCATATCCCAGTTAGGAACCAGGTAGGACCCGATAAAAGAAGCACTTTCATCTTCAAAATTTACAAATATACAACTGTCTAATAGAAACTGGATAGGATCCGAGTAGAAACATATTTTCGTATTTTAACTTCAGGACCCATATCCCAGTTAGGAACCAGGTAGGGCCCGATAAAAAAAGCACTTTCATCTTCAAAATTTACAAATATACAACTGCCTTATATAAACTGGATAGGATCCGAGTAGAAACATATTTTCGTATTTTAACTTCAGGACCCATATGCCACTTAGGAACCAGGTAGGGCCGGATATAAGAAGCACTTTTATCTTGAAAATTTACAAGTCTACAACTGGCTTATAGAAAATGGATAGGATCTGGTTAGTAAAGTATTTTTTTTTTACATCTGGATCCAAATGCCAGTTAGGAACCAGGTAGGGCCCGATAAAAGAAGCACTTTCATCTTCAAAATTTACAAATATACAACTGCCTTATAGAAACTGGATAGGATCCGAGTAGAAACATATTTTCGTATTTTAACTTCAGGACCTATAAGTCAGGTAGGAACCCAGTACGGCCGGATAGGAGAAGCACTTTCATCTTGAAAGTATACAAGTATACAACTGCCTTATATAAACTAGAAAGGATCCGGGTAGAAAAGTATTTTTTTTACTTCTGGATCCAAATGCCAGTTAGGAACAAGGTAGGGCCCGATAAAAGGAGCACCTTCATCTTCAAAATTTACAAATATACAACTGCCTTATAGAAACTGGATAGGATCCGAGTAGAAACATATTTTCGTATTTTAACTTCAGGACCTATAAGTCAGGTAGGAACCCAGTACGGCCGGATAGGAGAAGCACTTTCATCTTGAAAGTATACAAGTATACAACTGCCTTATATAAACTAGAAAGGATCCGGGTAGAAAAGTATTTTTTTTACTTCTGGATCCAAATGCCAGTTAGGAACAAGGTAGGGCCCGATAAAAGGAGCACCTTCATCTTCAAAATTTACAAATATACAACTGCCTTATAGAAACTGGATAGGATCCGAGTAGAAACATATTTTCGTATTTTAACTTCAGGACCCATATGCCAGTTAGGAACCAGGTAGGGCCGGATATAAGAAGCACTTTTATCTAGAAAATTTACAAGTATACAACTGCCTTATAGAAACTGGATAGGATCCGAGTAGAAACATATTTTCGTATTTTAACTTCAGGACCCATATGCCAGTTAGGAACCAGGTAGGGCCGGATATAAGAATCTCTTTTATCTAGAAAATTTACAAGTATACAACTGCCTTATAGAAACTTCGTAGGATCCGAGTAGAAACATATTTTCGTATTTTAACTTCAGGACCTATAAGTCAGGTAGGAACCCAGTACGGCCGGATAGGAGAAGCACTTTCATCTTGAAAGTATACAAGTATACAACTGCCTTATAGAAACTAGAAAGGATCCGGGTAGTAAAGTATTTTTTTTTTTACTTCTGGATCCAAATGCCAGTTAGGAACCAGGTAGGGCCCGATAAAAGAAGCACTTTCATCTTCAAAATTTACAAATATACAACTGCCTTATAGAAACTGGATAGGATCCGAGTAGAAACATATTTTCGTATTTTAACTTCAGGACCTATAAGTCAGGTAGGAACCCAGTACGGCCGGATAGGAGAAGCACTTTCATCTTGAAAGTATACAAGTATACAACTGCCTTATAGAAACTAGAAAGGATCCGGGTAGAAAAGTATTTTTTTTTACTTCTGGATCCAAATGCCAGTTAGGAACCAGGTAGGGCCCGATAAAAGGAGCACTTTCATCTTCAAAATTTACAAATATACAACTGCCTTATAGAAACTGGATAGGATCCGAGTAGAAACATATTTTCGTATTTTAACTTCAGGACCTATAAGTCAGGTAGGAACCCAGTACGGCCGGATAGGAGAAGCACTTTCATCTTGAAAGTATACAAGTATACAACTGCCTTATATAAACTAGAAAGGATCCGGGTAGAAAAGTATTTTTTTTACTTCTGGATCCAAATGCCAGTTAGGAACAAGGTAGGGCCCGATAAAAGGAGCACCTTCATCTTCAAAATTTACAAATATACAACTGCCTTATAGAAACTGGATAGGATCCGAGTAGAAACATATTTTCGTATTTTAACTTCAGGACCCATATGCCAGTTAGGAACCAGGTAGGGCCGGATATAAGAAGCACTTTTATCTAGAAAATTTACAAGTATACAACTGCCTTATAGAAACTGGATAGGATCCGAGTAGAAACATATTTTCGTATTTTAACTTCAGGACCCATATGCCAGTTAGGAACCAGGTAGGGCCGGATATAAGAAGCTCTTTTATCTAGAAAATTTACAAGTATACAACTGCCTTATAGAAACTTCGTAGGATCCGAGTAGAAACATATTTTCGTATTTTAACTTCAGGACCTATAAGTCAGGTAGGAACCCAGTACGGCCGGATAGGAGAAGCACTTTCATCTTGAAAGTATACAAGTATACAACTGCCTTATAGAAACTAGAAAGGATCCGGGTAGTAAAGTATTTTTTTTACTTCTGGATCCAAATGCCAGTTAGGAACCAGGTAGGGCCCGAGAAAAGAAGCACTTTCATCTTCAAAATTTACAAATATACAACTGGCTTATAGAAAATGGATAGGATCTGGTTAGTAAAGTATTTTTTTTTTTTACATCTGGATCCAAATGCCAGTTAGGAACCAGGTAGCGCCCGATAAAAGAAGAACTTTAATCTTCAAAATTTACAAATATACAACTGCCTTATAGAAACTGGATAGGATCCGAGTAGAAACATATTTTCGTATTTTAACTTCAGGACCTATAAGTCAGGTAGGAACCCAGTACGGCCGGATAGGAGAAGCACTTTCATCTTGAAAGTATACAAGTATACAACTGCCTTATAGAAACTAGAAAGGATCCGGGTAGAAAAGTATTTTTTTTACTTCTGGATCCAAATGCCAGTTAGGAACCAGGTAGGGCCCGATAAAAAAGGGCACTTTTATCTTGAAAATTTACAAATATACAACTGCCTTATAGAAACTGGATAGGATCCGAGTAGAAATATATTTTCGTATTTCAACTTCAGGACCCATATGCCAGTTAGGAACGAGTTAGGGCCGGATATAAGAAGCACATTTATCTTGAAAATTTACAAGTATACAACTGCCTTATAGAAACTGGATAGGATCCGAGTAGAAACATATTTTCGTATTTTAACTACAGGACCCATATCCCAGTTAGGAACCAGGTAGGGCCCGATAAAAGAAGCACTTTCATCTTCAAAATTTACAAATATACAACTGCCTTATATAAACTGGATAGGATCCGAGTAGAAACATATTTTCGTATTTCAACTCCGGGATCCAAATGCCAGTTAGGAACCAGGTAGGGCCGGATAGGAGAAGCACTTTCATCTTGAAAATATACAAGTATACAACTGCCTTATAGAAACTAGAAAGGATCCGGGTAGAAAAGTATTTTTTTTTTTACTTCTGGATCCAAATGCCAGTTAGGAACCAGGTAGGGCCCGATAAAAGAAGCACTTTCATCTTTAAAATTTACAAATATACAACTGCCTTATAGAAACTGGATAGGATCCGAGTAGAAACATATTTTCGTATTTTAACTTCAGGACCCATATGCCAGTTAGGAACCAGGTAGGGCCGGATATAAGAAGAACATTAATCTTGAAAATTTTCAAGTATACAACTGGCTTATAGAAAATGGATAGGAGTAGAAACATATTTTCGTATTTTAACTACAGGACCCATATCCCAGTTAGGAACCAGGTAGGGCCGGATATAAGAAGCACTTTATCTTGAAAATTTACAAGTATACAACTGCCTTACAGAAACTGGGTAGGATCCGAGTAGAAACATATTTTCATTTTAACTTCAGGACCTATAAGTTTACGGCCGTATAGGAGAAGCACTTTCATCTTTAAAATTTACAAATATACAACTGCCTTATAGAAACTAGATAGGATCCGAGTAGAAACATATTTTCGTATTTTAGCTTCAGGACCCATTTGCCAGTTAGGAACCAGGTAGGGCCGGATATAAGAAGCACTTTTATCTTGAAAATTTACAAGTCGACAACTGACTTATAGAAAATGGATAGGATCTGGGTAGAAACATATTATCGTATTTTAACTTCTGGATCCAAATGCCAGTTAGGAACCAGGTAGGGCCCGATAAAAGAAGCACTTTCATCTTCAAAATTTACAAATATACAACTGCCTTATAGAAACTGGATAGGATCCGAGTAGAAACATATTTTCGTATTTTAACTTCAGGACCCATATCCCAGTTAGGAACCAGGTAGAGCCGGATATAAGAAGCACTTTTATCTTGAAAATTTACAAGTCTACAACTGTCTTATAGAAACCGGAAAGGATCCGCGTAGAAAAGTATTTTTTTTTTGACTTCTGGATCCAAATGCCAGTTAGAAACCAGGTAGGGCCCGATAAAAGAAGCACTTTCATCTTCAAAATTTACAAATATACAACTGCCTTATAGAAACTGGATAGGATCCGAGTAGAAACATATTTTCGTATTTTAACTTCAGGACCCATATCCCAGTTAGGAACCAGGTAGGACCCGATAAAAGAAGCACTTTCATCTTCAAAATTTACAAATATATAACTGTCTAATAGAAACTGGATAGGATCCGAGTAGAAACATATTTTCGTATTTTAACTTCAGGACCCATATCCCAGTTAGGAACCAGGTAGGGCCCGATAAAAGAAGCACTTTCATCTTCAAAATTTACAAATATACAACTGCCTTATATAAACTGGATAGGATCCGAGTAGAAACATATTTTCGTATTTTAACTTCAGGACCCATATGCCACTTAGGAACCAGGTAGGGCCGGATATAAGAAGCACTTTTATCTTGAAAATTTACAAGTCTACAACTGGCTTATAGAAAATGGATAGGATCTGGTTAGTAAAGTATTTTTTTTTACATCTGGATCCAAATGCCAGTTAGGAACCAGGTAGGGCCCGATAAAAGAAGCACTTTCATCTTCAAAATTTACAAATATACAACTGCCTTATAGAAACTGGATAGGATCCGAGTAGAAACATATTTTCGTATTTTAACTTCAGGACCTATAAGTCAGGTAGGAACCCAGTACGGCCGGATAGGAGAAGCACTTTCATCTTGAAAGTATACAAGTATACAACTGCCTTATATAAACTAGAAAGGATCCGGGTAGAAAAGTATTTTTTTTACTTCTGGATCCAAATGCCAGTTAGGAACAAGGTAGGGCCCGATAAAAGGAGCACCTTCATCTTCAAAATTTACAAATATACAACTGCCTTATAGAAACTGGATAGGATCCGAGTAGAAACATATTTTCGTATTTTAACTTCAGGACCTATAAGTCAGGTAGGAACCCAGTACGGCCGGATAGGAGAAGCACTTTCATCTTGAAAGTATACAAGTATACAACTGCCTTATATAAACTAGAAAGGATCCGGGTAGAAAAGTATTTTTTTTACTTCTGGATCCAAATGCCAGTTAGGAACAAGGTAGGGCCCGATAAAAGGAGCACCTTCATCTTCAAAATTTACAAATATACAACTGCCTTATAGAAACTGGATAGGATCCGAGTAGAAACATATTTTCGTATTTTAACTTCAGGACCCATATGCCAGTTAGGAACCAGGTAGGGCCGGATATAAGAAGCACTTTTATCTAGAAAATTTACAAGTATACAACTGCCTTATAGAAACTGGATAGGATCCGAGTAGAAACATATTTTCGTATTTTAACTTCAGGACCCATATGCCAGTTAGGAACCAGGTAGGGCCGGATATAAGAATCTCTTTTATCTAGAAAATTTACAAGTATACAACTGCCTTATAGAAACTTCGTAGGATCCGAGTAGAAACATATTTTCGTATTTTAACTTCAGGACCTATAAGTCAGGTAGGAACCCAGTACGGCCGGATAGGAGAAGCACTTTCATCTTGAAAGTATACAAGTATACAACTGCCTTATAGAAACTAGAAAGGATCCGGGTAGTAAAGTATTTTTTTTTTTACTTCTGGATCCAAATGCCAGTTAGGAACCAGGTAGGGCCCGATAAAAGAAGCACTTTCATCTTCAAAATTTACAAATATACAACTGCCTTATAGAAACTGGATAGGATCCGAGTAGAAACATATTTTCGTATTTTAACTTCAGGACCTATAAGTCAGGTAGGAACCCAGTACGGCCGGATAGGAGAAGCACTTTCATCTTGAAAGTATACAAGTATACAACTGCCTTATAGAAACTAGAAAGGATCCGGGTAGAAAAGTATTTTTTTTACTTCTGGATCCAAATGCCAGTTAGGAACCAGGTAGGGCCCGATAAAAGGAGCACTTTCATCTTCAAAATTTACAAATATACAACTGCCTTATATAAACTGGATAGGATCCGAGTAGAAACATATTTTCGTATTTTAACTTCAGGACCCATATGCCAGTTAGGAACCAGGTAGGGCCGGATATAAGAAGCACTTTTATCTTGAAAATTTACAAGTCTACAACTGCCTTATTGAAAATGGATAGGATCTGGTTAGTAAAGTATTTTTTTTTTTACATCTGGATCCAAATGCCAGTTAGGAACCAGGTAGCGCCCGATAAAAGAAGCACTTTAATCTTCAAAATTTACAAATATACAACTGCCTTATAGAAACTGGATAGGATCCGAGTAGAAACATATTTTCGTATTTTACCTTCAGGACCTATAAGTCAGGTAGGAACCCAGTACGGCGGGATAGGAGAAGCACTTTCATCTTGAAAGTATACAAGTATACAACTGCCTTATAGAAACTAGAAAGGATCCGGGTAGAAAAGTATTTTTTTTACTTCTGGATCCAAATGCCAGTTAGGAACCAGGTAGGGCCCGATAAAAGGAGCACTTTCATCTTCAAAATTTACAAATATACAACTGCCTTATAGAAACTGGATAGGATCCGAGTAGAAACATATTTTCGTATTTCAACTTCAGGACCCATATGCCAGTTAGGAACGAGTTAGGGCCGGATATAAGAAGCACATTTATCTTGAAAATTTACAAGTATACAACTGCCTTATAGAAACTGGATAGGATCCGAGTAGAAACATATTTTCGTATTTTAACTACAGGACCCATATCCCAGTTAGGAACCAGGTAGGGCCCGATAAAAGAAGCACTTTCATCTTCAAAATTTACAAATATACAACTGCCTTATATAAACTGGATAGGATCCGAGTAGAAACATATTTTCGTATTTTAACTTCAGGACCCATATGCCAGTTAGGAACCAGGTAGGGCCGGATATAAGAAGCACTTTTATCTTGAAAATTTACAAGTCTACAACTGGCTTATAGAAAATGGATAGGATCTGGGTAGAAACATATTTTCGTATTTTAACTACAGGACCCATATCCCAGTTAGGAACCAGGTAGGGCCCGATAAAAGAAGCACTTTCATCTTCAAAATTTACAAATATACAACTGCCTTATAGTACAGGGATTTGATCGGAGTAGACACCTATGTTCGTATTTTATCTTCAGGACCCATATCCCAGTTAGGAACCAGGTAGGACCCGATAAAAGAAGCACTTTCATCTTCAAAATTTACAAATATATAACTGTCTAATAGAAACTGGATAGGATCCGAGTAGAAACATATTTTCGTATTTTAACTACAGGACCCATATCCCAGTTAGGAACCAGGTAGGGCCCGATAAAAGAAGCACTTTCATCTTCAAAATTTACAAATATACAACTGCCTTATAGAAACTGGATAGGATCCGAGTAGAAACATATTTTCGTATTTTAACTTCAGGACCCATATCCCAGTTAGGAACCAGGTAGGACCCGATAAAAGAAGCACTTTCATCTTCAAAATTTACAAATATACAACTGTCTAATAGAAACTGGATAGGATCCGAGTAGAAACATATTTTCGTATTTTAACTTCAGGACCCATATCCCAGTTAGGAACCAGGTAGGGCCCGATAAAAGAAGCACTTTCATCTTCAAAATTTACAAATATACAACTGCCTTATATAAACTGGATAGGATCCGAGTAGAAACATATTTTCGTATTTTAACTTCAGGACCCATATGCCACTTAGGAACCAGGTAGGGCCGGATATAAGAAGCACTTTTATCTTGAAAATTTACAAGTCTACAACTGGCTTATAGAAAATGGATAGGATCTGGTTAGTAAAGTATTTTTTTTTTACATCTGGATCCAAATGCCAGTTAGGAACCAGGTAGGGCCCGATAAAAGAAGCACTTTCATCTTCAAAATTTACAAATATACAACTGCCTTATAGAAACTGGATAGGATCCGAGTAGAAACATATTTTCGTATTTTAACTTCAGGACCCATATGCCAGTTAGGAACCAGGTAGGGCCGGATATAAGAATCTCTTTTATCTAGAAAATTTACAAGTATACAACTGCCTTATAGAAACTTCGTAGGATCCGAGTAGAAACATATTTTCGTATTTTAACTTCAGGACCTATAAGTCAGGTAGGAACCCAGTACGGCCGGATAGGAGAAGCACTTTCATCTTGAAAGTATACAAGTATACAACTGCCTTATAGAAACTAGAAAGAATCCGTGTAGTAAAGTATTTTTTTTTTACTTCTGGATCCAAATGCCAGTTAGGAACCAGGTAGGGCCCGATAAAAGAAGCACTTTCATCTTCAAAATTTACAAATATACAACTGCCTTATAGAAACTGGATAGGATCCGAGTAGAAACATATTTTCGTATTTTACCTTCAGGACCTATAAGTCAGGTAGGAACCCAGTACGGCCGGATAGGAGAAGCACTTTCATCTTGAAAGTATACAAGTATACAACTGCCTTATAGAAACTAGAAAGGATCCGGGTAGAAAAGTATTTTTTTTACTTCTGGATCCAAATGCCAGTTAGGAACCAGGTAGGGCCCGATAAAAGGAGCACTTTCATCTTCAAAATTTACAAATATACAACTGCCTTATAGAAACTGGATAGGATCCGAGTAGAAACATATTTTCGTATTTCAACTTCAGGACCCATATGCCAGTTAGGAACGAGTTAGGGCCGGATATAAGAAGCACATTTATCTTGAAAATTTACAAGTATACAACTGCCTTATAGAAACTGGATAGGATCCGAGTAGAAACATATTTTCGTATTTTAACTACAGGACCCATATCCCAGTTAGGAACCAGGTAGGGCCCGATAAAAGAAGCACTTTCATCTTCAAAATTTACAAATATACAACTGCCTTATATAAACTGGATAGGATCCGAGTAGAAACATATTTTCGTATTTTAACTTCAGGACCTATAAGTCAGGTAGGAACCCAGTATGGCCGGATAGGAGAAGCACTTTTATCTTGAAAATTTTAAAGTATACAACTGGCTTATAGAAAATGGATAGGATCTGGGTAGAAACATATTTTCGTATTTTAACTACAGGACCCATATCCCAGTTAGGAACCAGGTAGGGCCCGATAAAAGAAGCACTTTCATCTTCAAAATTTACAAATATACAACTGCCTTATAGAAACTGGATTTGATCCGAGTAGAAACATATTTTCGTATTTTGACTTCAGGACCCATATCCCAGTTAGGAACCAGGTAGGCCCCGATAAAAGAAGCACTTTCATCTTCAAAATTTACAACTATATAACTGTCTAATAGAAACTGGATAGGATCCGAGTAGAAACATATTTTCGTATTTTAACTACAGGACCCATATCCCAGTTAGGAACCAGGTAGGGCCCGATAAAAGAAGCACTTTCATCTTCAAAATTTACAAATATACAACTGCCTTATAGAAACTGGATAGGATCCGAGTAGAAACATATTTTCGTAATTTACCTTCAGGACCTATAAGTCAGGTAGGAACCCAGTACGGCCGGATAGGAGAAGCACTTTCATCTTGAAAGTATACAAGTATACAACTGCCTTATTGAAAATGGATAGGATCTGGTTAGTAAAGTATTTTTTTTTACATCTGGATCCAAATGCCAGTTAGGAACCAGGTAGCGCCCGATAAAAGAAGCACTTTAATCTTCAAAATTTACAAATATACAACTGCCTTATAGAAACTGGATAGGATCCGAGTAGAAACATATTTTCGTATTTTACCTTCAGGACCTATAAGTCAGGTAGGAACCCAGTACGGCGGGATAGGAGAAGCACTTTCATCTTGAAAGTATACAAGTATACAACTGCCTTATAGAAACTAGAAAGGATCCGGGTAGAAAAGTATTTTTTTTACTTCTGGATCCAAATGCCAGTTAGGAACCAGGTAGGGCCCGATAAAAGGAGCACTTTCATCTTCAAAATTTACAAATATACAACTGCCTTATAGAAACTGGATAGGATCCGAGTAGAAACATATTTTCGTATTTCAACTTCAGGACCCATATGCCAGTTAGGAACGAGTTAGGGCCGGATATAAGAAGCACATTTATCTTGAAAATTTACAAGTATACAACTGCCTTATAGAAACTGGATAGGATCCGAGTAGAAACATATTTTCGTATTTTAACTACAGGACCCATATCCCAGTTAGGAACCAGGTAGGGCCCGATAAAAGAAGCACTTTCATCTTCAAAATTTACAAATATACAACTGCCTTATATAAACTGGATAGGATCCGAGTAGAAACATATTTTCGTATTTTAACTTCAGGACCCATATGCCAGTTAGGAACCAGGTAGGGCCGGATATAAGAAACACTTTTATCTTGAAAATTTTCAAGTATACAACTGGCTTATAGAAAATGGATAGGATCTGGGTAGACACATATTTTCGTATTTTAACTACAGGACCCATATCCCAGTTAGGAACCAGGTAGGGCCCGATAAAAGAAGCACTTTCATCTTCAAAATTTACAAATATACAACTGCCTTATAGAAACTGGATTTGATCCGAGTAGAAACATATTTTCGTATTTTGACTTCAGGACCCATATCCCAGTTAGGAACCAGGTAGGACCCGGTAAAAGAAGCACTTTCATCTTCAAAATTTACAAATATACAACTGTCTAATAGAAACTGGATAGGATCCGAGTAGAAACATATTTTCGTATTTTAACTACAGGACCCATATCCCAGTTAGGAACCAGGTAGGGCCCGATAAAAGAAGCACTTTCATCTTCAAAATTTACAAATATACAACTGCCTTATAGAAACTGGATAGGATCCGAGTAGAAACATATTTTCGTATTTTAACTTCAGGACCCATATCCCAGTTAGGAACCAGGTAGGACCCGATAAAAGAAGCACTTTCATCTTCAAAATTTACAAATATACAACTGTCTAATAGAAACTGGATAGCATCCGAGTAGAAACATATTTTCGTATTTTAACTTCAGGACCTATAAGTCAGGTAGGAACCCAGTACGGCCGGATAGGAGAAGCACTTTCATCTTGAAAGTATACAAGTATACAACTGCCTTATAGAAACTAGAAAGGATCCGGGTAGAAAAGTATTTTTTTTACTTCTGGATCCAAATGCCAGTTAGGAACAAGGTAGGGCCCGATAAAAGGAGCACTTTCATCTTCAAAATTTACAAATATACAACTGGCTTATAGAAAATGGATAGGATCTGGTTAGTAAAGTATTTTTTTTTTACATCTGGATCCAAATGCCAGTTAGGAACCAGGTAGCGCCCGATAAAAGAAGCACTTTAATCTTCAAAATTTACAAATATACAACTGCCTTATAGAAACTGGATAGGATCCGAGTAGAAACATATTTTCGTATTTTACCTTCAGGACCTATAAGTCAGGTAGGAACCCAGTACGGCGGGATAGGAGAAGCACTTTCATCTTGAAAGTATACAAGTATACAACTGCCTTATAGAAACTAGAAAGGATCCGGGTAGAAAAGTATTTTTTACTTCTGGATCCAAATGCCAGTTAGGAACCAGGTAGGCCCCGATAAAAAGGAGCACTTTCATCTTCAAAATTTACACATATACAACTGCCTTATAGAAACTGGATAGGATCCGAGTAGAAACATATTTTCGTATTTCAACTTCAGGACCCATATGCCAGTTAGGAACGAGTTAGGGCCGGATATAAGAAGCACATTTATCTTGAAAATTTACAAGTATACAACTGCCTTATAGAAACTGGATAGGATCCGAGTAGAAACATATTTTCGTATTTTAACTACAGGACCCATATCCCAGTTAGGAACCAGGTAGGGCCCGATAAAAGAAGCACTTTCATCTTCAAAATTTACAAATATACAACTGCCTTATATAAACTGGATAGGATCCGAGTAGAAACATATTTTCTTAATTTAACTTCAGGACCCATATGCCAGTTAGGAACCAGGTAGGGCCGGATATAAGAAACACTTTTATCTTGAAAATTTTCAAGTATACAACTGGCTTATAGAAAATGGATAGGATCTGGGTAGAAACATATTTTCGTATTTTAACTACAGGACCCATATCCCAGTTAGGAACCAGGTAGGGCCCGATAAAAGAAGCACTTTCATCTTCAAAATTTACAAATATACAACTGCCTTATAGAAACTGGATAGGATCCGAGTAGAAACATATTTTCGTATTTTAACTTCAGGACCCATATCCCAGTTAGGAACCAGGTAGGACCCGATAAAAGAAGCACTTTCATCTTCAAAATTTACAAATATATAACTGTCTAATAGAAACTGGATAGGATCCGAGTAGAAACATATTTTCGTATTTTAACTTCAGGTCCCATATCCCAGTTAGGAACCAGGTAGGGCCCGATAAAAGAAGCACTTTCATCTTCAAAATTTACAAATATACAACTGCCTTATAGAAACTGGATAGGATCCGAGTAGAAACATATTTTCGTATTTTAACTTCAGGACCCATATCCCAGTTAGGAACCAGGTAGGACCCGATAAAAGAAGCACTTTCATCTTCAAAATTTACAAATATATAACTGTCTAATAGAAACTGGATAGGATCCGAGTAGAAACATATTTTCGTATTTTAACTTCAGGACCCATATCCCAGTTAGGAACCAGGTAGGGCCCGATAAAAGAAGCACTTTCATCTTCAAAATTTACAAATATACAACTGCCTTATATAAACTGGATAGGATCCGAGTAGAAACATATTTTCGTATTTTAACTTCAGGACCCATATGCCACTTAGGAACCAGGTAGGGCCGGATATAAGAAGCACTTTTATCTTGAAAATTTACAAGTCTACAACTGGCTTATAGAAAATGGATAGGATCTGGTTAGTAAAGTATTTTTTTTTTACATCTGGATCCAAATGCCAGTTAGGAACCAGGTAGGGCCCGATAAAAGAAGCACTTTCATCTTCAAAATTTACAAATATACAACTGCCTTATAGAAACTGGATAGGATCCGAGTAGAAACATATTTTCGTATTTTAACTTCAGGACCTATAAGTCAGGTAGGAACCCAGTACGGCCGGATAGGAGAAGCACTTTCATCTTGAAAGTATACAAGTATACAACTGCCTTATATAAACTAGAAAGGATCCGGGTAGAAAAGTATTTTTTTTACTTCTGGATCCAAATGCCAGTTAGGAACAAGGTAGGGCCCGATAAAAGGAGCACCTTCATCTTCAAAATTTACAAATATACAACTGCCTTATAGAAACTGGATAGGATCCGAGTAGAAACATATTTTCGTATTTTAACTTCAGGACCTATAAGTCAGGTAGGAACCCAGTACGGCCGGATAGGAGAAGCACTTTCATCTTGAAAGTATACAAGTATACAACTGCCTTATATAAACTAGAAAGGATCCGGGTAGAAAAGTATTTTTTTTACTTCTGGATCCAAATGCCAGTTAGGAACAAGGTAGGGCCCGATAAAAGGAGCACCTTCATCTTCAAAATTTACAAATATACAACTGCCTTATAGAAACTGGATAGGATCCGAGTAGAAACATATTTTCGTATTTTAACTTCAGGACCCATATGCCAGTTAGGAACCAGGTAGGGCCGGATATAAGAAGCACTTTTATCTAGAAAATTTACAAGTATACAACTGCCTTATAGAAACTGGATAGGATCCGAGTAGAAACATATTTTCGTATTTTAACTTCAGGACACATATGCCAGTTAGGAACCAGGTAGGGCCGGATATAAGAATCTCTTTTATCTAGAAAATTTACAAGTATACAACTGCCTTATAGAAACTTCGTAGGATCCGAGTAGAAACATATTTTCGTATTTTAACTTCAGGACCTATAAGTCAGGTAGGAACCCAGTACGGCCGGATAGGAGAAGCACTTTCATCTTGAAAGTATACAAGTATACAACTGCCTTATAGAAACTAGAAAGGATCCGGGTAGTAAAGTATTTTTTTTTTACTTCTGGATCCAAATGCCAGTTAGGAACCAGGTAGGGCCCGATAAAAGAAGCACTTTCATCTTCAAAATTTACAAATATACAACTGCCTTATAGAAACTGGATAGGATCCGAGTAGAAACATATTTTCGTATTTTAACTTCAGGACCTATAAGTCAGGTAGGAACCCAGTACGGCCGGATAGGAGAAGCACTTTCATCTTGAAAGTATACAAGTATACAACTGCCTTATAGAAACTAGAAAGGATCTGGGTAGAAAAGCATTTTTTTACTTCTGGATCCAAATGCCAGTTAGGAACAAGGTAGGGCCCGATAAAAGGAGCACTTTCATCTTCAAAATTTACAAATATACAACTGCCTTATATAAACAGGATAGGATCCGAGTAGAAACATATTTTCGTATTTTAACTTCAGGACCCATATGCCAGTTAGGAACCAGGTAGGGCCGGATATAAGAAGCACTTTTATCTTGAAAATTTACAAGTCTACAACTGCCTTATTGAAAATGGATAGGATCTGGTTAGTAAAGTATTTTTTTTTTTTACATCTGGATCCAAATGCCAGTTAGGAACCAGGTAGGGCCCGATAAAAGAAGCACTTTTATCTTCAAAATTTACAAATATACAACTGACTTATAGAAACTGGATAGGATCTGCGTAGAAACATATTTTTATTTAACTTCAGGAGCTATAAGTCAGGTAGGAACCCAGTATGGCCGGATAGGAGGAGCACTTTCATCTTGAAAGTATACAAGTATACAACTGCCTTATAGAAACTAGAAAGGATCCGGGTAGAAAAGTATTTTTTTTACTTCTGGATCCAAATGCCAGTTAGGAACCAGGTAGGGCCCGATAAAAGGAGCACTTTCATCTTCAAAATTTACAAATATACAACTGCCTTATAGAAACTGGATAGGATCCGAGTAGAAACATATTTTCGTATTTCAACTTCAGGACCCATATGCCAGTTAGGAACGAGTTAGGGCCGGATATAAGAAGCACATTTATCTTGAAAATTTACAAGTATACAACTGCCTTATAGAAACTGGATAGGATCCGAGTAGAAACATATTTTCGTATTTTAACTACAGGACCCATATCCCAGTTAGGAACCAGGTAGGGCCCGATAAAAGAAGCACTTTCATCTTCAAAATTTACAAATATACAACTGCCTTATATAAACTGGATAGGATCCGAGTAGAAACATATTTTCGTATTTTAACTTCAGGACCCATATGCCAGTTAGGAACCAGGTAGGGCCGGATATAAGAAACACTTTTATCTTGAAAATTTTCAAGTATACAACTGGCTTATAGAAAATGGATAGGATCTGGGTAGAAACATATTTTCGTATTTTAACTACAGGACCCATATCCCAGTTAGGAACCAGGTAGGGCCCGATAAAAGAAGCACTTTCATCTTCAAAATTTACAAATATACAACTGCCTTATAGAAACTGGATTTGATCCGAGTAGAAACATATGTTCGTATTTTGACTTCAGGACCCATATCCCAGTTAGGAACCAGGTAGGACCCGATAAAAGAAGCACTTTCATCTTCAAAATTTACAAATATATAACTGTCTAATAGAAACTGGATAGGATCCGAGTAGAAACATATTTTCGTATTTTAACTACAGGACCCATATCCCAGTTAGGAACCAGGTAGGGCCCGATAAAAGAAGCACTTTCATCTTCAAAATTTACAAATATACAACTGCCTTATAGAAACTGGATAGGATCCGAGTAGAAACATATTTTCGTATTTTAACTTCAGGACCCATATCCCAGTTAGGAACCAGGTAGGACCCGATAAAAGAAGCACTTTCATCTTCAAAATTTACAAATATATAACTGTCTAATAGAAACTGGATAGGATCCGAGTAGAAACATATTTTCGTATTTTAACTTCAGGACCCATATCCCAGTTAGGAACCAGGTAGGGCCCGATAAAAGAAGCACTTTCATCTTCAAAATTTACAAATATACAACTGCCTTATATAAACTGGATAGGATCCGAGTAGAAACATATTTTCGTATTTTAACTTCAGGACCCATATGCCACTTAGGAACCAGGTAGGGCCGGATATAAGAAGCACTTTTATCTTGAAAATTTACAAGTCTACAACTGGCTTATAGAAAATGGATAGGATCTGGTTAGTAAAGTATTTTTTTTTACATCTGGATCCAAATGCCAGTTAGGAACCAGGTAGGGCCCGATAAAAGAAGCACTTTCATCTTCAAAATTTACAAATATACAACTGCCTTATATAAACTGGATAGGATCCGAGTAGAAACATATTTTCGTATTTTAACTTCAGGACCCATATGCCAGTTAGGAACCAGGTAGGGCCGGATATAAGAAGCACTTTTATCTAGAAAATTTACAAGTATACAACTGCCTTATAGAAACTGGATAGGATCCGAGTAGAAACATATTTTCGTATTTTAACTTCAGGACCCATATGCCAGTTAGGAACCAGGTAGGGCCGGATATAAGAATCTCTTTTATCTAGAAAATTTACAAGTATACAACTGCCTTATAGAAACTTCGTAGGATCCGAGTAGAAACATATTTTCGTATTTTAACTTCAGGACCTATAAGTCAGGTAGGAACCCAGTACGGCCGGATAGGAGAAGCACTTTCATCTTGAAAGTATACAAGTATACAACTGCCTTATAGAAACTAGAAAGGATCCGCGTAGAAAAGTATTTTTTTTTTACTTCTGGATCCAAATGCCAGTTAGGAACCAGGTAGGGCCCGATAAAAGAAGCACTTTCATCTTCAAAATTTACAAATATACAACTGCCTTATAGAAACTGGATAGGATCCGAGTAGAAACATATTTTCGTATTTTACCTTCAGGACCTATAAGTCAGGTAGGAACCCAGTACGGCGGGATAGGAGAAGCACTTTCATCTTGAAAGTATACAAGTATACAACTGCCTTATAGAAACTAGAAAGGATCCGGGTAGAAAAGTATTTTTTTTACTTCTGGATCCAAATGCCAGTTAGGAACCAGGTAGGGCCCGATAAAAGGAGCACTTTCATCTTCAAAATTTACAAATATACAACTGCCTTATAGAAACTGGATAGGATCCGAGTAGAAACATATTTTCGTATTTCAACTTCAGGACCCATATGCCAGTTAGGAACGAGTTAGGGCCGGATATAAGAAGCACATTTATCTTGAAAATTTACAAGTATACAACTGCCTTATAGAAACTGGATAGGATCCGAGTAGAAACATATTTTCGTATTTTAACTACAGGACCCATATCCCAGTTAGGAACCAGGTAGGGCCCGATAAAAGAAGCACTTTCATCTTCAAAATTTACAAATATACAACTGCCTTATAGAAACTGGATAGGATCCGAGTAGAAACATATTTTCGTATTTTAACTTCAGGACCTATAAGTCAGGTAGGAACCCAGTATGGCCGGATAGGAGAAGCACTTTTATCTTGAAAATTTACAAGTATACAACTGCCTTATAGAAACTGGATAGGATCCGAGTAGAAACATATTTTCGTATTTTAACTTCAGGACCCATATCCCAGTTAGGAACCAGGTAGGGCCCGATAAAAGAAGCACTTTCATCTTCAAAATTTACAAATATACAACTGCCTTATAGAAACGGGATTTGTTCCGAGTAGAATCATATTTTCATTTTTTGACTTCAGGACACATATGCCAGTTAGGAACCAGGTAGGACCCGATAAAAGAAGCACTTTCATCTTCAAAATTTACAAATATATAACTGTCTAATAGAAACTGGATAGGATCCGAGTAGAAACATATTTTCGTATTTTAACTACAGGACCCATATCCCAGTTAGGAACCAGGTAGGGCCCGATAAAAGAAGCACTTTCATCTTCAAAATTTACAAATATACAACTGCCTTATAGAAACTGGATAGGATCCGAGTAGAAACATATTTTCGTATTTTAACTTCAGGACCTATAAGTCAGGTAGGAACCCAGTACGGCCGGATAGGAGAAGCACTTTTATCTTGAAAGTATACAAGTATACAACTGCCTTATTGAAAATGGATAGGATCTGGTTAGTAAAGTATTTTTTTTACTTCTGGATCCAAATGCCAGTTAGGAACCAGGTAGCGCCCGATAAAAGAAGCACTTTAATCTTCAAAATTTACAAATATACAACTGCCTTATAGAAACTGGATAGGATCCGAGTAGAAACATATTTTCGTATTTTACCTTCAGGACCTATAAGTCAGGTAGGAACCCAGTACGGCGGGATAGGAGAAGCACTTTCATCTTGAAAGTATACAAGTATACAACTGCCTTATAGAAACTAGAAAGGATCCGGGTAGAAAAGTATTTTTTACTTCTGGATCCAAATGCCAGTTAGGAACCAGGTAGGGCCCGATAAAAGGAGCACTTTCATCTTCAAAATTTACAAATATACAACTGCCTTATAGAAACTGGATAGGATCCGAGTAGAAACATATTTTCGTATTTCAACTTCAGGACCCATATGCCAGTTAGGAACGAGTTAGGGCCGGATATAAGAAGCACATTTATCTTGAAAATTTACAAGTATACAACTGCCTTATAGAAACTGGATAGGATCCGAGTAGAAACATATTTTCGTATTTTAACTACAGGACCCATATCCCAGTTAGGAACCAGGTAGGGCCCGATAAAAGAAGCACTTTCATCTTCAAAATTTACAAATATACAACTGCCTTATATAAACTGGATAGGATCCGAGTAGAAACATATTTTCGTATTTTAACTTCAGGACCCATATGCCAGTTAGGAACCAGGTAGGGCCGGATATAAGAAACACTTTTATCTTGAAAATTTTCAAGTATACAACTGGCTTATAGAAAATGGATAGGATCTGGGTAGACACATATTTTCGTATTTTAACTACAGGACCCATATCCCAGTTAGGAACCAGGTAGGGCCCGATAAAAGAAGCACTTTCATCTTCAAAATTTACAAATATACAACTGCCTTATAGAAACTGGATTTGATCCGAGTAGAAACATATTTTCGTATTTTGACTTCAGGACCCATATCCCAGTTAGGAACCAGGTAGGACCCGGTAAAAGAAGCACTTTCATCTTCAAAATTTACAAATATATAACTGTCTAATAGAAACTGGATAGGATCCGAGTAGAAACATATTTTCGTATTTTAACTACAGGACCCATATCCCAGTTAGGAACCAGGTAGGGCCCGATAAAAGAAGCACTTTCATCTTCAAAATTTACAAATATACAACTGCCTTATAGAAACTGGATAGGATCCGAGTAGAAACATATTTTCGTATTTTAACTTCAGGACCCATATCCCAGTTAGGAACCAGGTAGGACCCGATAAAAGAAGCACTTTCATCTTCAAAATTTACAAATATATAACTGTCTAATAGAAACTGGATAGGATCCGAGTAGAAACATATTTTCGTATTTTAACTTCAGGACCCATATCCCAGTTAGGAACCAGGTAGGGCCCGATAAAAGAAGCACTTTCATCTTCAAAATTTACAAATATACAACTGCCTTATATAAACTGGATAGGATCCGAGTAGAAACATATTTTCGTATTTTAACTTCAGGACCCATATGCCACTTAGGAACCAGGTAGGGCCGGATATAAGAAGCACTTTTATCTTGAAAATTTACAAGTCTACAACTGGCTTATAGAAAATGGATAGGATCTGGTTAGTAAAGTATTTTTTTTTTACATCTGGATCCAAATGCCAGTTAGGAACCAGGTAGGTCCCGATAAAAGAAGCACTTTCATCTTCAAAATTTACAAATATACAACTGCCTTATATAAACTGGATAGGATCCGAGTAGAAACATATTTTCGTATTTTAACTTCAGGACCCATATGCCAGTAAGGAACCAGGTAGGGCCGGATATAAGAAGCACTTTTATCTAGAAAATTTACAAGTATACAACTGCCTTATAGAAACTGGATAGGATCCGAGTAGAAACATATTTTCGTATTTTAACTTCAGGACCCATATGCCAGTTAGGAACCAGGTAGGGCCGGATATAAGAATCTCTTTTATCTAGAAAATTTACAAGTATACAACTGCCTTATAGAAACTTCGTAGGATCCGAGTAGAAACATATTTTCGTATTTTAACTTCAGGACCTATAAGTCAGGTAGGAACCCAGTACGGCCGGATAGGAGAAGCACTTTCATCTTGAAAGTATACAAGTATACAACTGCCTTATAGAAACTAGAAAGGATCCGTGTAGTAAAGTATTTTTTTTTACTTCTGGATCCAAATGCCAGTTAGGAACCAGGTAGGGCCCGATAAAAGAAGCACTTTCATCTTCAAAATTTACAAATATACAACTGCCTTATAGAAACTGGATAGGATCCGAGTAGAAACATATTTTCGTATTTTAACTTCAGGACCTATAAGTCAGGTAGGAACCCAGTACGGCCGGATAGGAGAAGCACTTTCATCTTGAAAGTATACAAGTATACAACTGCCTTATAGAAACTAGAAAGGATCCGGGTAGAAAAGTATTTTTTTTACTTCTGGATCCAAATGCCAGTTAGGAACCAGGTAGGGCCCGATAAAAGGAGCACTTTCATCTTCAAAATTTACAAATATACAACTGCCTTATATAAACTGGATAGGATCCGAGTAGAAACATATTTTCGTATTTTAACTTCAGGACCCATATGCCAGTTAGGAACCAGGTAGGGCCGGATATAAGAAGCACTTTTATCTTGAAAATTTACAAGTCTACAACTGCCTTATTGAAAATGGATAGGATCTGGTTAGTAAAGTATTTTTTTTTTTACATCTGGATCCAAATGCCAGTTAGGAACCAGGTAGCGCCCGATAAAAGGAGCACTTTCATCTTCAAAATTTACAAATATACAACTGCCTTATAGAAACTGGATAGGATCCGAGTAGAAACATATTTTCGTATTTCAACTTCAGGACCCATATGCCAGTTAGGAACGAGGTAGGGCCGGATATAAGAAGCACTTTTATCTTGAAAATTTACAAGTATACAACTGCCTTATAGAAACTGGATAGGATCCGAGTAGAAACATATTTTCGTATTTTAACTACAGGACCCATATCCCAGTTAGGAACCAGGTAGGGCCCGATAAAAGAAGCACTTTCATCTTCAAAATTTACAAATATACAACTGCCTTATATAAACTGGATAGGATCCGAGTAGAAACATATTTTCGTATTTTAACTTCAGGACCCATATGCCAGTTAGGAACCAGGTAGGGCCGGATATAAGAAGCACTTTCATCTTCAAAATTTACAAATATACAACTGCCTTATAGAAACTGGATAGGATCCGAGTAGAAACATATTTTCGTATTTTAACTTCAGGACCTATAAGTCAGGTAGGAACCCAGTACGGCCGGATAGGAGAAGCACTTTCATCTTGAAAGTATACAAGTATACAACTGCCATATATAAACTGGATAGGATCCGAGTAGAAAAGTATTTTTTTTTTTACTTCTGGATCCAAATGCCAGTTAGGAACAAGGTAGGGCCCGATAAAAGGAGCACCTTCATCTTCAAAATTTACAAATATACAACTGCCTTATAGAAACTGGATAGGATCCGAGTAGAAACATATTTTCGTATTTTAACTTCAGGACCTATAAGTCAGGTAGGAACCCAGTACGGCCGGATAGGAGAAGCACTTTCATCTTGAAAGTATACAAGTATACAACTGCCTTATATAAACTAGAAAGGATCCGGGTAGAAAAGTATTTTTTTTACTTCAGGACCCATATCCCAGTTAGGAACCAGGTAGGACCCGATAAAAGAAGCACTTTCATCTTCAAAATTTACAAATATACAACTGTCTAATAGAAACTGGATAGGATCCGAGTAGAAACATATTTTCGTATTTTAACTTCAGGACCCATATCCCAGTTAGGAACCAGGTAGGGCCCGATAAAAGAAGCACTTTCATCTTCAAAATTTACAAATATACAACTGCCTTATATAAACTGGATAGGATCCGAGTAGAAACATATTTTCGTATTTTAACTTCAGGACCCATATGCCACTTAGGAACCAGGTAGGGCCCGAGAAAAGAAGCACTTTCATCTTCAAAATTTACATGTCTACAACTGGCTTATAGAAAATGGATAGGATCTGGTTAGTAAAGTATTTTTTTTTTACATCTGGATCCAAATGCCAGTTAGGAACCAGGTAGGGCCCGATAAAAGAAGCACTTTCATCTTCAAAATTTACAAATATACAACTGCCTTATAGAAACTGGATAGGATCCGAGTAGAAACATATTTTCGTATTTTAACTTCAGGACCTATAAGTCAGGTAGGAACCCAGTACGGCCGGATAGGAGAAGCACTTTCATCTTGAAAGTATACAAGTATACAACTGCCTTATATAAACTAGAAAGGATCCGGGTAGAAAAGTATTTTTTTTACTTCTGGATCCAAATGCCAGTTAGGAACAAGGTAGGGCCCGATAAAAGGAGCACCTTCATCTTCAAAATTTACAAATATACAACTGCCTTATAGAAACTGGATAGGATCCGAGTAGAAACATATTTTCGTATTTTAACTTCAGGACCTATAAGTCAGGTAGGAACCCAGTACGGCCGGATAGGAGAAGCACTTTCATCTTGAAAGTATACAAGTATACAACTGCCTTATATAAACTAGAAAGGATCCGGGTAGAAAAGTATTTTTTTTACTTCTGGATCCAAATGCCAGTTAGGAACAAGGTAGGGCCCGATAAAAGGAGCACCTTCATCTTCAAAATTTACAAATATACAACTGCCTTATAGAAACTGGATAGGATCCGAGTAGAAACATATTTTCGTATTTTAACTTCAGGACCTATAAGTCAGGTAGGAACCCAGTACGGCCGGATAGGAGAAGCACTTTCATCTTGAAAGTATACAAGTATATAACTGCCTTATAGAAACTAGAAAGGATCTGGGTAGAAAAGTATTTTTTTTACTTCTGGATCCAAATGCCAGTTAGGAACAAGGTAGGGCCCGATAAAAGGAGCACTTTCATCTTCAAAATTTACAAATATACAACTGCCTTATATAAACAGGATAGGATCCGAGTAGAAACATATTTTCGTATTTTAACTTCTGGACCCATATGCTAGTTAGGAACCAGGTAGGGCCCGATAAAAGAAGCACTTTCATCTTCAAAATTTACAAATATACAACTGACTTATAGAAACTGGATAGGATCTGCGTAGAAACATATTTTTATTTAACTTCAGGAGCTATAAGTCAGGTAGGAACCCAGTATGGCCGGATAGGAGGAGCACTTTCATCTTGAAAGTATACAAGTATACAACTGCCTTATAGAAACTAGAAAGGATCCGGGTAGTAAAGTATTTTTTTTTTTACTTCTGGATCCAAATGCCAGTTAGGAACCAGGTAGGGCCCGATAAAAGAAGCACTTTCATCTTCAAAATTTACAAATATGCAACTGCCTTATAGAAACTGGATAGGATCCGAGTAGAAACATATTTTCGTATTTTAACTTCAGGACCTATAAGTCAGGTAGGAACCCAGTACGGCCGGATAGGAGAAGCACTTTTATCTTGAAAATTTACAAGTATACAACTGCCTTACAGAAACTAGAAAGGATCCGGGTAGAAAAGTATTTTTTTTACTTCTGGATCCAAATGCCAGTTAGGAACCAGGTAGGGTCCAATAAAAGAAGCACTTTCATCTTCAAAATTTACAAATATACAATTGCCTTATAGAAACTGGATAGGATCCGAGTAGAAACATATTTTCGTATTTTAACTTCAGGACCCATATCCCAGTTAGGAACCAGGTAGGGCCCGAGAAAAGAAGCGCTTTCATCTTCAAAATTTACAAATATACAATTGCCTTATAGAAACTGGATAGGATCCGAGTAGAAACATATTTTCGTATTTTAACTTCAGGACCCATATGCCAGTTAGGAACCAGGTAGGGCCGGATATAAGAAGCACTTTTATCTTGAAAATTTACAAGTATACAACTGCCTTACAGAAACTGGGTAGGGTCCGAGTAGAAACATATTTTCGTATTTTAACTTCAGGACCTATAAGTCAGGTAGGAACCCAGTATGGCCGGATAGGAGAAGCACTTTCATCTTGAAAGTATACTAGTATACAACTGCCTTGTAGAAACTAGAAAGGATCCGGGTAGTAAAGTATTTTTTTTTACATCTGGATCCAAATGCCAGTTAGGAACCAGGTAGGGCCCGATAAAAGTAGCACTTTAATCTTGAAAATTTACAAGTATACAACTGCCTTACAGAAACTGGGTAGGGTCCGAGTAGAAACATATTTTCGTATTTTAACTTCAGGACCTATAAGTCAGGTAGGAACCCAGTATGGCCGGATAGGAGAAGCACTTTCATCTTGAAAGTATACAAGTATACAACTGCCTTGTAGAAACTAGAAAGGATCCGGGTAGTAAAGTATTTTTTTTTTTACATCTGGATCCAAATGCCAGTTAGGAACCAGGTAGGGCCCGATAAAAGGAGCACTTTCATCTTCAAAATTTACAAATATACAACTGGCTTATAGAAACTGGATAGGATCAGAGTAGACACATATTTTCGTATTTTAACTTCAGGACCCATATCCCAGTTAGGAACCAGGTAGGGCCCGATAAAAGAAGCACTTTCATCTTCAAAATTTACAAATATACAACTGCCTTATATAAACTGGATAGGATCCGAGTAGAAACATATTTTCGTATTTTAACTTCAGGACCTATAAGTCAGGTAGGAACCCAGTACGGCCGGATAGGAGAAGCACTTCGATCTTGAAAGTATACAAGTATACAACTGCCTTATAGAAACTAGAAAGGATCCGGGTAGTAAAGTATTTTTTTTTTTACTTCTGGATCCAAATGCCAGTTAGGAACCAGGTAGGGCCGGATATAAGAAGCACTTTTATCTTGAAAATTTACAAGTATACAACTGCCTTACAGAAACTGGGTAGGGTCCGAGTAGAAACATATTTTCGTATTTTAACTTCAGGACCTATAAGTCAGGTAGGAACCCAGTATGGCCGGATAGGAGAAGCACTTTCATCTTGAAAGTATACAAGTATACAACTGCCTTATAGAAACTAGAAAGGATCCGGGTAGTAAAGTATTTTTTTTTTTACATCTGGATCCAAATGCCAGTTAGGAACCAGGTAGGGCCCGATAAAAGGAGCACTTTCATCTTCAAAATTTACAAATATACAACTGCCTTATAGAAACTAAATAGGATTCGAGTAGAAACATATTTTCGTATTTTAACTTCAGGACCCATATCCCAGTTAGGAACCAGGTAGGGCCCGATAAAAGAAGCACTTTCATCTTCAAAATTTACAAATATGCAACTGCCTTATAGAAACTGGATAGGATCCGAGTAGAAACATATTTTCGTATTTTAACTTCAGGACCTATAAGTCAGGTAGGAACCCAGTACGGCCGGATAGGAGAAGCACTTTCATCTTGAAAGTATACAAGTATACAACTGCCTTATAGAAACTAGAAAGGATCTGGGTAGAAAAGTATTTTTTTTACTTCTGGATCCAAATGCCAGTTAGGAACCAGGTAGGGCCCGATAAAAGAAGCACTTTCATCTTCAAAATTTACAAATATACAACTGCCTTATAGAAACTGGATAGGATCCGAGTAGAAACATATTTTCGTATTTTAACTTCAGGACCTATAAGTCAGGTAGGAACCCAGTACGGCCGGATAGGAGAAGCACTTTTATCTTGAAAATTTACAAGTATACAACTGCCTTACAGAAACTAGAAAGGATCCGGGTAGTAAAGTATTTTTTTTTTACTTCTGGATCCAAATGCCAGTTAGGAACCAGGTAGGGTCCAATAAAAGAAGCACTTTCATCTTCAAAATTTACAAATATACAATTGCCTTATAGAAACTGGATAGGATCCGAGTAGAAACATATTTTCGTATTTTAACTTCAGGACCCATATCCCAGTTAGGAACCAGGTAGGGCCCGAGAAAAGAAGCACTTTCATCTTCAAAATTTACAAATATACAATTGCCTTATAGAAACTGGATAGGATCTGAGTAGAAACATATTTTCGTATTTTAACTTCAGGACCCATATGCCAGTTAGGAACCAGGTAGGGCCGGATATAAGAAGCACTTTTATCTTGAAAATTTACAAGTATACAACTGCCTTACAGAAACTGGGTAGGGTCCGAGTAGAAACATATTTTCGTATTTTAACTTCAGGACCTATAAGTCAGGTAGGAACCCAGTATGGCCGGATAGGAGAAGCACTTTCATCTTGAAAGTATACTAGTATACAACTGCCTTATAGAAACTAGAAAGGATCCGGGTAGTAAAGTAGTTTTTTTTTTACTTCTGGATCCAAATGCCAGTTAGGAACCAGGTAGGGCCGGATATAAGAAGCACTTTTATCTTGAAAATTTACAAGTATACAACTGCCTTACAGAAACTGGGTAGGGTCCGAGTAGAAACATATTTTCGTATTTTAACTTCAGGACCTATAAGTCAGGTAGGAACCCAGTATGGCCGGATAGGAGAAGCACTTTCATCTTGAAAGTATACAAGTATACAACTGCCTTGTAGAAACTAGAAAGGATCCGGGTAGTAAAGTATTTTTTTTTTTACATCTGGATCCAAATGCCAGTTAGGAACCAGGTAGGGCCCGATAAAAGGAGCACTTTCATCTTCAAAATTTACAAATATACAACTGGCTTATAGAAACTGGATAGGATCAGAGTAGACACATATTTTCGTATTTTAACTTCAGGACCCATATCCCAGTTAGGAACCAGGTAGGGCCCGATAAAAGAAGCACTTTCATCTTCAAAATTTACAAATATACAACTGCCTTATATAAACTGGATAGGATCCGAGTAGAAACATATTTTCGTATTTTAACTTCAGGACCTATAAGTCAGGTAGGAATCCAGTCCGGCCGGATAGGAGAAGCACTTCGTTCATGAAAGTATACAAGTATACAACTGCCTTATAGAAACTAGAAAGGATCCGGGTAGTAAAGTATTTTTTTTTTACATCTGGATCCAAATGCCAGTTAGGAACCAGGTAGGGCCCGATAAAAGAAGCACTTTTATCTTGAAAATTTACAAGTATACAACTGCCTTACAGAAACTGGGTAGGGTCCGAGTAGAAACATATTTTCGTATTTTAACTTCAGGACCTATAAGTCAGGTAGGAACCCAGTATGGCCGGATAGGAGAAGCACTTTTATCTTGAAAGTATACAAGTATACAACTGCCTTATAGAAACTAGAAAGGATCCGGGTAGAAAAGTATTTTTTTTACATCTGGATCCAAATGCCAGTTAGGAACCAGGTAGGGCCCGATAAAAGGAGCACTTTCATCTTCAAAATTTACAAATATACAACTGGCTTATAGAAACTGGATAGGATCAGAGTAGACACATATTTTCGTATTTTAACTTCAGGACCCATATGCCAGTTAGGACCCAGGTAGGGCCGGATATAAGAAGCACTTTTATCTTGAAAATTTACAAGTCTACAACTGACTTATAGAAAATGGATAGGATCCGCGTAGAAAAGTATTTTTTTTTACTTCTGGATCCAAATGCCAGTTAGAAACCAGGTAGGGCCCGATAAAAGAAGCACTTTCATCTTCAAAATTTACAAATATACAACTGCCTAATAGAAACTGGAGAGGATCCGAGTAGAAACATATTTTCGTATTTTAACTTCAGGACCCATATCCCAGTTAGGAACCAGGTAGGGCCCGATAAAAGAAGCACTTTCATCTTCAAAATTTACAAATATACAACTGCCTTATATAAACTGGATAGGATCCGAGTAGAAACATATTTTCGTATTTTAACTTCAGGACCTATAAGTCAGGTAGGAACCCAGTCCGGCCAGATAGGAGAAGCACTTCGATCTTGAAAGAATACAAGTATACAACTGCCTTATAGAAACTAGAAAGGATCCGGGTAGTAAAGTATTTTTTTTTTTACTTCTGGATCCAAATGCCAGTTAGGAACCAGGTAGGGCCCAACAAATGAAGCACTTTCATCTTCAACATTTACAAATATACAATTGCCTTACAGAAACTGGATAGGATCCGAGTAGAAACATATTTTCGTATTTTAACTTCAGGACCCATATGCCAGTTAGGAACCAGGTAGGGCCGGATTTAAGAAACACTTTTATCTTGAAAATTTACAAGTATACAACTGCCTTACAGAAACTGGGTAGGATCCGAGTAGAAACATATTTTCGTATTTTAACTTCAGGACCTATAAGTCAGGTAGGAACCCAGTATGGCCGGATAGGAGAAGCACTTTCATCTTGAAAGTATACAAGTATACAACTGCCTTGTAGAAACTAGAAAGGATCCGGGTAGTAAAGTATTTTTTTTTTTACATCTGGATCCAAATGCCAGTTAGGAACCAGGTAGGGCCCGATAAAAGGAGCACTTTCATCTTCAAAATTTACAAATATACAACTGGCTTATAGAAACTGGATAGGATCAGAGTAGACACATATTTTCGTATTTTAACTTCAGGACCCATATCCCAGTTAGGAACCAGGTAGGGCCCGATAAAAGAAGCACTTTCATCTTCAAAATTTACAAATATACAACTGCCTTATATAAACTGGATAGGATCCGAGTAGAAACATATTTTCGTATTTTAACTTCAGGACCTATAAGTCAGGTAGGAACCCAGTCCGGCCGGATAGGAGAAGCACTTCGATCTTGAAAGTATACAAGTATACAACTGCCTTATAGAAACTAGAAAGGATCCGGGTAGTAAAGTATTTTTATTTTACATCGGGATCCAAATGCCAGTTAGGAACCAGGTAGGGCCCGATAAAAGAAGCACTTTTATCTTGAAAATTTACAAGTATACAACTGCCTTACAGAAACTGGGTAGGGTCCGAGTAGAAACATATTTTCGTATTTTAACTTCAGGACCTATAAGTCAGGTAGGAACCCAGTATGGCCGGATAGGAGAAGCACTTTCATCTTGAAAGTATACAAGTATACAACTGCCTTGTAGAAACTAGAAAGGATCCGGGTAGTAAAGTATTTTTTTTTTACATCTGGATCCAAATGCCAGTTAGGAACCAGGTAGGGCCCGATAAAAGGAGCACTTTCATCTTCAAAATTTACAAATATACAACTGGCTTATAGAAACTGGATAGGATCAGAGTAGACACATATTTTCGTATTTTAACTTCAGGACCCATATGCCAGTTAGGACCCAGGTAGGGCCGGATATAAGAAGCACTTTTATCTTGAAAATTTACAAGTCTACAACTGGCTTATAGAAACCGGAAAGGATCCGCGTAGAAAAGTATTTTTTTTTTTACTTCTGGATCCAAATGCCAGTTAGAAACCAGGTAGGGCCCGATAAAAGAAGCACTTTCATCTTCAAAATTTACAAATATACAACTGCCTAATAGAAACTGGAGAGGATCCGAGTAGAAACATATTTTCGTATTTTAACTTCAGGACCCATATCCCAGTTAGGAACCAGGTAGGGCCCGATAAAAGAAGCACTTTCATCTTCAAAATTTACAAATATACAACTGCCTTATATAAACTGGATAGGATCCGAGTAGAAACATATTTTCGTATTTTAACTTCAGGACCTATAAGTCAGGTAGGAACCCAGTCCGGCCAGATAGGAGAAGCACTTCGATCTTGAAAGAATACAAGTATACAACTGCCTTATAGAAACTAGAAAGGATCCGGGTAGTAAAGTATTTTTTTTTTTACTTCTGGATCCAAATGCCAGTTAGGAACCAGGTAGGGCCCAACAAATGAAGCACTTTCATCTTCAACATTTACAAATATACAATTGCCTTACAGAAACTGGATAGGATCCGAGTAGAAACATATTTTCGTATTTTAACTTCAGGACCCATATGCCAGTTAGGAACCAGGTAGGGCCGGATTTAAGAAACACTTTTATCTTGAAAATTTACAAGTATACAACTGCCTTACAGAAACTGGGTAGGATCCGAGTAGAAACATATTTTCGTATTTTAACTTCAGGACCTATAAGTTAGGTAGGAACCCAGTACGGCCGGATAGGAGAAGCACTTTCATCTTGAAAATATACAAGTATACAACTGCCTTATAGAAACTAGATAGGATCCGGGTAGAAAAGTATTTTTTTTACTTCTGGATCCAAATGCCAGTTAGGAACCAGGTAGGGCCCAACAAAAGAAGCACTTTCATCTTCAAAATTTACAAATATACAACTGCCTTATAGAAACTGGATAGGATCCGAGTAGAAACATATTTTCGTATTTTAACTTCAGGACCCAAATGCTAGTTAGGAACCAGGTAGGGCCCGATAAAAGAAGCACTTTCATCTTCAAAATTTACAAATATACAACTGCCTTATAGAAACTGGATAGGATCTGAGTAGAAACATATTTTCGTATTTTAACTTCAGGACCTATAAGTCAGGTAGGAACCCAGTACGGCCGGATAGGAGAAGCACTTTCATCTTGAAAGTATACAAGTATACAACTGCCTTACAGAAACTAGAAAGGATCCGGGTAGTAAAGTATTTTTTTTTTTTACTTCTGGATCCAAATGCCAGTTAGGAACCAGGTAGGGCACGATAAAAGAAGCACTTTCATCTTCAAAATTTACAAATATACAATTGCCTTATAGAAACTGGATAGGATCCGAGTAGAAACATATTTTCGTATTTTAACTTCAGGACCTATAAGTCAGGTAGGAACCCAGTATGGCCGGATAGGAGAAGCACTTTTATCTTGAAAATTTACAAGTATACAACTGCCTTATAGAAACTAGAAAGGATCTGGGTAGAAAAGTATTTTTTTTACTTCTGGATCCAAATGCCAGTTAGGAACCAGGTAGGGTCCAATAAAAGAAGCACTTTCATCTTCAAAATTTACAAATATACAATTGCCTTATAGAAACTGGATAGGATCCGAGTAGAAACATATTTTCGTATTTTAACTTCAGGACCCATATCCCAGTTAGGAACCAGGTAGGGCCCGAGAAAAGAAGCACTTTCATCTTCAAAATTTACAAATATACAATTGCCTTATAGAAACTGGATAGGATCTGAGTAGAAACATATTTTCGTATTTTAACTTCAGGACCCATATGCCAGTTAGGAACCAGGTAGGGCCGGATATAAGAAGCACTTTTATCTTGAAAATTTACAAGTATACAACTGCCTTACAGAAACTGGGTAGGGTCCGAGTAGAAACATATTTTCGTATTTTAACTTCAGGACCTATAAGTCAGGTAGGAACCCAGTATGGCCGGATAGGAGAAGCACTTTCATCTTGAAAGTATACAAGTATACAACTGCCTTGTAGAAACTAGAAAGGATCCGGGTAGTAAAGTATTTTTTTTTTACATCTGGATCCAAATGCCAGTTAGGAACCAGGTAGGGCCCGATAAAAGAAGCACTTTTATCTTGAAAATTTACAAGTATACAACTGCCTTACAGAAACTGGGTAGGGTCCGAGTAGAAACATATTTTCGTATTTTAACTTCAGGACCTATAAGTCAGGTAGGAACCCAGTATGGCCGGATAGGAGAAGCACTTTCATCTTGAAAGTTTACTAGTATACAACTGCCTTGTAGAAACTAGAAAGGATCCGGGTAGTAAAGTATTTTTTTTTTTACTTCTGGATCCAAATGCCAGTTAGGAACCAGGTAGGGCCCAATAAAAGAAGCACTTTCATCTTCAAAATTTACAAATATACAATTGCCTTACAGAAACTGGGTAGGGTCCGAGTAGAAACATATTTTCGTATTTTAACTTCAGGACCTATAAGTCAGGTAGGAACCCAGTATGGCCGGATAGGAGAAGCACTTTTATCTTGAAAGTATACAAGTATACAACTGCCTTGTAGAAACTAGAAAGGATCCGGGTAGTAAAGTATTTTATTTTTTACATCTGGATCCAAATGCCAGTTAGGAACCAGGTAGGGCCCGATAAAAGGAGCACTTTCATCTTCAAAATTTACAAATATACAACTGGCTTATAGAAACTGGATAGGATCAGAGTAGACACATATTTTCGTATTTTAACTTCAGGACCCATATCCCAGTTAGGAACCAGGTAGGGCCCGATAAAAAAAGCACTTTCATCTTCAAAATTTACAAATATACAACTGCCTTATATAAACTGGATAGGATCCGAGTAGAAACATATTTTCGTATTTTAACTTCAGGACCTATAAGTCAGGTAGGAACCCAGTCCGGCCGGATAGGAGAAGCACTTCGTTCTTGAAAGTATACAATTATACAACTGCCTTATAGAAACTAGAAAGGATCCGGGTAGTAAAGTATTTTTTTTTTTACTTCTGGATCCAAATGCCAGTTAGGAACCAGGTAGGGCCGGATATAAGAAGCACTTTTATCTTGAAAATTTACAAGTATACAACTGCCTTACAGAAACTGGGTAGGGTCCGAGTAGAAACATATTTTCTTATTTTAACTTCAGGACCTATAAGTCAGGTAGGAACCCAGTATGGCCGGATAGGAGAAGCACTTCGATCATGAAAGTATACAAGTATACAACTGCCTTATAGAAACTAGAAAGGATCCGGGTAGTAAAGTATTTTTTTTACATCTGGATCCAAATGCCAGTTAGGAACCAGGTAGGGCCCGATAAAAGGAGCACTTTCATCTTCAAAATTTACAAATATACAACTGCCTTATAGAAACTGGATAGGATCCGAGTAGAAACATATTTTCGTATTTTAACTTCTGGACCCATATGCTAGTTAGGAACCAGGTAGGGCCCGATAAAAGAAGCACTTTCATCTTCAAAATTTACAAATATACAACTGCCTTATAGAAACTGGATAGGATCCGAGTAGAAACATATTTTCGTATTTTAACTTCAGGACCTATAAGTCAGGTAGGAACCCAGTACGGCCGGATAGGAGAAGCACTTTCATCTTGAAAGTATACAAGTATACAACTGCCTTACAGAAACTAGAAAGGATCCGGGTAGTAAAGTATTTTTTTTTTTACTTCTGGATCCAAATGCCAGTTAGGAACCAGGTAGGGCACGATAAAAGAAGCACTTTCATCTTCAAAATTTACAAATATGCAACTGCCTTATAGAAACTGGATAGGATCCGAGTAGAAACATATTTTCGTATTTTAACTTCAGGACCTATAAGTCAGGTAGGAACCCAGTACGGCCGGATAGGAGAAGCACTTTTATCTTGAAAATTTACAAGTATACAACTGCCTTACAGAAACTAGAAAGGATCCGGGTAGTAAAGTATTTTTTTTTACTTCTGGATCCAAATGCCAGTTAGGAACCAGGTAGGGTCCAATAAAAGAAGCACTTTCATCTTCAAAATTTACAAATATACAATTGCCTTATAGAAACTGGATAGGATCCGAGTAGAAACATATTTTCGTATTTTAACTTCAGGACCCATATCCCAGTTAGGAACCAGGTAGGGCCCGAGAAAAGAAGCACTTTCATCTTCAAAATTTACAAATATACAATTGCCTTATAGAAACTGGATAGGATCCGAGTAGAAACATATTTTCGTATTTTAACTTCAGGACCCATATGCCAGTTAGGAACCAGGTAGGGCCGGATATAAGAAGCACTTTTATCTTGAAAATTTACAAGTATACAACTGCCTTACAGAAACTGGGTAGGATCCAAGTAGAAACATATTTTCGTATTTTAACTTCAGGACCTATAAGTCAGGTAGGAACCCAGTATGGCCGGATAGGAGAAGCACTTTCATCTTGAAAGTATACAAGTATACAACTGCCTTATAGAAACTAGAAAGGATCCGGGTAGTAAAGTATTTTTTTTACATCTGGATCCAAATGCCAGTTAGGAACCAGGTAGGGCCGGATATAAGAAGCACTTTTATCTTGAAAATTTACAAGTATACAACTGCCTTACAGAAACTGGGTAGGGTCCGAGTAGAAACATATTTTCGTATTTTAACTTCAGGACCTATAAGTCAGGTAGGAACCCAGTATGGCCGGATAGGAGAAGCACTTTTATCTTGAAAATTTACAAGTATACAACTGCCTTACAGAAACTGGGTAGGATCCGAGTAGTAAAGTATTTTTTTTACTTCTGGATCCAAATGCCAGTTAGGAACCAGGTAGGGTCCAATAAAAGAAGCACTTTCATCTTCAAAATTTACAAATATACAATTGCCTTATAGAAACTGGATAGGATCCGAGTAGAAACATATTTTCGTATTTTAACTTCAGGACCCATATCCCAGTTAGGAACCAGGTAGGGCCCGAGAAAAGAAGCACTTTCATCTTCAAAATTTACAAATATACAATTGCCTTATAGAAACTGGATAGGATCCGAGTAGAAACATATTTTCGTATTTTAACTTCAGGACCCATATGCCAGTTAGGAACCAGGTAGGGCCGGATATAAGAAGCACTTTTATCTTGAAAATTTACAAGTATACAACTGCCTTACAGAAACTGGGTAGGGTCCGAGTAGAAACATATTTTCGTATTTTAACTTCAGGACCTATAAGTCAGGTAGGAACCCAGTATGGCCGGATAGGAGAAGCACTTTCATCTTGAAAGTATACAAGTATACAACTGCCTTATAAAAACTAGAAAGGATCCGGGTAGTAAAGTATTTTTTACATCTGGATCCAAATGCCAGTTAGGAACCAGGTAGGGCCCGATAAAAGGAGCACTTTCATCTTCAAAATTTACAAGTATACAACTGCCTTACAGAAACTGGGTAGGGTCCGAGTAGAAACATATTTTCGTATTTTAACTTCAGGACCTATAAGTCAGGTAGGAACCCAGTATGGCCGGATAGGAGAAGCACTTTCATCTTGAAAGTATACAAGTATACAACTGCCTTGTAGAAACTAGAAAGGATCCGGGTAGAAAAGTATTTTTTTTTTTTACATCTGGATCCAAATGCCAGTTAGGAACCAGGTAGGGCCCGATAAAAGGAGCACTTTCATCTTCAAAATTTACAAATATACAACTGGCTTATAGAAACTGGATAGGATCAGAGTAGACACATATTTTCGTATTTTAACTTCAGGACCCATATCCCAGTTAGGAACCAGGTAGGGCCCGATAAAAGAAGCACTTTCATCTTCAAAATTTACAATTAAACAACTGCCTTATAGAAACTGCATAGGATCCGAGTAGAAACGTATTTTCGTATTTTAACTTCAGGACCTATAAGTCAGGTAGGAACCCAGTCCGGCCGGATAGGAGAAGCACTTCGATCTTGAAAGTATACAAGTATACAACTGCCTTATAGAAACTAGAAAGGATCCGGGTAGTAAAGTATTTTTTTTTTACATCTGGATCCAAATGCCAGTTAGGAACCAGGTAGGGCCCGATAAAAGAAGCACTTTTATCTTGAAAATTTACAAGTATACAACTGCCTTACAGAAACTGGGTAGGGTCCGAGTAGAAACATATTTTCGTATTTTAACTTCAGGACCTATAAGTCAGGTAGGAACCCAGTATGGCCGGATAGGAGAAGCACTTTGATCTTGAAAGTATACAAGTATACAACTGCCTTGTAGAAACTAGAAAGGATCCGGGTAGTAAAGTATTTTTTTACATCTGGATCCAAATGCCAGTTAGGAACCAGGTAGGGCCCGATAAAAGGAGCACTTTCATCTTCAAAATTTACAAATATACAACTGGCTTATAGAAACTGGATAGGATCAGAGTAGACACATATTTTCGTATTTTAACTTCAGGACCCATATGCCAGTTAGGAACCAGGTAGGGCCGGATATAAGAAGCACTTTTATATTGAAAATTTACAAGTCTACAACTGGCTTATAGAAACCTGAAAGGATCCACGTAGAAAAGTATTTTTTTTTTACTTCTGGATCCAAATGCCAGTTAGAAACCAGGTAGGGCCCGATAAAAGAAGCACTTTCATCTTCATAATTTACAAATATACAACTGCCTAATAGAAACTGGAGAGGATCCGAGTAGAAACATATATTCGTATTTTAACTTCAGGACCCATATGCCAGTTAGGAACCAGGTAGGGCCCGATAAAAGAAGCACTTTCATCTTCAAAATTTACAAATATACAACTGCCTTATATAAACTGGATAGGATCCGAGTAGAAACATATTTTCGTATTTTAACTTCAGGACCTATAAGTCAGGTAGGAACCCAGTCCGGCCAGATAGGAGAAGCACTTCGATCTTGAAAGAATACAAGTATACAACTGCCTTATAGAAACTGGATAGGATCCGGGTAGAAAAGTATTTTTTTTACTTCTGGATCCAAATGCCAGTTAGGAACCAGGTAGGGCCCAACAAATGAAGCACTTTCATCTTCAACATTTACAAATATACAATTGCCTTACAGAAACTGGATAGGATCCGAGTAGAAACATATTTTCGTATTTTAACTTCAGGACCCATATGCCAGTTAGGAACCAGGTAGGGCCGGATTTAAGAAACACTTTTATCTTGAAAATTTACAAGTATACAACTGCCTTACAGAAACTGGGTAGGGTCCGAGTAGAAACATATTTTCGTATTTTAACTTCAGGACCTATAAGTCAGGTAGGAACCCAGTATGGCCGGATAGGAGAAGCACTTTCATCTTGAAAGTATACAAGTATACAACTGCCTTGTAGAAACTAGAAAGGATCCGGGTAGTAAAGTATTTTTTTTTACATCTGGATCCAAATGCCAGTTAGGAACCAGGTAGGGCCCGATAAAAGGAGCACTTTCATCTTCAAAATTTACAAATATACAACTGGCTTATAGAAACTGGATAGGATCAGAGTAGACACATATTTTCGTATTTTAACTTCAGGACCCATATCCCAGTTAGGAACCAGGTAGGGCCCGATAAAAGAAGCACTTTCATCTTCAAAATTTACAATTATACAACTGCCTTATATAAACTGGATAGGATCCGAGTAGAAACGTATTTTCGTATTTTAACTTCAGGACCTATAAGTCAGGTAGGAACCCAGTCCGGCCGGATAGGAGAAGCACTTCGTTCTTGAAAGTATACAAGTATACAACTGCCTTATAGAAACTAGAAAGGATCCGGGTAGTAAAGTATTTTTTTTACATCTGGATCCAAATGCCAGTTAGGAACCAGGTAGGGCCCGATAAAAGAAGCACTTTTATCTTGAAAATTTACAAGTATACAACTGCCTTACAGAAACTGGGTAGGGTCCGAGTAGAAACATATTTTCGTATTTTAACTTCAGGACCTATAAGTCAGGTAGGAACCCAGTATGGCGGGATAGGAGAAGCACTTAGATCATGAAAGTATACAAGTATACAACTGCCTTGTAGAAACTAGAAAGGATCCGGGTAGTAAAGTATTTTTTTTTACATCTGGATCCAAATGCCAGTTAGGAACCAGGTAGGGCCCGATAAAAGGAGCACTTTCATCTTCAAAATTTACAAATATACAACTGGCTTATAGAAACTGGATAGGATCAGAGTAGACACATATTTTCGTATTTTAACTTCAGGACCCATATGCCAGTTAGGACCCAGGTAGGGCCGGATATAAGAAGCACTTTTATCTTGAAAATTTACAAGTCTACAACTGGCTTATAGAAACCGGAAAGGATCCGCGTAGAAAAGTATTTTTTTTTTTACTTCTGGATCCAAATGCCAGTTAGAAACCAGGTAGGGCCCGATAAAAGAAGCACTTTCATCTTCAAAATTTACAAATATACAACTGCCTAATAGAAACTGGAGAGGATCCGAGTAGAAACATATTTTCGTATTTTAACTTCAGGACCCATATCCCAGTTAGGAACCAGGTAGGGCCCGATAAAAGAAGCACTTTCATCTTCAAAATTTACAAATATACAACTGCCTTATATAAACTGGATAGGATCCGAGTAGAAACATATTTTCGTATTTTAACTTCAGGACCTATAAGTCAGGTAGGAACCCAGTCCGGCCAGATAGGAGAAGCACTTCGATCTTGAAAGAATACAAGTATACAACTGCCTTATAGAAACTAGAAAGGATCCGGGTAGTAAAGTATTTTTTTTACTTCTGGATCCAAATGCCAGTTAGGAACCAGGTAGGGCCCAACAAATGAAGCACTTTCATCTTCAACATTTACAAATATACAATTGCCTTACAGAAACTGGATAGGATCCGAGTAGAAACATATTTTCGTATTTTAACTTCAGGACCCATATGCCAGTTAGGAACCAGGTAGGGCCGGATTTAAGAAACACTTTTATCTTGAAAATTTACAAGTATACAACTGCCTTACAGAAACTGGGTAGGATCCGAGTAGAAACATATTTTCGTATTTTAACTTCAGGACCTATAAGTTAGGTAGGAACCCAGTACGGCCGGATAGGAGAAGCACTTTCATCTTGAAAATATACAAGTATACAACTGCCTTATAGAAACTAGATAGGATCCGGGTAGAAAAGTATTTTTTTTTTACTTCTGGATCCAAATGCCAGTTAGGAACCAGGTAGGGCCCAACAAAAGAAGCACTTTCATCTTCAACATTTACAAATATACAATTGCCTTACAGAAACTGGATAGGATCCGAGTAGAAACATATTTTCGTATTTTAACTTCAGGACCCATATGCCAGTTAGGAACCAGGTAGGGCCGGATATAAGAAACACTTTTATCTTGAAAATTTACAAATATACAACTGCCTTATAGAAACTGGATAGGATCCGAGTAGAAACATATTTTCGTATTTTAACTTCAGGACCCATATGCCAGTTAGGAACCAGGTAGGGCCGGATATAAGAAGCACTTTTATATTGAAAATTTACAAGTCTACAACTGCCTTATAGAAACTGGATAGGATCCGGGTAGAAAAGTATTTTTTTTACTTCTGGATCCAAATGCCAGTTAGGAACCAGGTAGGGCCCGATAAAAGAAGCACTTTCATCTTCAAAATTTACAAATATACAACTGCCTTATAGAAACTGGATAGGATCCGAGTAGAAACATATTTTCGTATTTTAACTTCAGGACCCATATGCCAGTTAGGAACCAGGTAGGGCCGGATATAAGAAACACTTTTATCTGGAAAATTTACAAATATACAATTGCCTTACAGAAACTGGATAGGATCCGAGTAGAAACATATTTTCGTATTTTAACTTCAGGACCCATATGCCAGTTAGGAACCAGGTAGGGCCGGATATAAGAAGCACTTTTATATTGAAAATTTACAAGTCTACAACTGCCTTATAGAAACTGGATAGGATCCGGGTAGAAAAGTATTTTTTTTTTTACTTCTGGATCCAAATGCCAGTTAGGAACCAGGTAGGGCCCGATAAAAGAAGCACTTTCATCTTTAAAATTTACAAATATACAACTGCCTTATAGAAACTGGATAGGATCCGAGTAGAAACATATTTTCGTATTTTAACTTCAGGACCCATATGCCAGTTAGGAACCAGGTAGGGCCGGATATAAGAAACACTTTTATCTGGAAAATTTACAAATATACAATTGCCTTACAGAAACTGGATAGGATCCGAGTAGAAACATATTTTCGTATTTTAACTTCAGGACCCATATGCCAGTTAGGAACCAGGTAGGGCCGGATATAAGAAGCACTTTTATATTGAAAATTTACAAGTCTACAACTGCCTTATAGAAACTGGATAGGATCTTGGTAGAAAAGTATTTTTTTTTTACTTCTGGATCCAAATGCCAGTTAGGAACCAGGTAGGGCCCGATAAAAGAAGCACTTTCATCTTCAAAATTTACAAATATACAATTGCCTTATAGAAACTGGATAGGATCCGAGTAGAAACATATTTTCGTATTTTAACTTCAGGACCCATATGCCAGTTAGGAACCAGGTAGGGACGGATATAATAAACACTTTTATCTGGAAAATTTACAAATATACAATTGCCTTATAGAAACTGGATAGGATCCGAGTAGAAACATATTTTCGTATTTTAACTTCAGGACCCATATGCCAGTTAGGAACCAGGTAGGGCCGGATATAAGAAACACTTTTATCTTGAAAATTTACAAGTATACAACTGCCTTACAGAAACTGGATAGGATCCGAGTAGAAACATATTTTCGTATTTTAACTTCAGGACCCATATGCCAGGTAGGAATTGGGTAGGGCCGGATATAAGAAGCACTTTTATCTTGAAAATTTACAAGTCTACAACTGGCTTATAGAAAATGGATAGGATCTGGTTAGTAAAGTATTTTTTTTTTACATCTGGATCCAAATGCCAGTTAGGAACCAGGTAGGGCCCGATAAAAGAAGCACTTTCATCTTCAAAATTTACAAATATACAACTGCCTTATAGAAACTGGATAGGATCCGAGTAGAAACATATTTTCGTATTTTAACTTCAGGACCTATAAGTCAGGTAGGAACCCAGTACGGCCGGATAGGAGAAGCACTTTCATCTTGAAAGTATACAAGTATACAACTGCCTTATATAAACTAGAAAGGATCCGGGTAGAAAAGTATTTTTTTTACTTCTGGATCCAAATGCCAGTTAGGAACAAGGTAGGGCCCGATAAAAGGAGCACCTTCATCTTCAAAATTTACAAATATACAACTGCCTTATAGAAACTGGATAGGATCCGAGTAGAAACATATTTTCGTATTTTAACTTCAGGACCTATAAGTCAGGTAGGAACCCAGTACGGCCGGATAGGAGAAGCACTTTCATCTTGAAAGTATACAAGTATACAACTGCCTTATATAAACTAGAAAGGATCCGGGTAGAAAAGTATTTTTTTTACTTCTGGATCCAAATGCCAGTTAGGAACAAGGTAGGGCCCGATAAAAGGAGCACCTTCATCTTCAAAATTTACAAATATACAACTGCCTTATAGAAACTGGATAGGATCCGAGTAGAAACATATTTTCGTATTTTAACTTCAGGACCTATAAGTCAGGTAGGAACCCAGTACGGCCGGATAGGAGAAGCACTTTCATCTTGAAAGTATACAAGTATATAACTGCCTTATAGAAACTAGAAAGGATCCGGGTAGAAAAGTATTTTTTTTACTTCTGGATCCAAATGCCAGTTAGGAACAAGGTAGGGCCCGATAAAAGGAGCACTTTCATCTTCAAAATTTACAAATATACAACTGCCTTATAGAAACTGGATAGGATCCGAGTAGAAACATATTTTCGTATTTTAACTTCTGGACCCATATGCTAGTTAGGAACCAGGTAGGGCCCGATAAAAGAAGCACTTTTATCTTGAAAATTTACAAGTCTACAACTGACTTATAGAAACTGGATAGGATCTGCGTAGAAACATATTTTTATTTAACTTCAGGAGCTATAAGTCAGGTAGGAACCCAGTATGGCCGGATAGGAGGAGCACTTTCATCTTGAAAGTATACAAGTATACAACTGCCTTATAGAAACTAGAAAGGATCCGGGTAGTAAAGTATTTTTTTTTACTTCTGGATCCATATGCCAGTTAGGAACCAGGTAGGGCACGATAAAAGAAGCACTTTCATCTTCAAAATTTACAAATATGCAACTGCCTTATAGAAACTGGATAGGATCCGAGTAGAAACATATTTTCGTATTTTAACTTCAGGACCTATAAGTCAGGTAGGAACCCAGTACGGCCGGATAGGAGAAGCACTTTTATCTTGAAAATTTACAAGTATACAACTGCCTTATAGAAACTAGAAAGGATCCGGGTAGTAAAGTATTTTTTTTTACTTCTGGATCCAAATGCCAGTTAGGAACCAGGTAGGGTCCAATAAAAGAAGCACTTTCATCTTCAAAATTTACAAATATACAATTGCCTTATAGAAACTGGATAGGATCCGAGTAGAAACATATTTTCGTATTTTAAATTCAGGACCCATATCCCAGTTAGGAACCAGGTAGGGCCCGAGAAAAGAAGCGCTTTCATCTTCAAAATTTACAAATATACAATTGCCTTATAGAAACTGGATAGGATCTGAGTAGAAACATATTTTCGTATTTTAACTTCAGGACCCATATGCCAGTTAGGAACCAGGTAGGGCCGGATATAAGAAGCACTTTTATCTTGAAAATTTACAAGTATACAACTGCCTTACAGAAACTGGGTAGGGTCCGAGTAGAAACATATTTTCGTATTTTAACTTCAGGACCTATAAGTCAGGTAGGAACCCAGTATGGCCGGATAGGAGAAGCACTTTCATCTTGAAAGTATACAAGTATACAACTGCCTTGTAGAAACTAGAAAGGATCCGGGTAGTAAAGTATTTTTTTTTTACATCTGGATCCAAATGCCAGTTAGGAACCAGGTAGGGCCCGATAAAAGAAGCACTTTTATCTTGAAAATTTACAAGTATACAACTGCCTTACAGAAACTGGGTAGGGTCCGAGTAGAAACATATTTTCGTATTTTAACTTCAGGACCTATAAGTCAGGTAGGAACCCAGTATGGCCGGATAGGAGAAGCACTTTCATCTTGAAAGTATACTAGTATACAACTGCCTTGTAGAAACTAGAAAGGATCCGGGTAGTAAAGTATTTTTTTTTTACATCTGGATCCAAATGCCAGTTAGGAACCAGGTAGGGCCCAATAAAAGAAGCACTTTCATCTTCAAAATTTACAAATATACAATTGCCTTACAGAAACTGGGTAGGGTCCGAGTAGAAACATATTTTCGTATTTTAACTTCAGGACCTATAAGTCAGGTAGGAACCCAGTATGGCCGGATAGGAGAAGCACTTTCATCTTGAAAGTATACAAGTATACAACTGCCTTGTAGAAACTAGAAAGGATCCGGGTAGTAAAGTATTTTTTTTTTTACATCTGGATCCAAATGCCAGTTAGGAACCAGGTAGGGCCCGATAAAAGGAGCACTTTCATCTTCAAAATTTACAAATATACAACTGGCTTATAGAAACTGGATAGGATCAGAGTAGACACATATTTTCGTATTTTAACTTCAGGACCCATATCCCAGTTAGGAACCAGGTAGGGCCCGATAAAAAAGCACTTTCATCTTCAAAATTTACAAATATACAACTGCCTTATATAAACTGGATAGGATCCGAGTAGAAACATATTTTCGTATTTTAACTTCAGGACCTATAAGTTAGGTAGGAACCCAGTCCGGCCGGATAGGAGAAGCACTTCGTTCTTGAAAGTATACAAGTATACAACTGCCTTTTAGAAACTAGAAAGGATCCGGGTAGTATAGTATTTTTTTTACATCTGGATCCAAATGCCAGTTAGGAACCAGGTAGGGCCCGATAAAAGAAGCACTTTTATCTTGAAAATTTACAAGTATACAACTGCCTTACAGAAACTGGGTAGGGTCCGAGTAGAAACATATTTTCGTATTTTAACTTCAGGACCTATAAGTCAGGTAGGAACCCAGTATGGCCGGATAGGAGAAGCACTTTTATCTTGAAAGTATACAAGTATACAACTCCCTTTTAGAAACTAGAAAGGATCCGGGTAGTAAAGTATTTTTTTTTACATCTGGATCCAAATGCCAGTTAGGAACCAGGTAGGGCCCGATAAAAGGAGCACTTTCATCTTCAAAATTTACAAATATACAACTGCCTTATAGAAACTGGATAGGATCCGAGTAGAAACATATTTTCGTATTTTAACTTCTGGACCCATATGCTAGTTAGGAACCAGGTAGGGCCCGATAAAAGAAGCACTTTCATCTTCAAAATTTACAAATATACAACTGCCTTATAGAAACTGGATAGGATCCGAGTAGAAACATATTTTCGTATTTTAACTTCAGGACCTATAAGTCAGGTAGGAACCCAGTACGGCCGGATAGGAGAAGCACTTTCATCTTGAAAGTATACAAGTATACAACTGCCTTACAGAAACTAGAAAGGATCCGGGTAGTAAAGTATTTTTTTTTTACATCTGGATCCAAATGCCAGTTAGGAACCAGGTAGGGCCCGATAAAAGAAGCACTTTCATCTTCAAAATTTACAAATATACAACTGCCTTATAGAAACTGGATAGGATCCGAGTAGAAACATATTTTCGTATTTTAACTTCAGGACCTATAAGTCAGGTAGGAACCCAGTACGGCCGGATAGGAGAAGCACTTTTATCTTGAAAATTTACAAGTATACAACTGCCTTATAGAAACTAGAAAGGATCCGGGTAGTAAAGTATTTTTTTTTTTACTTCTGGATCCAAATGCCAGTTAGGAACCAGGTAGGGTCCAATAAAAGAAGCACTTTCATCTTCAAAATTTACAAATATACAATTGCCTTATAGAAACTGGATAGGATCCGAGTAGAAACATATTTTCGTATTTTAACTTCAGGACCCATATCCCAGTTAGGAACCAGGTAGGGCCCGAGAAAAGAAGCACTTTCATCTTCAAAATTTACAAATATACAATTGCCTTATAGAAACTGGATAGGATCCGAGTAGAAACATATTTTCGTATTTTAACTTCAGGACCCATATGCCAGTTAGGAACCAGGTAGGGCCGGATATAAGAAGCACTTTTATCTTGAAAATTTACAAGTATACAACTGCCTTACAGAAACTGGGTAGGATCCGAGTAGAAACATATTTTCGTATTTTAACTTCAGGACCTATAAGTCAGGTAGGAACCCAGTCCGGCCGGATAGGAGAAGCACTTCGATCTTGAAAGTATACAAGTATACAACTGCCTTATAGAAACTAGAAAGGATCCGGGTAGTAAAGTATTTTTTTTTTACTTCTGGATCCAAATGCCAGTTAGGAACCAGGTAGGGTCCAATAAAAGAAGCACTTTCATCTTCAAAATTTACAAATATACAACTGCCTTATAGAAACTGGATAGGATCCGAGTAGACACATATTTTCGTATTTTAACTTCAGGACCCATATGCCAGTTAGGACCCAGGTAGGGCCGGATATAAGAAGCACTTTTATCTTGAAAATTTACAAGTCTACAACTGGCTTATAGAAACTGGATAGGATCCGCGTAGAAAAGTATTTTTTTTACTTCTGGATCCAAATGCCAGTTAGGAACCAGGTAGGGCCCGATAAAAGAAGCACTTTCATCTTCAAAATTTACAAATATACAACTGCCTAATAGAAACTGGATAGGATCCGAGTAGAAACATATTTTCGTATTTTAACTTCAGGACCCATATCCCAGTTAGGAACCAGGTAGGGCCCGATAAAAGAAGCACTTTCATCTTCAAAATTTACAAATATACAACTGCCTTATATAAACTGGATAGGATCCGAGTAGAAACATATTTTCGTATTTTAACTTCAGGACCTATAAGTCAGGTAGGAACCCAGTCCGGCCAGATAGGAGAAGCACTTCGATCTTGAAAGAATACAAGTATACAACTGCCTTATAGAAACTAGAAAGGATCCGGGTAGTAAAGTATTTTTTTTCTACTTCTGGATCCAAATGCCAGTTAGGAACCAGGTAGGGCCCAACAAAAGAAGCACTTTCATCTTCAACATTTACAAATATACAATTGCCTTACAGAAACTGGATAGGATCCGAGTAGAAACATATTTTCGTATTTTAACTTCAGGACCCATATGCCAGTTAGGAACCAGGTAGGGCCGGATTTAAGAAACACTTTTATCTTGAAAATTTACAAGTATACAACTGCCTTACAGAAACTGGGTAGGATCCGAGTAGAAACATATTTTCGTATTTTAACTTCAGGACCTATAAGTTAGGTAGGAACCCAGAACGGGCGCATACGAGAAGCAATTTCAGATTGAAAATATACAAGTATACAACTGCCTTAAAGAAACTGGGTAGGATCCGGGTAGAAAAGTATTTTTTTTACTTATGGATCCAAAAGCCAGTTAGTAACCAGGTAGGGCCCAACAAAAGAAGCACTTTCATCTTCAACATTTACAAATATACAATTGCCTTACAGAAACTGGATGGGATCCGAGTAGAAACATATTTTCGTATTTTAACTTCAGGACCCATATGCCAGTTAGGAACCAGGTAGGGCCGGATATAAGAAACACTTTTATCTTGAAAATTTACAAATATACAACTGCCTTATAGAAACTGGATAGGATCCGAGTAGAAACATATTTTCGTATTTTAACTTCAGGACCCATATGCCAGTTAGGAACCAGGTAGGGCCGGATATAAGAAGCACTTTTATATTGAAAATTTACAAGTCTACAACTGCCTTATAGAAACTGGATAGGATCTTGGTAGAAAAGTATTTTTTTTCTACTTCTGGATCCAAATGCCAGTTAGGAACCAGGTAGGGCCCGATAAAAGAAGCACTTTCATCTTTAAAATTTACAAATATACAACTGCCTTATAGAAACTGGATAGGATCCGAGTAGAAACATATTTTCGTATTTTAACTTCAGGACCCATATGCCAGTTAGGAACCAGGTAGGGCCGGATATAAGAAACACTTTTATCTGGAAAATTTACAAATATACAATTGCCTTACAGAAACTGGATAGGATCCGAGTAGAAACATATTTTCGTATTTTAACTTCAGGACCCATATGCCAGTTAGGAACCAGGTAGGGCCGGATATAAGAAGCACTTTTATATTGAAAATTTACAAGTCTACAACTGCCTTATAGAAACTGGATAGGATCCGGGTAGAAAAGTATTTTTTTTTTTTACTTCTGGATCCAAATGCCAGTTAGGAACCAGGTAGGGCCCGATAAAAGAAGCACTTTCATCTTCAAAATTTACAAATATACAACTGCCTTATAGAAACTGGATAGGATCCGAGTAGAAACATATTTTCGTATTTTAACTTCAGGACCCATATGCCAGTTAGGAACCAGGTAGGGCCGGATATAAGAAACACTTTTATCTGGAAAATTTACAAATATACAATTGCCTTACAGAAACTGGATAGGATCCGAGTAGAAACATATTTTCGTATTTTAACTTCAGGACCCATATGCCAGTTAGGAACCAGGTAGGGCCGGATATAAGAAGCACTTTTATATTGAAAATTTACAAGTCTACAACTGCCTTATAGAAACTGGATAGGATCCGGGTAGAAAAGTATTTTTTTTTTTACTTCTGGATCCAAATGCCAGTTAGGAACCAGGTAGGGCCCGATAAAAGAAGCACTTTCATCTTCAACATTTACAAATATACAATTGCCTTACAGAAACTGGATAGGATCCGAGTAGAAACATATTTTCGTATTTTAACTTCAGGACCCATATGCCAGTTAGGAACCAGGTAGGGACGGATATAAGAAACACTTTTATCTGGAAAATTTACAAATATACAATTGCCTTACAGAAACTGGATAGGATCCGAGTAGAAACATATTTTCGTATTTTAACTTCAGGACCCATATGCCAGTTAGGAACCAGGTAGGGCCGGATATAAGAAACAATTTTATCATGAAAATTTACAAGTATACAACTGCCTTACAGAAACTGGATAGGATCCGAGTAGAAACATATTTTCGTATTTTAACTTCAGGACCCATATGCCAGGTAGGAATTGGGTAGGGCCGGATATAAGAAGCACTTTTATCTTGAAAATTTACAAGTCTACAACTGGCTTATAGAAAATGGATAGGATCTGGTTAGTGAAGTATTTTTTTTTTTACATCTGGATCCAAATGCCAGTTAGGAACCAGGTAGGGCCCGATAAAAGAAGCACTTTCATCTTCAAAATTTACAAATATACAACTGCCTTATAGAAACTGGATAGGATCCGAGTAGAAACATATTTTCGTATTTTAACTTCAGGACCTATAAGTCAGGTAGGAACCCAGTACGGCCGGATAGGAGAAGCACTTTCATCTTGAAAGTATACAAGTATACAACTGCCTTATATAAACTAGAAAGGATCCGGGTAGAAAAGTATTTTTTTTACTTCTGGATCCAAATGCCAGTTAGGAACAAGGTAGGGCCCGATAAAAGGAGCACCTTCATCTTCAAAATTTACAAATATACAACTGCCTTATAGAAACTGGATAGGATCCGAGTAGAAACATATTTTCGTATTTTAACTTCAGGACCTATAAGTCAGGTAGGAACCCAGTACGGCCGGATAGGAGAAGCACTTTCATCTTGAAAGTATACAAGTATACAACTGCCTTATATAAACTAGAAAGGATCCGGGTAGAAAAGTATTTTTTTTACTTCTGGATCCAAATGCCAGTTAGGAACAAGGTAGGGCCCGATAAAAGGAGCACCTTCATCTTCAAAATTTACAAATATACAACTGCCTTATAGAAACTGGATAGGATCCGAGTAGAAACATATTTTCGTATTTTAACTTCAGGACCTATAAGTCAGGTAGGAACCCAGTACGGCCGGATAGGAGAAGCACTTTCATCTTGAAAGTATACAAGTATACAACTGCCTTATAGAAACTAGAAAGGATCCGGGTAGAAAAGTATTTTTTTTACTTCTGGATCCAAATGCCAGTTAGGAACAAGGTAGGGCCCGATAAAAGGAGCACTTTCATCTTCAAAATTTACAAATATACAACTGCCTTATAGAAACTGGATAGGATCCGAGTAGAAACATATTTTCGTATTTTAACTTCTGGACCCATATGCTAGTTAGGAACCAGGTAGGGCCCGATAAAAGAAGCACTTTCATCTTCAAAATTTACAAATATACAACTGCCTTATAGAAACTGGATAGGATCTGAGTAGAAACATATTTTCGTATTTTAACTTCAGGACCTATAAGTCAGGTAGGAACCCAGTACGGCCGGATAGGAGAAGCACTTTCATCTTGAAAGTATACAAGTATACAACTGCCTTATAGAAACTAGAAAGGATCCGGGTAGTAAAGTAGTTTTTTTTTTACTTCTGGATCCAAATGCCAGTTAGGAACCAGGTAGGGCCGGATAAAAGAAGCACTTTCATCTTCAAAATTTACAAATATGCAACTGCCTTATAGAAACTGGATAGGATCCGAGTAGAAACATATTTTCGTATTTTAACTTCAGGACCTATAAGTCAGGTAGGAACCCAGTACGGCCGGATAGGAGAAGCACTTTTATCTTGAAAATTTACAAGTATACAACTGCCTTACAGAAACTAGAAAGGATCCGGGTAGTAAAGTATTTTTTTTTACTTCTGGATCCAAATGCCAGTTAGGAACCAGGTAGGGTCCAATAAAAGAAGCACTTTCATCTTCAAAATTTACAAATATACAATTGCCTTATAGAAACTGGATAGGATCCGAGTAGAAACATATTTTCGTATTTTAAATTAAGGACCCATATCCCAGTTAGGAAACAGGTAGGTCCCGATAAAAGAAGCGCTTTCATCTTCAAAATTTACAAATATACAATTGCCTTATAGAAACTGGATAGGATCCGAGTAGAAACATATTTTCGTATTTTAACTTCAGGACCCATATGCCAGTTAGGAACCAGGTAGTGCCGGATATAAGAAGCACTTTTATCTTGAAAATTTACAAGTATACAACTGCCTTACAGAAACTGGGTAGGGTCCGAGTAGAAACATATTTTCGTATTTTAACTTCAGGACCTATAAGTCAGGTAGGAACCCAGTATGGCCGGATAGGAGAAGCACTTTCATCTTGAAAGTATACAAGTATACAACTGCCTTGTAGAAACTAGAACGGATCCGGGTAGTAACGTATTTTTTTTGGTACTTCTGGATCCAAATGCCAGTTAGGAACCAGGTAGGGCCCGATAAAAGAAGCACTTTTATCTTGAAAATTTACAAGTATACAACTGCCTTACAGAAACTGGGTAGGGTCCGAGTAGAAACATATTTTCGTATTTTAACTTCAGGACCTATAAGTCAGGTAGGAACCCAGTATGGCCGGATAGGAGAAGCACTTTCATCTTGAAAGTATACAAGTATACAACTGCCTTGTAGAAATTAGAAAGGATCCGGAAAGAAAAGTATCTTTTTTTTACTTCTGGATCCAAATGCCAGTTAGGAACCAGGTAGGGCCAGATAAAAGAAGCACTTTCATCTTCAAAATTTACAAATATACAACTGCCTTACAGAAACTGGGTAGGGTCCGAGTAGAAACATATTTTCGTATTTTAACTTCAGGACCTATAAGTCAGGTAGGAACCCAGTATGGCCGGATAGGAGAAGCACTTTCATCTTGAAAGTATACAAGTATACAACTGCCTTGTAGAAACTAGAAAGGATCCGGGTAGTAAAGTATTTTTTTTTTTACATCTGGATCCAAATGCCAGTTAGGAACCAGGTAGGGCCCGATAAAAGGAGCACTTTCATCTTCAAAATTTACAAATATACAACTGGCTTATAGAAACTGGATAGGATCAGAGTAGACACATATTTTCGTATTTTAACTTCAGGACCCATATCCCAGTTAGGAACCAGGTAGGGCCCGATAAAAGAAGCACTTTCATCTTCAAAATTTACAATTATACAACTGCCTTATATAAACTGGATAGGATCCGAGTAGAAACGTATTTTCGTATTTTAACTTCAGGACCTATAAGTCAGGTAGGAACCCAGTCCGGCCGGATAGGAGAAGCACTTCGTTCTTGAAAGTATACAAGTATACAACTGCCTTATAGAAACTAGAAAGGATCCGGGTAGTAAAGTATTTTTTTTACTTCTGGAGCCATATCCCAGTTAGGAACCAGGTAGGGCCCGATAAAAGAAGCACTTTTATCTTGAAAATTTACAAGTATACAACTGCCTTACAGAAACTGGGTAGGGTCCGAGTAGAAACATATTTTCGTATTTTAACTTCAGGACCTATAAGTCAGGTAGGAACCCAGTATGGCCGGATAGGAGAAGCACTTTCATCTTGAAAGTATACAAGTATACAACTGCCTTGTAGAAACTAGAAAGGATCCGGGTAGAAAAGTATTTTTTTTTTTTACATCTGGATCCAAATGCCAGTTAGGAACCAGGTAGGGCCCGATAAAAGGAGCACTTTCATCTTCAAAATTTACAAATATACAACTGCCTTATAGAAACTGGATAGGATCCGAGTAGAAACATATTTTCGTATTTTAACTTCTGGACCCATATGCTAGTTAGGAACCAGGTAGGGCCCGATAAAAGAAGCACTTTCATCTTCAAAATTTACAAATATACAACTGCCTTATAGAAACTGGATAGGATCCGAGTAGAAACATATTTTCGTATTTTAACTTCAGGACCTATAAGTCAGGTAGGAACCCAGTACGGCCGGATAGGAGAAGCACTTTCATCTTGAAAGTATACAAGTATACAACTGCCTTATAGAAACTAGAAAGGATCCGGGTAGTAAAGTATTTTTTTTTTTACTTCTGGATCCAAATGCCAGTTAGGAACCAGGTAGGGCACGATAAAAGAAGCACTTTCATCTTCAAAATTTACAAATATGCAACTGCCTTATAGAAACTGGATAGGATCCGAGTAGAAACATATTTTCGTATTTTAACTTCAGGACCTATAAGTCAGGTAGGAACCCAGTACGGCCGGATAGGAGAAGCACTTTTATCTTGAAAATTTACAAGTATACAACTGCCTTACAGAAACTAGAAAGGATCCGGGTAGTAAAGTATTTTTTTTTTACTTCTGGATCCAAATGCCAGTTAGGAACCAGGTAGGGTCCAATAAAAGAAGCACTTTCATCTTCAAAATTTACAAATATACAATTGCCTTATAGAAACTGGATAGGATCCGAGTAGAAACATATTTTCGTATTTTAACTTCAGGACCCATATCCCAGTTAGGAACCAGGTAGGGCCCGAGAAAAGAAGCACTTTCATCTTCAAAATTTACAAATATACAACTGGCTTATAGAAACTGGATAGGATCCGAGTAGAAACATATTTTCGTATTTTAACTTCAGGACCCATATGCCAGTTAGGAACCAGGTAGGGCCGGATATAAGAAGCACTTTTATCTTGAAAATTTACAAGTATACAACTGCCTTACAGAAACTGGGTAGGGTCCGAGTAGAAACATATTTTCGTATTTTAACTTCAGGACCTATAAGTCAGGTAGGAACCCAGTATGGCCGGATAGGAGAAGCACTTTCATCTTGAAAGTATACAAGTATACAACTGCCTTGTAGAAATTAGAAAGGATCCGGGTAGTAAAGTATTTTTTTTTACATCTGGATCCAAATGCCAGTTAGGAACCAGGTAGGGCCCGATAAAAGAATCACTTTTATCTTGAAAATTTACAAGTATACAACTGCCTTACAGAAACTGGGTAGGGTCCGAGTAGAAACATATTTTCGTATTTTAACTTCAGGACCTATAAGTCAGGTAGGAACCCAGTATGGCCGGATAGGAGAAGCACTTTCATCTTGAAAGTATACAAGTATACAACTGCCTTGTAGAAACTAGAAAGGATCCGGGTAGTAAAGTATTTTTTTTACATCTGGATCCAAATGCCAGTTAGGAACCAGGTAGGGCCCGATAAAAGGAGCACTTTCATCTTCAAAATTTACAAATATACAACTGGCTTATAGAAACTGGATAGGATCAGAGTAGACACATATTTTCGTATTTTAACTTCAGGACCCATATCCCAGTTAGGAACCAGGTAGGGCCCGATAAAAAAGGGCACTTTCATCTTCAAAATTTACAAATATACAACTGCCTTATATAAACTGGATAGGATCCGAGTAGAAACATATTGTCGTATTTTACCTTCAGGACCTATAAGTCAGGTAGGAACCCAGTCCGGCCGGATAGGAGAAGCACTTCGATCTTGAAAGTATACAAGTATACAACTGCCTTATAGAAACTAGAAAGGATCCGGGTAGTAAAGTATTTTTTTTTTACATCTGGATCCAAATGCCAGTTAGGAACCAGGTAGGGCCCGATAAAAGAAGCACTTTTATCTTGAAAATTTACAAGTATACAACTGCCTTACAGAAACTGGGTAGGGTCCGAGTAGAAACATATTTTCGTATTTTAACTTCAGGACCTATAAGTCAGGTAGGAACCCAGTATGGCCGGATAGGAGAAGCACTTTCATCTTGAAAGTATACAAGTATACAACTGCCTTGTAGAAACTAGAAAGGATCCGGGTAGTAAAGTATTTTTTTTTTTACATCTGGATCCAAATGCCAGTTAGGAACCAGGTAGGGCCCGATAAAAGGAGCACTTTCATCTTCAAAATTTACAAATATACAACTGGCTTATAGAAACTGGATAGGATCAGAGTAGACACATATTTTCGTATTTTAACTTCAGGACCCATATGCCAGTTAGGACCCAGGTAGGGCCGGATATAAGAAGCACTTTTATCTTGAAAATTTACAAGTCTACAACTGGCTTATAGAAACCGGAAAGGATCCGCGTAGAAAAGTATTTTTTTTTTTACTTCTGGATCCAAATGCCAGTTAGAAACCAGGTAGGGCCCGATAAAAGAAGCACTTTCATCTTCAAAATTTACAAATATACAACTGCCTAATAGAAACTGGAGAGGATCCGAGTAGAAACATATTTTCGTATTTTAACTTCAGGACCCATATCCCAGTTAGGAACCAGGTAGGGCCCGATAAAAGAAGCACTTTCATCTTCAAAATTTACAAATATACAACTGCCTTATATAAACTGGATAGGATCCGAGTAGAAACATATTTTCGTATTTTAACTTCAGGACCTATAAGTCAGGTAGGAACCCAGTCCGGCCAGATAGGAGAAGCACTTCGATCTTGAAAGAATACAAGTATACAACTGCCTTATAGAAACTAGAAAGGATCCGGGTAGTAAAGTATTTTTTTTTTACTTCTGGATCCAAATGCCAGTTAGGAACCAGGTAGGGCCCAACAAATGAAGCACTTTCATCTTCAACATTTACAAATATACAATTGCCTTACAGAAACTGGATAGGATCCGAGTAGAAACATATTTTCGTATTTTAACTTCAGGACCCATATGCCAGTTAGGAACCAGGTAGGGCCGGATTTAAGAAACACTTTTATCTTGAAAATTTACAAGTATACAACTGCCTTACAGAAACTGGGTAGGATCCGAGTAGAAACATATTTTCGTATTTTAACTTCAGGACCTATAAGTCAGGTAGGAACCCAGTATGGCCGGATAGGAGAAGCACTTTCATCTTGAAAGTATACAAGTATACAACTGCCTTATAGAAACTAGAAAGGATCCGGGTAGTAAAGTATTTTTTTTGACATCTGGATCCAAATGCCAGTTAGGAACCAGGTAGGGCCCGATAAAAGGAGCACTTTCATCTTCAAAATTTACAAATATACAACTGGCTTATAGAAACTGGATAGGATCAGAGTAGACACATATTTTCGTATTTTAACTTCAGGACCCATATCCCAGTTAGGAACCAGGTAGGGCCCGATAAAAAAGGGCACTTTCATCTTCAAAATTTACAAATATACAACTGCCTTATATAAACTGGATAGGATCCGAGTAGAAACATATTTTCGTATTTTAACTTCAGGACCTATAAGTCAGGTAGGAACCCAGTCCGGCCGGATAGGAGAAGCACTTCGATCATGAAAGTATACAAGTATACAACTGCCTTATAGAAACTAGAAAGGATCCGGGTAGTAAAGTATTTTTTTTTTACATCTGGATCCAAATGCCAGTTAGGAACCAGGTAGGGCCCGATAAAAGAAGCACTTTTATCTTGAAAATTTACAAGTATACAACTGCCTTACAGAAACTGGGTAGGGTCCGAGTAGAAACATATTTTCGTATTTTAACTTCAGGACCTATAAGTCAGGTAGGAACCCAGTATGGCCGGATAGGAGAAGCACTTTCATCTTGAAAGTATACAAGTATACAACTGCCTTGTAGAAACTAGAAAGGATCCGGGTAGTAAAGTATTTTTTTTTTTACATCTGGATCCAAATGCCAGTTAGGAACCAGGTAGGGCCCGATAAAAGGAGCACTTTCATCTTCAAAATTTACAAATATACAACTGGCTTATAGAAACTGGATAGGATCAGAGTAGACACATATTTTCGTATTTTAACTTCAGGACCCATATGCCAGTTAGGACCCAGGTAGGGCCGGATATAAGAAGCACTTTTATCTTGAAAATTTACAAGTCTACAACTGGCTTATAGAAACCGGAAAGGATCCGCGTAGAAAAGTATTTTTTTTTACTTCTGGATCCAAATGCCAGTTAGGAACCAGGTAGGGCCCGATAAAAGAAGCACTTTCATCTTCAAAATTTACAAATATACAACTGCCTAATAGAAACTGGATAGGATCCGAGTAGAAACATATTTTCGTATTTTAACTTCAGGACCCATATCCCAGTTAGGAACCAGGTAGGGCCCGATAAAAGAAGCACTTTCATCTTCAAAATTTACAAATATACAACTGCCTTATATAAACTGGATAGGATCCGAGTAGAAACATATTTTCGTATTTTAACTTCAGGACCTATAAGTCAGGTAGGAACCCAGTCCGGCCAGATAGGAGAAGCACTTCGATCTTGAAAGAATACAAGTATACAACTGCCTTATAGAAACTAGAAAGGATCCGGGTAGTAAAGTATTTTTTTTTTTACTTCTGGATCCAAATGCCAGTTAGGAACCAGGTAGGGCCCGATAAAAGAAGCACTTTCATCTTTAAAATTTACAAATATACAACTGCCTTATAGAAACTGGATAGGATCCGAGTAGAAACATATTTTCGTATTTTAACTTCAGGACCCATATGCCAGTTAGGAACCAGGTAGGGCCGGATATAAGAAACACTTTTATCTGGAAAATTTACAAATATACAATTGCCTTACAGAAACTGGATAGGATCCGAGTAGAAACATATTTTCGTATTTTAACTTCAGGACCCATATGCCAGTTAGGAACCAGGTAGGGCCGGATATAAGAAGCACTTTTATATTGAAAATTTACAAGTCTACAACTGCCTTATAGAAACTGGATAGGATCTTGGTAGAAAAGTATTTTTTTTTTACTTCTGGATCCAAATGCCAGTTAGGAACCAGGTAGGGCCCGATAAAAGAAGCACTTTCATCTTCAAAATTTACAAATATACAACTGCCTTATAGAAACTGGATAGGATCCGAGTAGAAACATATTTTCGTATTTTAACTTCAGGACCCATATGCCAGTTAGGAACCAGGTAGGGCCGGATATAAGAAACACTTTTATCTGGAAAATTTACAAATATACAATTGCCTTACAGAAACTGGATAGGATCCGAGTAGAAACATATTTTCGTATTTTAACTTCAGGACCCATATGCCAGTTAGGAACCAGGTAGGGCCGGATATAAGAAGCACTTTTATATTGAAAATTTACAAGTCTACAACTGCCTTATAGAAACTGGATAGGATCTTGGTAGAAAAGTATTTTTTTTTACTTCTGGATCCAAATGCCAGTTAGGAACCAGGTAGGGCCCGTTAAAAGAATCACTTTCATCTTCAACATTTACAAATATACAATTGCCTTACAGAAACTGGATAGGATCCGAGTAGAAACATATTTTCGTATTTTAACTTCAGGACCCATATGCCAGTTAGGAACCAGGTAGGGACGGATATAAGAAACACTTTTATCTGGAAAATTTACAAATATACAATTGCCTTACAGAAACTGGATAGGATCCGAGTAGAAACATATTTTCGTATTTTAACTTCAGGACCCATATGCCAGTTAGGAACCAGGTAGGGCCGGATATAAGAAACACTTTTATCTTGAAAATTTACAAGTATACAACTGCCTTACAGAAACTGGGTAGGATCCGAGTAGAAACATATTTTCGTATTTTAACTTCAGGACCTATAAGTTAGGTAGGAACCCAGTACGGCCGGATAGGAGAAGCACTTTCATCTTCAACATTTACAAATATACAATTGCCTTACAGAAACTGGATAGGATCCGAGTAGAAACATATTTTCGTATTTTAACTTCAGGACCCATATGCCAGTTAGGAACCAGGTAGGGCCGGATATAAGAAACACTTTTATCTTGAAAATTTACAAATATACAATTGCCTTACAGAAACTGGATAGGATCCGAGTAGAAACATATTTTCGTATTTTAACTTCAGGACCCATATGCCAGTTAGGAACCAGGTAGGGCCGGATATAAGAAGCACTTTTATCTTGAAAATTTACAAGTATACAACTGCCTTACAGAAACTGGGTAGGATCCGAGTAGAAACATATTTTCGTATTTTAACTTCAGGACCTATAAGTTAGGTAGGAACCCAGTACGGCCGGATAGGAGAAGCACTTTCATCTTCAACATTTACAAATATACAATTGCCTTACAGAAACTGGATAGGATCCGAGTAGAAACATATTTTCGTATTTTAACTTCAGGACCCATATGCCAGTTAGGAACCAGGTAGGGCCGGATATAAGAAACACTTTTATCTGGAAAATTTACAAATATACAATTGCCTTACAGAAACTGGATAGGATCCGAGTAGAAACATATTTTCGTATTTTAACTTCAGGACCCATATGCCAGTTAGGAACCAGGTAGGGCCGTATATAAGAAACACTTTTATCTTGAAAATTTACAAGTATACAACTGCCTTACAGAAACTGGGTAGGATCCGAGTAGAAACATATTTTCGTATTTTAACTTCAGGACCTATAAGTTAGGTAGGAACCCAGTACGGCCGGATAGGAGAAGCACTTTCATCTTCAACATTTACAAATATACAATTGCCTTACAGAAACTGGATAGGATCCGAGTAGAAACATATTTTCGTATTTTAACTTCAGGACCCATATGCCAGTTAGGAACCAGGTAGGGCCGGATATAAGAAACACTTTTATCTTGAAAATTTACAAATATACAATTGCCTTACAGAAACTGGATAGGATCCGAGTAGAAACATATTTTCGTATTTTAACTTCAGGACCCATATGCCAGTTAGGAACCAGGTAGGGCCTGATATAAGAAGCACTTTTATCTTGAAAATTTACAAGTATACAACTGCCTAACAGAAACTGGGTAGGATCCGAGTAGAAACATATTTTCGTATTTTAACTTCAGGACCTATAAGTTAGGTAGGAACCCAGTACGGCCGGATAGGAGAAGCACTTTCATCTTCAACATTTACAAATATACAATTGCCTTACAGAAACTGGATAGGATCCGAGTAGAAACATATTTTCGTATTTTAACTTCAGGACCCATATGCCAGTTAGGAACCAGGTAGGGCCGGATATAAGAAACACTTTTATCTTGAAAATTTACAAGTATACAACTGCCTTACAGAAACTGGGTAGGATCCGAGTAGAAACATATTTTCGTATTTTAACTTCAGGACCTATAAGTTAGGTAGGAACCCAGTACGGCCGGATAGGAGAAGCACTTTCATCTTCAACATTTACAAATATACAATTGCCTTACAGAAACTGGATAGGATCCGAGTAGAAACATATTTTAGTATTTTAACTTCAGGACCCATATGCCAGTTAGGAACCAGGTAGGGCCGGATATAAGAAGCACTTTTATCTTGAAAATTTACAAGTCTACAACTGCCTTATAGAAACTGGATAGGATCTTGGTAGAAAAGTATTTTTTTTACTTCTGGATCCAAATGCCAGTTAGGAACCAGGTAGGGCCCGATAAAAGAAGCACTTTCATCTTTAAAATTTACAAATATACAACTGCCTTATAGAAAATGGATAGGATCCGAGTAGAAACATATTTTCGTATTTTAACTTCAGGACCCATATGCCAGTTAGGAACCAGGTAGGGCCGGATATAAGAAGCACTTTTATCTTGAAAATTTACAAATATACAACTGCCTTATAGAAACTGGATAGGATCCGAGTAGAAACATATTTTCGTATTTTAACTTCAGGACCTATAAGTTAGGTAGGAACCCAGTACGGCCGGATAGGAGAAGCACTTTCATCTTCAACATTTACAAATATACAATTGCCTTACAGAAACTGGATAGGATCCGAGTAGAAACATATTTTCGTATTTTAACTTCAGGACCCATATGCCAGTTAGGAACCAGGTAGGGCCGGATATAATAAACACTTTTATCTGGAAAATTTACAAATATACAATTGCCTTACAGAAACTGGATAGGATCCGAGTAGAAACATATTTTCGTATTTTAACTTCAGGACCCATATGCCAGTTAGGAACCAGGTAGGGCCGGATATAAGAAACACTTTTATCTTGAAAATTTACAAGTATACAACTGCCTTACAGAAACTGGGTAGGGTCCGAGTAGAAACATATTTTCGTATTTTAACTTCAGGACCTATAAGTCAGGTAGGAACCCAGTATGGCCGGATAGGAGAAGCACTTTTATCTTGAAAATATAAAATTATACAACTGACTTATAGAAACTAGAAATGATCCGGTTATTAAATTTTTTTTTTTTTTACATCTGGATCCAAATGCCAGTTAGGAACCAGGTAGGGCCCGATAAAAGGAGCACTTTCATCTTCAAAATTTACAAATATACAACTGGCTTATAGAAACTGGATAGGATCAGAGTAGACACATATTTTCGTATTTTAACTTCAGGACCCATATGCCAGTTAGGACCCAGGTAGGGCCGGATATAAGAAGCACTTTTATCTTGAAAATTTACAAGTCTACAACTGGCTTATAGAAACCGGAAAGGATCCGCGTAGAAAAGTATTTTTTTTTACTTCTGGATCCAAATGCCAGTTAGGAACCAGGTAGGGCCCGATAAAAGAAGCACTTTCATCTTCAAAATTTACAAATATACAACTGCCTAATAGAAACTGGAGAGGATCCGAGTAGAAACATATTTTCGTATTTTAACTTCAGGACCCATATCCCAGTTAGGAACCAGGTAGGGCCCGATAAAAGAAGCACTTTCATCTTCAAAATTTACAAATATACAACTGCCTTATATAAACTGGATAGGATCCGAGTAGAAACATATTTTCGTATTTTAACTTCAGGACCTATAAGTCAGGTAGGAACCCAGTCCGGCCAGATAGGAGAAGCACTTCGATCTTGAAAGAATACAAGTATACAACTGCCTTATAGAAACTAGAAAGGATCCGGGTAGTAAAGTATTTTTTTTTTTACTTCTGGATCCAAATGCCAGTTAGGAACCAGGTAGGGCCCAACAAATGAAGCACTTTCATCTTCAACATTTACAAATATACAATTGCCTTACAGAAACTGGATAGGATCCGAGTAGAAACATATTTTCGTATTTTAACTTCAGGACCCATATGCCAGTTAGGAACCAGGTAGGGCCGGATTTAAGAAACACTTTTATCTTGAAAATTTACAAGTATACAACTGCCTTACAGAAACTGGGTAGGATCCGAGTAGAAACATATTTTCGTATTTTAACTTCAGGACCTATAAGTTAGGTAGGAACCCAGTACGGCCGGATAGGAGAAGCACTTTCATCTTGAAAATATACAAGTATACAACTGCCTTATAGAAACTAGATAGGATCCGGGTAGAAAAGTATTTTTTTTCTACTTCTGGATCCAAATGCCAGTTAGGAACCAGGTAGGGCCCAACAAATGAAGCACTTTCATCTTCAAAATTTACAAATATACAATTGCCTTATAGAAACTGGATAGGATCCGAGTAGAAACATATTTTCGTATTTTAACTTCAGGACCCATATGCCAGTTAGGAACCAGGTAGGGCCGGATATAAGAAACACTTTTATCTTGAAAATTTACAAATATACAACTGCCTTATAGAAACTGGATAGGATCCGAGTAGAAACATATGTTCGTATTTTAACTTCAGGACCCATATGCCAGTTAGGAACCAGGTAGGGCCGGATATAAGAAGCACTTTTATATTGAAAATTTACAAGTCTACAACTGCCTTATAGAAACTGGATAGGATCCGGGTAGAAAAGTATTTTTTTTTTTACTTCTGGATCCAAATGCCAGTTAGGAACCAGGTAGGGCCCGTTAAAAGAATCACTTTCATCTTTAAAATTTACAAATATACAACTGCCTTATAGAAAATGGATAGGATCCGAGTAGAAACATATTTTCGTATTTCAACTTCAGGACCCATATGCCAGTTAGGAACCAGGTAGGGCCGGATATAAGAAACACTTTTATCTGGAAAATTTACAAATATACAATTGCCTTACAGAAACTGGATAGGATCCGAGTAGAAACATATTTTCGTATTTTAACTTCAGGACCTATAAGTTAGGTAGGAACCCAGTACGGCCGGATAGGAGAAGCACTTTCATCTTCAACATTTACAAATATACAATTGCCTTACAGAAACTGGATAGGATCCGAGTAGAAACATATTTTCGTATTTTAACTTCAGGACCCATATGCCAGTTAGGAACCAGGTAGGGCCGGATATAAGAAACACTTTTATCTGGAAAATTTACAAATATACAATTGCCTTACAGAAACTGGATAGGATCCGAGTAGAAACATATTTTCGTATTTTAACTTCAGGACCCATATGCCAGTTAGGAACCAGGTAGGGCCGGATATAAGAAACACTTTTATCTTGAAAATTTACAAGTATACAACTGCCTTACAGAAACTGGGTAGGATCCGAGTAGAAACATATTTTCGTATTTTAACTTCAGGACCTATAAGTTAGGTAGGAACCCAGTACGGCCGGATAGGAGAAGCACTTTCATCTTCAACATTTACAAATATACAATTGCCTTACAGAAACTGGATAGGATCCGAGTAGAAACATATTTTCGTATTTTAACTTCAGGACCCATATGCCAGTTAGGAACCAGGTAGGGCCGGATATAAGAAACACTTTTATCTTGAAAATTTACAAATATACAATTGCCGTACAGAAACTGGATAGGATCCGAGTAGAAACATATTTTCGTATTTTAACTTCAGGACCCATTTGCCAGTTAGGAACCAGGTAGGGCCGGATATAAGAAGCACTTTTATCTTGAAAATTTACAAGTATACAACTGCCTTACAGAAACTGGGTAGGATCCGAGTAGAAACATATTTTCGTATTTTAACTTCAGGACCTATAAGTTAGGTAGGAACCCAGTACGGCCGGATAGGAGAAGCACTTTCATCTTCAACATTTACAAATATACAATTGCCTTACAGAAACTGGATAGGATCCGAGTAGAAACATATTTTCGTATTTTAACTTCAGGACCCATATGCCAGTTAGGAACCAGGTAGGGCCGGATATAAGAAACACTTTTATCTTGAAAATTTACAAGTATACAACTGCCTTACAGAAACTGGGTAGGATCCGAGTAGAAACATATTTTCGTATTTTAACTTCAGGACCTATAAGTTAGGTAGGAACCCAGTACGGCCGGATAGGAGAAGCACTTTCATCTTCAACATTTACAAATATAAAACTGCCTTACAGAAACTGGATAGGATCCGAGTAGAAACATATTTTAGTATTTTAACTTCAGGACCCATATGCCAGTTAGGAACCAGGTAGGGCCGGATATAAGAAGCACTTTTATATTGAAAATTTACAAGTCTACAACTGCCTTATAGAAACTGGATAGGATCTTGGTAGAAAAGTATTTTTTTTTACTTCTGGATCCAAATGCCAGTTAGGAACCAGGTAGGGCCCGATAAAAGAAGCACTTTCATCTTTAAAATTTACAAATATACAACTGCCTTATAGAAAATGGATAGGATCCGAGTAGAAACATATTTTCGTATTTTAACTTCAGGACCCATATGCCAGTTAGGAACCAGGTAGGGCCGGATATAAGAAGCACTTTTATCTTGAAAATTTACAAATATACAACTGCCTTATAGAAACTGGATAGGATCCGAGTAGAAACATATTTTCGTATTTTAACTTCAGGACCTATAAGTTAGGTAGGAACCCAGTACGGCCGGATAGGAGAAGCACTTTCATCTTCAACATTTACAAATATACAATTGCCTTACAGAAACTGGATAGGATCCGAGTAGAAACATATTTTCGTATTTTAACTTCAGGACCCATATGCCAGTTAGGAACCAGGTAGGGCCGGATATAAGAAACACTTTTATCTGGAAAATTTACAAATATACAATTGCCTTACAGAAACTGGATAGGATCCGAGTAGAAACATATTTTCGTATTTTAACTTCAGGACCCATATGCCAGTTAGGAACCAGGTAGGGCCGGATATAAGAAACACTTTTATCTTGAAAATTTACAAGTATACAACTGCCTTACAGAAACTGGGTAGGATCCGAGTAGAAACATATTTTCGTATTTTAACTTCAGGACCTATAAGTTAGGTAGGAACCCAGTACGGCCGGATAGGAGAAGCACTTTCATCTTCAACATTTACAAATATACAATTGCCTTACAGAAACTGGATAGGATCCGAGTAGAAACATATTTTCGTATTTTAACTTCAGGACCCATATGCCAGTTAGGAACCAGGTAGGGCCGGATATAAGAAACACTTTTATCTTGAAAATTTACAAATATACAATTGCCTTACAGAAACTGGATAGGATCCGAGTAGAAACATATTTTCGTATTTTAACTTCAGGACCCATATGCCAGTTAGGAACCAGGTAGGGCCGGATATAAGAAGCACTTTTATCTTGAAAATTTACAAGTATACAACTGCCTTACAGAAACTGGGTAGGATCCGAGTAGAAACATATTTTCGTATTTTAACTTCAGGACCTATAAGATAGGTAGGAACCCAGTACGGCCGGATAGGAGAAGCACTTTCATCTTGAAAATATACAAGTCTACAACTGCATTATAGAAACTGGATAGGATCTTGGTAGAAAATTATTTTTTTTTACTTCTGGATCCAAATGCCAGTTAGGAACCAGGTAGGGCCCGATAAAAGAAGCACTTTCATCTTTAAAATTTACAAATATACAACTGCCTTATAGAAAATGGATAGGATCCGAGTAGAAACATATTTTCGTATTTTAACTTCAGGACCCATATGCCAGTTAGGAACCAGGTAGGGCCGGATATAAGAAGCACTTTTATCTTGAAAATTTACAAATATACAACTGCCTTATAGAAACTGGATAGGATCCGAGTAGAAACATATTTTCGTATTTTAACTTCAGGACCCATATGCCAGTTAGGAACCAGGTAGGGCCGGATATAAGAAGCACTTTTATATTGAAAGTTTACAAGTCTACAACTGCCTTATAGAAACTGGATAGGATCTTGGTAGAAAAGTATTTTTTTTTACTTCTGGATCCAAATGCCAGTTAGGAACCAGGTAGGGCCCGATAAAAGAAGCACTTTCATCTTCAAAATTTACAAATATACAACTGCCTTATAGAAACTGGATAGGATCCGAGTAGACACATATTTTCGTATTTTAACTTCAGGACCCATATGCCAGTTAGGACCCAGGTAGGGCCGGATATAAGAAGCACTTTTATCTTGAAAATTTACAAGTCTACAACTGGCTTATAGAAAATGGATAGGATCTGGTTAGTAAAGTATTTTTTTTTTTATATCTGGATCCAAATGCCAGTTAGGAACCAGGTAGGGACCGATAAAAGAAGCACTTTTATCTTGAAAATTTACAAGTATACAACTGCCTTACAGAAACTGGGTAGGGTCCGAGTAGAAACATATTTTCTTATTTTAACTTCAGGACCCATAAGACAGGTAGGAACCCAGTATGGCCGGATAGGAGAAGCACTTTCATCTTGAAAATTTACAAGTCTACAACTGCCATATAGAAACTAGAAAGGCTCCGGGGAGTAATGTTAATTTATTTATCATTCTGGATCCAAATGCCAGTTAGGAACCAGGTAGGGCCCGATAAAAGAAGCACTTTTATCTTGAAAATTTACAAGTATACAACTGCCTTACAGAAACTGGGTAGGGTCCGAGTAGAAACATATTTTCTTATTTTAACTTCAGGACCTATAAGTCAGGTAGGAACCCAGTATGGCTGGATAGGAGAAGCACTTTCATCTTGAAAGTATACAAGTATACAACTGCCTTGTAGAAACTAGAAAGGATCCGGGTAGTAAAGTATTTTTTTTTTTACATCTGGATCCAAATGCCAGTTAGGAACCAGGTAGGGCCCGATAAAAGGAGCACTTTCATCTTCAAAATTTACAAATATACAACTGGCTTATAGAAACTGGATAGGATCAGAGTAGACACATATTTTCGTATTTTAACTTCAGGACCCATATCCCAGTTAGGAACCAGGTAGGGCCCGATAAAAAAGGGCACTTTCATCTTCAAAATTTACAAATATACAACTGCCTTATATAAACTGGATAGGATCCGAGTAGAAACATATTTTCGTATTTTAACTTCAGGACCTATAAGTCAGGTAGGAACCCAGTCCGGCCGGATAGGAGAAGCACTTCGATCATGAAAGTATACAAGTATACAACTGCCTTATAGAAACTAGAAAGGATCCGGGTAGTAAAGTATTTTTTTTTTACATCTGGATCCAAATGCCAGTTAGGAACCAGGTAGGGCCCGATAAAAGAAGCACTTTTATCTTGAAAATTTACAAGTATACAACTGCCTTACAGAAACTGGGTAGGGTCCGAGTAGAAACATATTTTCGTATTTTAACTTCAGGACCTATAAGTCAGGTAGGAACCCAGTATGGCCGGATAGGAGAAGCACTTTCATCTTGAAAGTATACAAGTATACAACTGCCTTGTAGAAACTAGAAAGGATCCGGGTAGTAAAGTATTTTTTTTTACATCTGGATCCAAATGCCAGTTAGGAACCAGGTAGGGCCCGATAAAAGGAGCACTTTCATCTTCAAAATTTACAAATATACAACTGGCTTATAGAAACTGGATAGGATCAGAGTAGACACATATTTTCGTATTTTAACTTCAGGACCCATATGCCAGTTAGGACCCAGGTAGGGCCGGATATAAGAAGCACTTTTATCTTGAAAATTTACAAGTCTACAACTGGCTTATAGAAACCGGAAAGGATCCGCGTAGAAAAGTATTTTTTTTTACTTCTGGATCCAAATGCCAGTTAGAAACCAGGTAGGGCCCGATAAAAGAAGCACTTTCATCTTCAAAATTTACAAATATACAACTGCCTAATAGAAACTGGAGAGGATCCGAGTAGAAACATATTTTCGTATTTTAACTTCAGGACCCATATCCCAGTTAGGAACCAGGTAGGGCCCGATAAAAGAAGCACTTTCATCTTCAAAATTTACAAATATACAACTGCCTTATATAAACTGGATAGGATCCGAGTAGAAACATATTTTCGTATTTTAACTTCAGGACCTATAAGTCAGGTAGGAACCCAGTCCGGCCAGATAGGAGAAGCACTTCGATCTTGAAAGAATACAAGTATACAACTGCCTTATAGAAACTAGAAAGGATCCGGGTAGTAAAGTATTTTTTTTCTACTTCTGGATCCAAATGCCAGTTAGGAACCAGGTAGGGCCCAACAAATGAAGCACTTTCATCTTCAACATTTACAAATATACAATTGCCTTACAGAAACTGGATAGGATCCGAGTAGAAACATATTTTCGTATTTTAACTTCAGGACCCATATGCCAGTTAGGAACCAGGTAGGGCCGGATTTAAGAAACACTTTTATCTTGAAAATTTACAAGTATACAACTGCCTTACAGAAACTGGGTAGGATCCGAGTAGAAACATATTTTCGTATTTTAACTTCAGGACCTATAAGTTAGGTAGGAACCCAGTACGGCCGGATAGGAGAAGCACTTTCATCTTGAAAATATACAAGTATACAACTGCCTTATAGAAACTAGATAGGATCCGGGTAGAAAAGTATTTTTTTTTTTACTTCTGGATCCAAATGCCTGTTAGGAACCCAGTACGGCCGGATAGGAGAAGCACTTTCATCTTCAACATTTACAAATATACAATTGCCTTACAGAAACTGGATAGGATCCGAGTAGAAACATATTTTCGTATTTTAACTTCAGGACCCATATGCCAGTTAGGAACCAGGTAGGGCCGGATATAAGAAACACTTTTATCTTGAAAATTTACAAATATACAACTGCCTTATAGAAACTGGATAGGATCCGAGTAGAAACATATTTTCGTATTTTAACTTCAGGACCCATATGCCAGTTAGGAACCAGGTAGGGCCGGATATAAGAAGCACTTTTATATTGAAAATTTACAAGTCTACAACTGCCTTATAGAAACTGGATAGGATCTTGGTAGAAAAGTATTTTTTTTTTTACTTCTGGATCCAAATGCCAGTTAGGAACCAGGTAGGGCCCGTTAAAAGAATCACTTTCATCTTTAAAATTTACAAATATACAACTGCCTTATAGAAAATGGATAGGATCCGAGTAGAAACATATTTTCGTATTTCAACTTCAGGACCCATATGCCAGTTAGGAACCAGGTAGGGCCGGATATAAGAAACACTTTTATCTGGAAAATTTACAAATATACAATTGCCTTACAGAAACTGGATAGGATCCGAGTAGAAACATATTTTCGTATTTTAACTTCAGGACCCATATGCCAGTTAGGAACCAGGTAGGGCCGGATATAAGAAACACTTTTATCTTGAAAATTTACAAGTATACAACTGCCTTACAGAAACTGGGTAGGATCCGAGTAGAAACATATTTTCGTATTTTAACTTCAGGACCTATAAGTTAGGTAGGAACCCAGTACGGCCGGATAGGAGAAGCACTTTCATCTTCAACATTTACAAATATACAATTGCCTTACGGAAACTGGATAGGATCCGAGTAGAAACATATTTTCGTATTTTAACTTCAGGACCCATATGCCAGTTAGGAACCAGGTAGGGCCGGATATAAGAAACACTTTTATCTTGAAAATTTACAAATATACAATTGCCTTATAGAAACTGGATAGGATCCGAGTAGAAACATATTTTCGTATTTTAACTTCAGGACCCATATGCCAGTTAGGAACCAGGTAGGGCCGGATATAAGAAGCACTTTTATCTTGAAAATTTACAAGTATACAACTGCCTTACAGAAACTGGGTAGGATCCGAGTAGAAACATATTTTCGTATTTTAACTTCAGGACCTATAAGTTAGGTAGGAACCCAGTACGGCCGGATAGGAGAAGCACTTTCATCTTCAACATTTACAAATATACAATTGCCTTACAGAAACTGGATAGGATCCGAGTAGAAACATATTTTCGTATTTTAACTTCAGGACCCATATGCCAGTTAGGAACCAGGTAGGGCCGGATATAAGAAACACTTTTATCTGGAAAATTTACAAATATACAATTGCCTTACAGAAACTGGATAGGATCCGAGTAGAAACATATTTTCGTATTTTAACTTCAGGACCCATATGCCAGTTAGGAACCAGGTAGGGCCGGATATAAGAAACACTTTTATCTTGAAAATTTACAAGTATACAACTGCCTTACAGAAACTGGGTAGGATCCGAGTAGAAACATATTTTCGTATTTTAACTTCAGGACCTATAAGTTAGGTAGGAACCCAGTACGGCCGGATAGGAGAAGCACTTTCATCTTCAACATTTACAAATATACAATTGCCTTACAGAAACTGGATAGGATCCGAGTAGAAACATATTTTCGTATTTTAACTTCAGGACCCATATGCCAGTTAGGAACCAGGTAGGGCCGGATATAAGAAACACTTTTATCTTGAAAATTTACAAATATACAATTGCCTTACAGAAACTGGATAGGATCCGAGTAGAAACATATTTTCGTATTTTAACTTCAGGACCCATATGCCAGTTAGGAACCAGGTAGGGCCGGATATAAGAAGCACTTTTATCTTGAAAATTTACAAGTATACAACTGCCTTACAGAAACTGGGTAGGATCCGAGTAGAAACATATTTTCGTATTTTAACTTCAGGACCTATAAGTTAGGTAGGAACCCAGTACGGCCGGATAGGAGAAGCACTTTCATCTTCAACATTTACAAATATACAATTGCCTTACAGAAACTGGATAGGATCCGAGTAGAAACATATTTTCGTATTTTAACTTCAGGACCCATATGCCAGTTAGTAACCAGGTAGGGCCGGATATAAGAAGCACTTTTATCTTCAAAATTTACAAGAATACAACTGCCTTACAGAAACTGGGTAGGATCAGAGTAGAAACATATTTTCGTATTTTAACTTCAGGACCTATAAGTTAGGTAGGAACCCAGTACGGCCGGATAGGAGAAGCACTTTCATCTTCAACATTTACAAATATACAATTGCCTTACAGAAACTGGATAGGATCCGAGTAGAAACATATTTTCGTATTTTAACTTCAGGACCCATATGCCAGTTAGGAACCAGGTAGGGCCGGATATAAGAAACACTTTTATCTTGAAAATTTACAAGTATACAACTGCCTTACAGAAACTGGGTAGGATCCGAGTAGAAACATATTTTCGTATTTTAACTTCAGGACCTATAAGTTAGGTAGGAACCCAGTACGGCCGGATAGGAGAAGCACTTTCATCTTCAACATTTACACATATAAAACGGCCTTACATAAACTGGATAGGATCCGAGTAGAAACATATTTTAGTATTTTAACTTCAGGACCCATATGCCAGTTAGGAACCAGGTAGGGCCGGATATAAGAAGCACTTTTATATTGAAAATTTACAAGTCTACAACTGCCTTATAGAAACTGGATAGGATCTTGGTAGAAAAGTATTTTTTTTTACTTCTGGATCCAAATGCCAGTTAGGAACCAGGTAGGGCCCGATAAAAGAAGCACTTTCATCTTTAAAATTTACAAATATACAACTGCCTTATAGAAAATGGATAGGATCCGAGTAGAAACATATTTTCGTATTTTAACTTCAGGACCCATATGCCAGTTAGGAACCAGGTAGGTCCCGATATAATAAGCACTTTTATCTTGAAAATTTACAAATATACAACTGCCTTATAGAAACTGGATAGGATCCGAGTAGAAACATATTTTCGTATTTTAACTTCAGGACCTATAAGTTAGGTAGGAACCCAGTACGGCCGGATAGGAGAAGCACTTTCATCTTCAACATTTACAAATATACAATTGCCTTACAGAAACTGGATAGGATCCGAGTAGAAACATATTTTCGTATTTTAACTTCAGGACCCATATGCCAGTTAGGAACCAGGTAGGGCCGGATATAAGAAACACTTTTATCTTGAAAATTTACAAGTATACAACTGCCTTACAGAAACTGGGTAGGATCCGAGTAGAAACATATTTTCGTATTTTAACTTCAGGACCTATAAGTTAGGTAGGAACCCAGTACGGCCGGATAGGAGAAGCACTTTCATCTTCAACATTTACAAATATACAATTGCCTTACAGAAACTGGATAGGATCCGAGTAGAAACATATTTTCGTATTTTAACTTCAGGACCCATATGCCAGTTAGGAACCAGGTAGGGCCGGATATAAGAAGCACTTTTATCTTGAAAATTTACAAGTCTACAACTGGCTTATAGAAAATGGATAGGATCCGAGTAGAAACATATTTTCGTATTTTAACTTCAGGACCCATATGCCAGTTAGGAACCAGGTAGGGCCGGATATAAGAAGCACTTTTATCTTGAAAATTTACAAATATACAACTGCCTTATAGAAACTGGATAGGATCCGAGTAGAAACATATTTTCGTATTTTAACTTCAGGACCCATATGCCAGTTAGGAACCAGGTAGGGCCGGATATAAGAAGCACTTTTATATTGAAAATTTACAAGTCTACAACTGCCTTATAGAAACTGGATAGGATCTTGGTAGAAAAGTATTTTTTTTTTACTTCTGGATCCAAATGCCAGTTAGGAACCAGGTAGGGCCCGATAAAAGAAGCACTTTCATCTTCAAAATTTACAAATATACAACTGCCTTATAGAAACTGGATAGGATCCGAGTAGACACATATTTTCGTATTTTAACTTCAGGACCCATATGCCAGTTAGGACCCAGGTAGGGCCGGATATAAGAAGCACTTTTATCTTGAAAATTTACAAGTCTACAACTGGCTTATAGAAAATGGATAGGATCTGGTTAGTAAAGTATTTTTTTTTTACATCTGGATCCAAATGCCAGTTAGGAACCAGGTAGGGCCCGATAAAAGAAGCACTTTTATCTTGAAAATTTACAAGTATACAACTGCCTTACAGAAACTGGGTAGGGTCCGAGTAGAAACATATTTTCTTATTTTAACTTCAGGACCTATAAGTCAGGTAGGAACCCAGTATGGCCGGATAGGAGAAGCACTTTCATCTTGAAAGTATACAAGTATACAACTGCCTTGTAGAAACTAGAAAGGATCCGGGTAGTAAAGTATTTTTTTTTTACATCTGGATCCAAATGCCAGTTAGGAACCAGGTAGGGCCCGATAAAAGAAGCACTTTTATCTTGAAAATTTACAAGTATACAACTGCCTTACAGAAACTGGGTAGGGTCCGAGTAGAAACATATTTTCTTATTTTAACTTCAGGACCTATAAGTCAGGTAGGAACCCAGTATGGCTGGATAGGAGAAGCACTTTCATCTTGAAAGTATACAAGTATACAACTGCCTTGTAGAAACTAGAAAGGATCCGGGTAGTAAAGTATTTTTTTTTTTACATCTGGATCCAAATGCCAGTTAGGAACCAGGTAGGGCCCGATAAAAGGAGCACTTTCATCTTCAAAATTTACAAATATACAACTGGCTTATAGAAACTGGATAGGATCAGAGTAGACACATATTTTCGTATTTTAACTTCAGGACCCATATCCCAGTTAGGAACCAGGTAGGGCCCGATAAAAGAAGCACTTTCATCTTCAAAATTTACAAATATACAACTGCCTTATATAAACTGGATAGGATCCGAGTAGAAACATATTTTCGTATTTTAACTTCAGGACCTATAAGTCAGGTAGGAACCCAGTATGGCCGGATAGGAGAAGCACTTTCATCTTGAAAGTATACAAGTATACAACTGCCTTGTAGAAACTAGAAAGGATCCGGGTAGTAAAGTATTTTTTTTTACATCTGGATCCAAATGCCAGTTAGGAACCAGGTAGGGCCCGATAAAAGGAGCACTTTCATCTTCAAAATTTACAAATATACAACTGGCTTATAGAAACTGGATAGGATCAGAGTAGACACATATTTTCGTATTTTAACTTCAGGACCCATATGCCAGTTAGGACCCAGGTAGGGCCGGATATAAGAAGCACTTTTATCTTGAAAATTTACAAGTCTACAACTGGCTTATAGAAACCTGAAAGGATCCGCGTAGAAAAGTATTTTTTTTTTACTTCTGGATCCAAACGCCAGTTAGAAACCAGGTAGGGCCCGATAAAAGAAGCACTTTCATCTTCAAAATTTACAAATATACAACTGCCTAATAGAAACTGGAGAGGATCCGAGTAGAAACATATTTTCGTATTTTAACTTCAGGAACCATATCCCAGTTAGGAACCAGGTAGGGCCCGATAAAAGAAGCACTTTCATCTTCAAAATTTACAAATATACAACTGCCTTATAGAAACTGGATAGGATCCGAGTAGAAACATATTTTCGTATTTTAACTTCAGGACCTATAAGTTAGGTAGGAACCCAGTACGGCCGGATAGGAGAAGCACTTTCATCTTCAACATTTACAAATATACAATTGCCTTACAGAAACTGGATAGGATCCGAGTAGAAACATATTTTCGTATTTTAACTTCAGGACCCATATGCCAGTTAGAAACCAGGTAGGGCCGGATATAATAAACACTTTTATCTGGAAAATTTACAAATATACAATTGCCTTACAGAAACTGGATAGGATCCGAGTAGAAACATATTTTCGTATTTTAACTTCAGGACCCATATGCCAGTTAGTAACCAGGTAGGGCCGGATATATGAAACACTTTTATCTTGAAAATTTACAAGTATACAACTGCCTTACAGAAACTGGGTAGGATCCGAGTAGAAACATATTTTCGTATTTTAACTACAGGACCTATAAGTTAGGTAGGAACCCAGTACGGCCGGATAGGAGAAGCACTTTCATCTTCAACATTTACAAATATACAATTGCCTTACAGAAACTGGATAGGATCCGAGTAGAAACATTTTTTCGTATTTTAACTTCAGGACCCATATGCCAGTTAGGAACCAGGTAGGGCCGGATATAAGAAACACTTTTATCTTGAAAATTTACAAATATACAATTGCCTTACAGAAACTGGATAGGATCCGAGTAGAAACATATTTTCGTATTTTAACTTCAGGACCCATATGCCAGTTAGGAACCAGGTAGGGCCGGATATAAGAAACACTTTTATCTTGAAAATTTACAAGTATACAACTGCCTTATAGAAACTGGATAGGATCTTGGTAGAAAAGTATTTTCGTATTTTAACTTCAGGACCTATAAGTTAGGTAGGAACCCAGTACGGCCGGATAGGAGAAGCACTTTCATCTTGAAAATATACAAATATACAACTGCCTTATAGAAACTGGATAGGATCCGAGTAGAAACATATTTTCGTATTTTAACTTCAGGACCCATATGCCAGTTAGGAACCAGGTAGTGCAGGATATAAGAAACACTTTTATCTTGAAAATTTACAAGTATACAACTGCCTTATAGAAACTGGATAGGATCCAAGTAGAAACATATTTTCGTATTTTAACTTCAGGACCCATATCCCAGTTAGGAACCAGGTAGGGCCGGATATAAGAAACACTTTTATCTTGAAAATTTACAAATATACAATTGCCTTACAGAAACTGGATAGGATCCGAGTAGAAACATATTTTCGTATTTTAACTTCAGGACCCATATGCCAGTTAGGAACCAGGTAGGGCCGGATATAAGAAACACTTTTATCTTGAAAATTTACAAGTATACAACTGCCTTACAGAAACTGGGTAGGATCCGAGTAGAAACATATTTTCGTATTTTAACTTCAGGACCTATAAGATAGGTAGGAACCCAGTACGGCCGGATAGGAGAAGCACTTTCATCTTGAAAATATACAAGTCTACAACTGCATTATAGAAACTGGATAGGATCTTGGTAGAAAATTATTTTTTTTTTACTTCTGGATCCAAATGCCAGTTAGGAACCAGGTAGGGCCTAATAAAAGAAGCACTTTCATCTTCAAAACTTACAAATATACAACTGCCTTACAGAAACTGGATAGGATCCGAGTAGAAACATATTTTCGTATTTTAACTTCAGGACCCATATGCCAGTTAGGAACCAGGTAGGGCCGGATATAAGAAGCACTTTTATCTTGAAAATTTACAAATATACAACTGCCTTATAGAAACTGGATAGGATCCGAGTAGAAACATATTTTCGTATTTTAACTTCAGGACCCATATGCCAGTTAGGAACCAGGTAGGGCCGGATATAAGAAGCACTTTTATATTGAAAGTTTACAAGTCTACAACTGCCTTATAGAAACTGGATAGGATCTTGGTAGAAAAGTATTTTTTTTTACTTCTGGATCCAAATGCCAGTTAGGAACCAGGTAGGGCCCGATAAAAGAAGCACTTTCATCTTCAAAATTTACAAATATACAACTGCCTTATAGAAACTGGATAGGATCCGAGTAGAAACATATTTTCGTATTTTAACTTCAGGACCCATATGCCAGTTAGGAACCAGGTAGGGCCCGATAAAAGAAGCACTTTCATCTTCAAAATTTACAAATATACAACTGCCTTACAGAAACTGGGTAGGGTCCGAGTAGAAACATATTTTCGTATTTTAACTTCAGGACCTATAAGTCAGGTAGGAACCCAGTATGGCCGGATAGGAGAAGCACTTTCATCTTGAAAGTATACAAGTATACAACTGCCTTGTAGAAACTAGAAAGGATCCGGGTAGTAAAGTATTTTTTTTTTACATCTGGATCCAAATGCCAGTTAGGAACCAGGTAGGGCCCGATAAAAGAAGCACTTTTATCTTGAAAATTTACAAGTATACAACTGCCTTACAGAAACTGGGTAGGGTCCGAGTAGAAACATATTTTCGTATTTTAACTTCAGGACCTATAAGTCAGGTAGGAACCCAGTATGGCCGGATAGGAGAAGCACTTTCATCTTGAAAGTATACAAGTATACAACTGCCTTGTAGAAACTAGAAAGGATCCGGGTAGTAAAGTATTTTTTTTTACATCTGGATCCAAATGCCAGTTAGGAACCAGGTAGGGCCCGATAAAAGGAGCACTTTCATCTTCAAAATTTACAAATATACAACTGGCTTATAGAAACTGGATAGGATCAGAGTAGACACATATTTTCGTATTTTAACTTCAGGACCCATATCCCAGTTAGGAACCAGGTAGGGCCCGATAAAAGAAGCACTTTCATCTTCAAAATCTAAAAATATACAAGTTCATTAAAGAAACTGGATATGATCCGAGTAGAAAAGTATTTTTTTTTACTTCTGGATCCAAATGCCAGTTAGAAACCAGGTAGGGCCGATAAAAGAAGCCCTTTCATCTTCAAAATTTACAAATATACAACTGCCTTAGAGAAACTGGAGAGGATCCGAGTAGAAACAGATTTTCGTATGTTAACTTCAGGACCCATATCCCTGTTAGGAACCAGGTAGGGCCCGATAAAAGAAGCACTTTCATCTTCAAAATTTACAAGTATACAACTGCCTTATAGAAACTAGAAAGGATCCGGGTAGTAAAGTATTTTTTTTCTACTTCTGGATCCAAATGCCAGTTAGGAACCAGGTAGGGCCCAACAAAAGAAGCACTTTCATCTTCAACATTTACAAATATACAATTGCCTTACAGAAACTGGATAGGATCCGAGTAGAAACATATTTTCGTATTTTAACTTCAGGACCCATATGCCAGTTAGGAACCAGGTAGGGCCGGATATAAGAAACACTTTTATCTTGAAAATTTACAAGTATACAACTGCCTTACAGAAACTGGGTAGGATCCGAGTAGAAACATATTTTCGTATTTTAACTTCAGGACCTATAAGTTAGGTAGGAACCCAGTACGGCCGGATAGGAGAAGCACTTTCATCTTCAACATTTACAAATATACAATTGCCTTACAGAAACTGGATAGGATCCGAGTAGAAACATATTTTCGTATTTTAACTTCAGGACCCATATGCCAGTTAGGAACCAGGTAGGGCCGGATATAAGAAACACTTTTATCTTGAAAATTTACAAATATACAATTGCCTTACAGAAACTGGATAGGATCCGAGTAGAAACATATTTTCGTATTTTAACTTCAGGACCCATATGCCAGTTAGGAACCAGGTAGGGCCGGATATAAGAAACACTTTTATCTTGAAAATTTACAAGTATACAACTGCCTTATAGAAACTGGATAGGATCTTGGTAGAAAAGTAATTTTCGTATTTTAACTTCAGGACCTATAAGATAGGTAGGAACCCAGTACGGCCGGATAGGAGAAGCACTTTCATCTTGAAAGTATACAAGTATACAACTGCCTTATAGAAACTGGATAGGATCCGAGTAGAAACATATTTTCGTATTTTAACTTCAGGACCCATATGCCAGTTAGGAACCAGGTAGGGCAGGATATAAGAAACACTTTTATCTTGAAAATTTACAAATATACAATTGCCTTACAGAAACTGGATAGGATCCGAGTAGAAACATATTTTCGTATTTTAACTTCAGGACCCATATGCCAGTTAGGAACCAGGTAGGGCCGGATATAAGAAACACTTTTATCTTGAAAATTTACAAATATACAATTGCCTTACAGAAACTGGATAGGATCCGAGTAGAAACATATTTTCGTATTTTAACTTCAGGACCCATATGCCAGTTAGGAACCAGGTAGGGCCGGATATAAGAAACACTTTTATCTTGAAAATTTACAAGTATACAACTGCCTTACAGAAACTGGGTAGGATCCGAGTAGAAACATATTTTCGTATTTTAACTTTCTGGACCTATAAGATTGGTAGGAACCCAGTACGGCCGGATAGGAGAAGCACTTTCATCTTGAAAATATACAAGTCTACAACTGCATTATAGAAACTGGATAGGATCTTGGTAGAAAATTATTTTTTTTTTACTTCTGGATCCAAATGCCAGTTAGGAACCAGGTAGGGCCTAATAAAAGAAGCACTTTCATCTTCAAAATTTACAAATATACAACTGCCTTATAGAAAATGGATAGGATCCGAGTAGAAACATATTTTCGTATTTTAACTTCAGGACCCATATGCCAGTTAGGAACCAGATTGGGCCGAATATAAGAAGCAATTTTATCTTGAAAATTTACAAATATACAACTGCCTTATAGAAACTGGATAGGATCCGAGTAGAAACATATTTTCGTATTTTAACTTCAGGACCCATATGCCAGTTAGGAACCAGGTAGGGCCGGATATAAGAAGCACTTTTATATTGAAAATTTACAAGTCTACAACTGCCTTATAGAAACTGGATAGGATCTTGGTAGAAAAGTATTTTTTTTTACTTCTGGATCCAAATGCCAGTTAGGAACCAGGTAGGGCCCGATAAAAGAAGCACTTTCATCTTCAAAATTTACAAATATACAACTGCCTTATAGAAACTGGATAGGATCCGAGTAGACACATATTTTCGTATTTTAACTTCAGGACCCATATGCCAGTTAGGACCCAGGTAGGGCCGGATATAAGAAGCACTTTTATCTTGAAAATTTACAAGTCTACAACTGGCTTATAGAAAATGGATAGGATCTGGTTAGTAAAGTATTTTTTTTACATCTGGATCCAAATGCCAGTTAGGAACCAGGTAGGGCCCGATAAAAGAAGCACTTTTATCTTGAAAATTTACAAGTATACAACTGCCTTACAGAAACTGGGTAGGTTCCGAGTAGAAACATATTTTCTTATTTTAACTTCAGGACCTATAAGTCAGGTAGGAACCCAGTATGGCCGGATAGGAGAAGCACTTTCATCTTGAAAGTATACAAGTATACAACTGCCTTGTAGAAATTAGAAAGGATCCGGGTAGTAAAGTATTTTTTTTACATCTGGATCCAAATGCCAGTTAGGAACCAGGTAGGGCCCGATAAAAGAATCACTTTTATCTTGAAAATTTACAAGTATACAACTGCCTTACAGAAACTGGGTAGGGTCCGAGTAGAAACATATTTTCGTATTTTAACTTCAGGACCTATAAGTCAGGTAGGAACCCAGTATGGCCGGATAGGAGAAGCACTTTCATCTTGAAAGTATACAAGTATACAACTGCCTTGTAGAAACTAGAAAGGATCCGGGTAGTAAAGTATTTTTTTTTTACATCTGGATCCAAATGCCAGTTAGGAACCAGGTAGGGCCCGATAAAAGGAGCACTTTCATCTTCAAAATTTACAAATATACAACTGGCTTATAGAAACTGGATAGGATCAGAGTAGACACATATTTTCGTATTTTAACTTCAGGACCCATATCCCAGTTAGGAACCAGGTAGGGCCCGATAAAAGAAGCACTTTCATCTTCAAAATTTACAAGTATACAACTGCCTTACAGAAACTGGGTAGGATCCGAGTAGAAACATATTTTCGTATTTTAACTTCAGGACCTATAAGTCAGGTAGGAACCCAGTACGGCCGGATAGGAGAAGCACTTTCATCTTGAAAGTATACAACTGCCTTGTAGAAACTAGAAAGGATCCGGGTAGTAAAGTATTTTTTTACATCTGGATCCAAATGCCAGTTAGGAACCAGGTAGGGCCCGATAAAAGAAGCACTTTTATCTTGAAAATTTACAAGTATACAACTGCCTTACAGAAACTGGGTAGGGTCCGAGTAGAAACATATTTTCGTATTTTAACTTCAGGACCTATAAGTCAGGTAGGAACCCAGTATGGCCGGATAGGAGAAGCACTTTCATCTTGAAAGTATACAAGTATACAACTGCCTTGTAGAAACTAGAAAGGATCCGGGTAGTAAAGTATTTTTTTTTTACATCTGGATCCAAATGCCAGTTAGGAACCAGGTAGGGCCCGATAAAAGGAGCACTTTCATCTTCAAAATTTACAAATATACAACTGGCTTATAGAAACTGGATAGGATCAGAGTAGACACATATTTTCGTATTTTAACTTCAGGACCCATATCCCAGTTAGAAACCAGGTAGGGCCCGATAAAAGAAGCACTTTCATCTTCAAAATCTACAAATATACAACTGCATTATAGAAACTGGATAGGATCCGAGTAGAAAAGTATTTTTTTTTTACTTCTGGATCCAAATGCCAGTTAGAAACCAGGTAGGGCCCGATAAAAGAAGCACTTTCCTCTTCAAAATTTACAAATATACAATTGCCTTATAGAAACTAAATAGGATTCGAGTAGAAACATATTTTCGTATTTTAACTTCAGGACCCATATCCCAGTTAGGAAACAGGTAGGGCCCGATAAAAGAAGCACTTTCATCTTCAAAATTTACAAATATACAATTGCCTTATAGAAACTAGAAAGGATCCGGGTAGTAAAGTATTTTTTTTTTTACTTCTGGATCCAAATGCCAGTTAGGAACCAGGTAGGGCCCAATAAAAGAAGCACTTTCATCTTCAAAATTTACAAATATACAATTGCCTTATAGAAACTGGATAGGATCCGAGTAGAAACATATTTTCGTATTTTAACTTCAGGACCCATATGCCAGTTAGGAACCAGGTAGGGCCGGATATAAGAAACACTTTTATCTTGAAAATTTACAAGTATACAACTGCCTTACAGAAACTGGGTAGGATCCGAGTAGAAACATATTTTCGTATTTTAACTTCAGGACCTATAAGTTAGGTAGGAACCCAGTACGGCCGGATAGGAGAAGCACTTTCATCTTGAAAATATACAAGTATACAACTGCCTTATAGAAACTAGAAAGGATCCGGGTAGAAAAGTATTTTTTTTTTACTTCTGGATCCAAATGCCAGTTAGGAACCAGGTAGGGCCAGATAAAAGAAGCACTTTCATCTTCAAAATTTACAAATATACAACTGCCTTATATAAACTGGATAGGATCCGAGTAGAAACATATTTTCGTATTTTAACTTCAGGACCTATAAGTCAGGTAGGAACCCAGTCCGGCCGGATAGGAGAAGCACTTCGATCTTGAAAGTATACAAGTATACAACTGCCTTATAGAAACTAGAAAGGATCCGGGTAGTAAAGTATTTTTTTTTTACTTCTGGATCCAAATGCCAGTTAGGAACCAGGTAGGGCCCGATAAAAGAAGCACTTTTATCTTGAAAATTTACAAGTATACAACTGCCTTACAGAAACTGGGTAGGGTCCGAGTAGAAACATATTTTCGTATTTTAACTTCAGGACCTATAAGTCAGGTAGGAACCCAGTATGGCCGGATAGGAGAAGCACTTTCATCTTGAAAGTATACAAGTATACAACTGCCTTGTAGAAACTAGAAAGGATCCGGGTAGTAAAGTATTTTTTTTTTTTACATCTGGATCCAAATGCCAGTTAGGAACCAGGTAGGGCCCGATAAAAGGAGCACTTTCATCTTCAAAATTTACAAATATACAACTGGCTTATAGAAACTGGATAGGATCAGAGTAGACACATATTTTCGTATTTTAACTTCAGGACCCATATGCCAGTTAGGACCCAGGTAGGGCCGGATATAAGAAGCACTTTTATCTTGAAAATTTACAAGTCTACAACTGGCTTATAGAAACCGGAAAGGATCCGCGTAGAAAAGTATTTTTTTTTACTTCTGGATCCAAATGCCAGTTAGGAACCAGGTAGGGCCCGATAAAAGAAGCACTTTCATCTTCAAAATTTACAAATATACAACTGCCTAATAGAAACTGGATAGGATCCGAGTAGAAACATATTTTCGTATTTTAACTTCAGGACCCATATCCCAGTTAGGAACCAGGTAGGGCCCGATAAAAGAAGCACTTTCATCTTCAAAATTTACAAATATACAACTGCCTTATATAAACTGGATAGGATCCGAGTAGAAACATATTTTCGTATTTTAACTTCAGGACCTATAAGTCAGGTAGGAACCCAGTCCGGCCGGATAGGAGAAGCACTTCGATCTTGAAAGTATACAAGTATACAACTGCCTTATAGAAACTAGAAAGGATCCGGGTAGTAAAGTAGTTTTTTTTTTACTTCTGGATCCAAATGCCAGTTAGGAACCAGGTAGGGCCCAATAAAAGAAGCACTTTCATCTTCAAAATTTACAAATATACAATTGCCTTATAGAAACTGGATAGGATCCGAGTAGAAACATATTTTCGTATTTTAACTTCAGGACCCATATGCCAGTTAGGAACCAGGTAGGGCCGGATATAAGAAACACTTTTATCTTGAAAATTTACAAGAATACAACTGCCTTACAGAAACTGGGTAGGATCCGAGTAGAAACATATTTTCGTATTTTAACTTCAGGACCTATAAGTTAGGTAGGAACCCAGTACGGCCGGATAGGAGAAGCACTTTCATCTTGAAAATATACAAGTATACAACTGCCTTATAGAAACTAGAAAGGATCCGGGTAGTAAAGTATTTTTTTTTTTACTTCTGGATCCAAATGCCAGTTAGGAACCAGGTAGGGCCCAATAAAAGAAGCACTTTCATCTTCAAAATTTACAAATATACAATTGCCTTATAGAAACTGGATAGGATCCGAGTAGAAACATATTTTCGTATTTTAACTTCAGGACCCATATGCCAGTTAGGAACCAGGTAGGGCCGGATATAAGAAACACTTTTATCTTGAAAATTTACAAATATACAACTGCCTTATATAAACTGGATAGGATCCGAGTAGAAACATATTTTCGTATTTTAACTTCAGGACCCATATGCCAGTTAGGAACCAGGTAGGGCCGGATATAAGAAGCACTTTTATATAGATTATTTACAAGTCTACAACTGCCTTATAGAAACTGGATAGGATCTTGGTAGAAAAGTATTTTTTTTTTACTTCTGGATCCAAATGCCAGTTAGGAACCAGGTAGGGCCCGATAAAAGAAGCACTTTCATCTTTAAAATTTACAAATATACAACTGCCTTATAGAAAATGGATAGGATCCGAGTAGAAACATATTTTCGTATTTTAACTTCAGGACCCATATGCCAGTTAGGAACCAGGTAGGGCCGGATATAAGAAACACTTTTATCTTGAAAATTTACAAGTATACAACTGCCTTACAGAAACTGGGTAGGATCCGAGTAGAAACATATTTTCGTATTTTAACTTCAGGACCTATAAGTTAGGTAGGAACCCAGTACGGCCGGATAGGAGAAGCACTTTCATCTTCAACATTTACAAATATACAATTGCCTTACAGAAACTGGATAGGATCCGAGTAGAAACATATTTTCGTATTTTAACTTCAGGACCCATATGCCAGTTAGGAACCAGGTAGGGCCGGATATAAGAAGCACTTTTATCTTGAAAATTTACAAATATACAACTGCCTTATAGAAACTGGATAGGATCTTGGTAGAAAAGTATTTTTTTTTTACTTCTGGATCCAAATGCCAGTTAGGAACCAGGTAGGGCCGGATATAAGAAACACTTTTATCTTGAAAATTTACAAATATACAACTGCCTTATAGAAAATGGATAGGATCCGAGTAGAAACATATTTTCGTATTTTAACTTCAGGACCCATATGCCAGTTAGGAACCAGGTAGGGCCGGATATAAGAAGCACTTTTATCTTGAAAATTTACAAATATACAACTGCCTTATAGAAACTGGATAGGATCCGAGTAGAAACATATTTTCGTATTTTAACTTCAGGACCTATAAGTTAGGTAGGAACCCAGTACGGCCGGATAGGAGAAGCACTTTCATCTTCAACATTTACAAATATACAATTGCCTTACAGAAACTGGATAGGATCCGAGTAGAAACATATTTTCGTATTTTAACTTCAGGACCCATATGCCAGTTAGGAACCAGGTAGGGCCGGATATAAGAAACACTTTTATCTGGAAAATTTACAAATATACAATTGCCTTACAGAAACTGGATAGGATCCGAGTAGAAACATATTTTCGTATTTTAACTTCAGGACCCATATGCCAGTTAGGAACCAGGTAGGGCCGGATATAAGAAACACTTTTATCTTGAAAATTTACAAGTATACAACTGCCTTACAGAAACTGGGTAGGATCCGAGTAGAAACATATTTTCGTATTTTAACTTCAGGACCTATAAGTTAGGTAGGAACCCAGTACGGCCGGATAGGAGAAGCACTTTCATCTTCAACATTTACAAATATACAATTGCCTTACAGAAACTGGATAGGATCCGAGTAGAAACATATTTTCGTATTTTAACTTCAGGACCCATATGCCAGTTAGGAACCAGGTAGGGCCGGATATAAGAAACACTTTTATCTTGAAAATTTACAAATATACAATTGCCTTACAGAAACTGGATAGGATCCGAGTAGAAACATATTTTCGTATTTTAACTTCAGGACCCATATGCCAGTTAGGAACCAGGTAGGGCCGGATATAAGAAACACTTTTATCTTGAAAATTTACAAGTATACAACTGCCTTATAGAAACTGGATAGGATCTTGGTAGAAAAGTATTTTTTTTCTACTTCTGGATCCAAATGCCAGTTAGGAACCAGGTAGGGCCCGATAAAAGAAGCACTTTCATCTTTAAAATTTACAAATATACAACTGCCTTATAGAAAATGGATAGGATCCGAGTAGAAACATATTTTCGTATTTTAACTTCAGGACCCATATGCCAGTTAGGAACCAGGTAGGGCCGGATATAAGAAGCACTTTTATCTTGAAAATTTACAAATATACAACTGCCTTATAGAAACTGGATAGGATCCGAGTAGAAACATATTTTCGTATTTTAACTTCAGGACCTATAAGTTAGGTAGGAACCCAGTACGGCCGGATAGGAGAAGCACTTTCATCTTCAACATTTACAAATATACAATTGCCTTACAGAAACTGGATAGGATCCGAGTAGAAACATATTTTCGTATTTTAACTTCAGGACCCATATGCCAGTTAGGAACCAGGTAGGGCCGGATATAAGAAACACTTTTATCTTGAAAATTTACAAATATACAATTGCCTTACAGAAACTGGATAGGATCCGAGTAGAAACATATTTTCGTATTTTAACTTCAGGACCCATATGCCAGTTAGGAACCAGGTAGGGCCCGATAAAAGAAGCACTTTTATCTTGAAAATTTACAAGTATACAACTGCCTTACAGAAACTGGGTAGGGTCCGAGTAGAAACATATTTTCGTATTTTAACTTCAGGACCTATAAGTCAGGTAGGAACCCAGTATGGCCGGATAGGAGAAGCACTTTCATCTTGAAAGTATACAAGTATACAACTGCCTTGTAGAAATTAGAAAGGATCCGGAAAGAAAAGTATCTTTTTTTTACTTCTGGATCCAAATGCCAGTTAGGAACCAGGTAGGGCCCGATAAAAGGAGCACTTTCATCTTCAAAATTTACAAATATACAACTGGCTTATAGAAACTGGATAGGATCAGAGTAGACACATATTTTCGTATTTTAACTTCAGGACCCATATCCCAGTTAGGAACCAGGTAGGGCCCGATAAAAGAAGCACTTTCATCTTCAAAATTTACAAATATACAACTGCCTTATAGAAACTGGATAGGATCTGGGTAGTAAAGTATTTTTTTTTTTACATCTGGATCCAAATGCCAGTTAGGAACCAGGTAGGGACCGATAAAAGAAGCACTTTCATCTTCAAAATTTACAAATATACAACTGCCTAATAGAAACTGGATAGGATCCGAGTAGAAACATATTTTCGTATTTTAACTTCAGGACCCATATCCCAGTTAGGAACCAGGTAGGGCCCGATAAAAGAAGCACTTTCATCTTCAAAATTTACAAGTATACAACTGCCTTATAGAAACTAGAAAGGATCCGGGTAGTAAAGTATTTTTTTTTTACTTCTGGATCCAAATGCCAGTTAGGAACCAGGTAGGGCCCAATAAAAGAAGCACTTTCATCTTCAAAATTTACAAATATACAATTGCCTTATAGAAACTGGATAGGATCCGAGTAGAAACATATTTTCGTATTTTAACTTCAGGACCCATATGCCAGTTAGGAACCAGGTAGGGCCGGATATAAGAAACACTTTTATCTTGAAAATTTACAAGTATACAACTGCCTTACAGAAACTGGGTAGGATCCGAGTAGAAACATATTTTCGTATTTTAACTTCAGGACCTATAAGTTAGGTAGGAACCCAGTACGGCCGGATAGGAGAAGCACTTTCATCTTGAAAATATACAAGTATACAACTGCCTTATAGAAACTAGAAAGGATCCGGGTAGAAAAGTATTTTTTTTTTTACTTCTGGATCCAAATGCCAGTTAGGAACCAGGTAGGGCCCGAGAAAAGAAGCACTTTCATCTTCAAAATTTACAAATATACAACTGCCTTATATAAACTGGATAGGATCCGAGTAGAAACATATTTTCGTATTTTAACTTCAGGACCTATAAGTCAGGTAGGAACCCAGTCCGGCCGGATAGGAGAAGCACTTCGATCTTGAAAGTATACAAGTATACAACTGCCTTATAGAAACTAGAAAGGATCCGGGTAGTAAAGTATTTTTTTTTACTTCTGGATCCAAATGCCAGTTAGGAACCAGGTAGGGCCCGATAAAAGAAGCACTTTTATCTTGAAAATTTACAAGTATACAACTGCCTTACAGAAACTGGGTAGGGTCCGAGTAGACACATATTTTCGTAGTTTCACTTCAGGACCTATAAGTCAGGTAGGAACCCAGTATGGCCGGATAGGAGAAGCACTTTCATCTTGAAAGTATACAAGTATACAACTGCCTTGTAGAAACTAGAAAGGATCCGGGTAGTAAAGTATTTTTTTTTTACATCTGGATCCAAATGCCAGTTAGGAACCAGGTAGGGCCCGATAAAAGGAGCACTTTCATCTTCAAAATTTACAAATATACAACTGGCTTATAGAAACTGGATAGGATCAGAGTAGACACATATTTTCGTATTTTAACTTCAGGACCCATATGCCAGTTAGGAACCAGGTAGGGCCGGATATAAGAAGCACTTTTATCTTGAAAATTTACAAGTCTACAACTGGCTTATAGAAACCTGAAAGGATCCGCGTAGAAAAGTATTTTTTTTTTACTTCTGGATCCAAATGCCAGTTAGAAACCAGGTAGGGCCCGATAAAAGAAGCACTTTCATCTTCAAAATTTACAAATATACAACTGCCTAATAGAAACTGGATAGGATCCGAGTAGAAACATATTTTCGTATTTTAACTTCAGGACCCATATCCCAGTTAGGAACCAGGTAGGGCCCGATAAAAGAAGCACTTTCATCTTCAAAATTTACAAATATACAACTGCCTTATATAAACTGGATAGGATCCGAGTAGAAACATATTTTCGTATTTTAACTTCAGGACCTATAAGTCAGGTAGGAACCCAGTCCGGCCGGATAGGAGAAGCACTTCGATCTTGAAAGTATACAAGTATACAACTGCCTTATAGAAACTAGAAAGGATCCGGGTAGTAAAGTATTTTTTTTCTACTTCTGGATCCAAATGCCAGTTAGGAACCAGGTAGGGCCCTACAAAAGAAGCACTTTCATCTTCAACATTTACAAATATACAATTGCCTTACAGAAACTGGATAGGATCCGAGTAGAAACATATTTTCGTATTTTAACTTCAGGACCCATATGCCAGTTAGGAACCAGGTAGGGCCGGATATAAGAAACACTTTTATCTTGAAAATTTACAAGTATACAACTGCCTTACAGAAACTGGGTAGGATCCGAGTAGAAACATATTTTCGTATTTTAACTTCAGGACCTATAAGTTAGGTAGGAACCCAGTACGGCCGGATAGGAGAAGCACTTTCATCTTGAAAATATACAAGTATACAACTGCCTTATAGAAACTAGAAAGGATCCGGGTAGTAAAGTATTTTTTTTTTTACTTCTGGATCCAAATGCCAGTTAGGAACCAGGTAGGGCCCAACAAAAGAAGCACTTTCATCTTCAAAATTTACAAATATACAATTGCCTTACAGAAACTGGATAGGATCCGAGTAGAAACATATTTTCGTATTTTAACTTCAGGACCCATATGCCAGTTAGGAACCAGGTAGGGCCGGATATAAGAAGCACTTTTATCTTGAAAATTTACAAATATACAACTGCCTTATAGAAACTGGATAGGATCCGAGTAGAAACATATTTTCGTATTTTAACTTCAGGACCCATATGCCAGTTAGGAACCAGGTAGGGCCGGATATAAGAAGCACTTTTATATTGAAAATTTACAAGTCTACAACTGCCTTATAGAAACTGGATAGGATCCGGGTAGAAAAGTATTTTTTTTTTTACTTCTGGATCCAAATGCCAGTTAGGAACCAGGTAGGGCCCGATAAAAGAAGCACTTTCATCTTTAAAATTTACAAATATACAACTGCCTTATAGAAACTGGATAGGATCCGAGTAGAAACATATTTTCGTATTTTAACTTCAGGACCCATATGCCAGTTAGGAACCAGGTAGGGCCGGATATAAGAAACACTTTTATCTTGAAAATTTACAAGTATACAACTGCCTTACAGAAACTGGGTAGGATCCGAGTAGAAACATATTTTCGTATTTTAACTTCAGGACCTATAAGTTAGGTAGGAACCCAGTACGGCCGGATAGGAGAAGCACTTTCATCTTCAACATTTACAAATATACAATTGCCTTACAGAAACTGGATAGGATCCGAGTAGAAACATATTTTCGTATTTTAACTTCAGGACCCATATGCCAGTTAGGAACCAGGTAGGGCCGGATATAAGAAACACTTTTATCTTGAAAATTTACAAATATACAACTGCCTTATAGAAACTGGATAGGATCTTGGTAGAAAAGTATTTTTTTTACTTCTGGATCCAAATGCCAGTTAGGAACCAGGTAGGGCCCGATAAAAGAAGCACTTTCATCTTTAAAATTTACAAATATACAACTGCCTTATAGAAAATGGATAGGATCCGAGTAGAAACATATTTTCGTATTTTAACTTCAGGACCCATATGCCAGTTAGGAACCAGGTAGGGCCGGATATAAGAAGCACTTTTATCTTGAAAATTTACAAATATACAACTGCCTTATAGAAACTGGATAGGATCCGAGTAGAAACATATTTTCGTATTTTAACTTCAGGACCTATAAGTTAGGTAGGAACCCAGTACGGCCGGATAGGAGAAGCACGTTCATCTTCAACATTTACAAATATACAATTGCCTTACAGAAACTGGATAGGATCCGAGTAGAAACATATTTTCGTATTTTAACTTCAGGACCCATATGCCAGTTAGGAACCAGGTAGGGCCGGATATAATAAACACTTTTATCTGGAAAATTTACAAATATACAATTGCCTTACAGAAACTGGATAGGATCCGAGTAGAAACATATTTTCGTATTTTAACTTCAGGACCCATATGCCAGTTAGGAACCAGGTAGGGCCGGATATAAGAAACACTTTTATCTTGAAAATTTACAAGTATACAACTGCCTTACAGAAACTGGGTAGGATCCGAGTAGAAACATATTTTCGTATTTTAACTTCAGGACCTATAAGTTAGGTAGGAACCCAGTACGGCCGGATAGGAGAAGCACTTTCATCTTCAACATTTACAAATATACAATTGCCTTACAGAAACTGGATAGGATCCGAGTAGAAACATATTTTCGTATTTTAACTTCAGGACCCATATGCCAGTTAGGAACCAGGTAGGGCCGGATATAAGAAACACTTTTATCTTGAAAATTTACAAATATACAATTGCCTTACAGAAACTGGATAGGATCCGAGTAGAAACATATTTTCGTATTTTAACTTCAGGACCCATATGCCAGTTAGGAACCAGGTAGGGCCGGATATAAGAAACACTTTTATCTTGAAAATTTACAAGTATACAACTGCCTTATAGAAACTGGATAGGATCTTGGTAGAAAAGTATTTTTTTTCTACTTCTGGATCCAAATGCCAGTTAGGAACCAGGTAGGGCCCGATAAAAGAAGCACTTTCATCTTTAAAATTTACAAATATACAACTGCCTTATAGAAAATGGATAGGATCCGAGTAGAAACATATTTTCGTATTTTAACTTCAGGACCCATATGCCAGTTAGGAACCAGGTAGGGCCGGATATAAGAAGCACTTTCATCTTCAAAATTTACAAATATACAACTGCCTTATAGAAACTGGATAGGATCCGAGTAGAAACATATTTTCGTATTTTAACTTCAGGACCTATAAGTTAGGTAGGAACCCAGTACGGCCGGATAGGAGAAGCACTTTCATCTTCAACATTTACAAATATACAATTGCCTTACAGAAACTGGATAGGATCCGAGTAGAAACATATTTTCGTATTTTAACTTCAGGACCCATATGCCAGTTAGGAACCAGGTAGGGCCGGATATAAGAAACACTTTTATCTTGAAAATTTACAAATATACAATTGCCTTACAGAAACTGGATAGGATCCGAGTAGAAACATATTTTCGTATTTTAACTTCAGGACCCATATGCCAGTTAGGAACCAGGTAGGGCCGGATATAAGAAACACTTTTATCTTGAAAATTTACAAGTATACAACTGCCTTACAGAAACTGGGTAGGATCCGAGTAGAAACATATTTTCGTATTTTAACTTCAGGACCTATAAGATAGGTAGGAACCCAGTACGGCCGGATAGGAGAAGCACTTTCATCTTGAAAATATACAAGTCTACAACTGCATTATAGAAACTGGATAGGATCTTGGTAGAAAATTATTTTTTTTTACTTCTGGATCCAAATGCCAGTTAGGAACCAGGTAGGGCCCGATAAAAGAAGCACTTTCATCTTTAAAATTTACAAATATACAACTGCCTTATAGAAAATGGATAGGATCCGAGTAGAAACATATTTTCGTATTTTAACTTCAGGACCCATATGCCAGTTAGGAACCAGGTAGGGCCGGATATAAGAAGCACTTTTATCTTGAAAATTTACAAATATACAACTGCCTTATAGAAACTGGATAGGATCCGAGTAGAAACATATTTTCGTATTTTAACTTCAGGACCCATATGCCAGTTAGGAACCAGGTAGGGCCGGATATAAGAAGGACTTTTATATTGAAAGTTTACAAGTCTACAACTGCCTTATAGAAACTGGATAGGATCTTGGTAGAAAAGTATTTTTTTTTACTTCTGGATCCAAATGCCAGTTAGGAACCAGGTAGGGCCCGATAAAAGAAGCACTTTCATCTTTAAAATTTACAAATATACAACTGCCTTATAGAAACTAGATAGGATCCGAGTAGAAACATATTTTCGTATTTTAACTTCAGGACCCATATGCCAGTTAGGAACCAGGTAGGGCCGGATATAAGAAGCACTTTTATATTGAAAATTTACAAGTCTACAACTGGCTTATAGAAACCTGAAAGGATCCACGTAGAAAAGTATTTTTTTTTTACTTCTGGATCCAAATGCCAGTTAGAAACCAGGTAGGGCCCGATAAAAGAAGCACTTTCATCTTCAAAATTTACAAATATACAACTGCCTTATAGAAACTGGATAGGATCCGAGTAGAAACATATTTTCGTATTTTAACTTCAGTGACCCATATGCCAGTTAGGAACCAGGTAGGGCCGGATATAAGAAGGACTTTTATATTGAAAGTTTACAAGTCTACAACTGCCTTATAGAAACTGGATAGGATCTTGGTAGAAAAGTATTTTTTTTTACTTCTGGATCCAAATGCCAGTTAGGAACCAGGTAGGGCCCGATAAAAGAAGCACTTTCATCTTTAAAATTTACAAATATACAACTGCCTTATAGAAACTGGATAGGATCCGAGTAGAAACATATTTTCGTATTTTAACTTCAGGACCCATATGCCAGTTAGGAACCAGGTAGGGCCGGATATAAGAAGCACTTTTATAATGAAAATTTACAAGTCTACAACTGCCTTATAGAAACTGGATAGGATCTGGTTAGTAAAGTATTTTTTTTTACATCTGGATCCAAATGCCAGTTAGGAACCAGGTAGGGCCCGATAAAAGAAGCACTTTTATCTTGAAAATTTACAAGTATACAACTGCCTTACAGAAACTGGGTAGGGTCCGAGTAGAAACATATTTTCTTATTTTAACTTCAGGACCTATAAGTCAGGTAGGAACCCAGTATGGCCGGATAGGAGAAGCACTTTCATCTTGAAAGTATACAAGTATACAACTGCCTTGTAGAAACTAGAAAGGATCCGGGTAGTAAAGTATTTTTTTTTTACATCTGGATCCAAATGCCAGTTAGGAACCAGGTAGGGCCCGATAAAAGAAGCACTTTTATCTTGAAAATTTACAAGTATACAACTGCCTTACAGAAACTGGGTAGGGTCCGAGTAGAAACATATTTTCGTATTTTAACTTCAGGACCTATAAGTCAGGTAGGAACCCAGTATGGCCGGATAGGAGAAGCACTTTCATCTTGAAAGTATACAAGTATACAACTGCCTTGTAGAAACTAGAAAGGATCCGGGTAGTAAAGTATTTTTTTTTTTACATCTGGATCCAAATGCCAGTTAGGAACCAGGTAGGGCCCGATAAAAGGAGCACTTTCATCTTCAAAATTTACAAATATACAACTGGCTTATAGAAACTGGATAGGATCAGAGTAGACACATATTTTCGTATTTTAACTTCAGGACCCATATCCCAGTTAGGAACCAGGTAGGGCCCGATAAAAGAAGCACTTTCATCTTCAAAATTTACAAATATACAACTGCCTTATATAAACTGGATAGGATCCGAGTAGAAACATATTTTCGTATTTTAACTTCAGGACCTATAAGTCAGGTAGGAACCCAGTCCGGCCGGATAGGAGAAGCACTTCGATCTTGAAAGTATACAAGTATACAACTGCCTTATAGAAACTAGAAAGGATCCGGGTAGTAAAGTATTTTTTTTTACATCTGGATCCAAATGCCAGTTAGGAACCAGGTAGGGCCCGATAAAAGAAGCACTTTTATCTTGAAAATTTACAAGTATACAACTGCCTTACAGAAACTGGGTAGGGTCCGAGTAGAAACATATTTTCGTATTTTAACTTCAGGACCTATAAGTCAGGTAGGAACCCAGTATGGCCGGATAGGAGAAGCACTTTCATCTTGAAAGTATACAAGTATACAACTGCCTTGTAGAAACTAGAAAGGATCCGGGTAGTAAAGTATTTTTTTTTTTACATCTGGATCCAAATGCCAGTTAGGAACCAGGTAGGGCCCGATAAAAGAAGCACTTTCATCTTCAAAATTTACAAATATACAACTGGCTTATAGAAACTGGATAGGATCAGAGTAGACACATATTTTCGTATTTTAACTTCAGGACCCATATTCCAGTTAGGACCCAGGTAGGGCCGGATATAAGAAGCACTTTTATCTTGAAAATTTACAAGTCTACAACTGGCTTATAGACACCGGAAAGGATCCGCGTAGAAAACTATTTTTTTTTACTTCTGGATCCAAATGCCAGTTAGGAACCAGGTAGGGCCCGATAAAAGAAGCACTTTCATCTTCAAAATTTACAAATATACAACTGCCTAATAGAAACTGGATAGGATCCGAGTAGAAACATATTTTCGTATTTTAACTTCAGGACCCATATCCCAGTTAGGAACCAGGTAGGGCCCGATAAAAGAAGCACTTTCATCTTCAAAATTTACAAATATACAACTGCCTTATATAAACTGGATAGGATCCGAGTAGAAACATATTTTCGTATTTTAACTTCAGGACCTATAAGTCAGGTAGGAACCCAGTCCGGCCGGATAGGAGAAGCACTTCGATCTTGAAAGTATACAAGTATACAACTGCCTTATAGAAACTAGAAAGGATCCGGGTAGTAAAGTATTTTTTTTCTACTTCTGGATCCAAATGCCAGTTAGGAACCAGGTAGGGCCCTACAAAAGAAGCACTTTCATCTTCAACATTTACAAATATACAATTGCCTTACAGAAACTGGATAGGATCCGAGTAGAAACATATTTTCGTATTTTAACTTCAGGACCCATATGCCAGTTAGGAACCAGGTAGGGCCGGATATAAGAAACACTTTTATCTTGAAAATTTACAAGTATACAACTGCCTTACAGAAACTGGGTAGTATCCGAGTAGAAACATATTTTCGTATTTTAACTTCAGGACCTATAAGTTAGGTAGGAACCCAGTACGGCCGGATAGGAGAAGCACTTTCATCTTGAAAATATACAAGTATACAACTGCCTTATAGAAACTAGAAAGGATCCGGGTAGAAAAGTATTTTTTTTTTTACTTCTGGATCCAAATGCCAGTTAGGAACCAGGTAGGGCCCAACAAAAGAAGCACTTTCATCTTCAACATTTACAAATATACAATTGCCTTACAGAAACTGGATAGGATCCGAGTAGAAACATATTTTCGTATTTTAACTTCAGGACCCATATGCCAGTTAGGAACCAGGTAGGGCCGGATATAAGAAGCACTTTTATCTTCAAAATTTACAAATATACAACTGCCTTATAGAAACTGGATAGGATCCGAGTAGAAACATATTTTCGTATTTTAACTTCAGGACCTATAAGTTAGGTAGGAACCCAGTACGGCCGGATAGGAGAAGCACTTTCATCTTCAACATTTACAAATATACAATTGCCTTACAGAAACTGGATAGGATCCGAGTAGAAACATATTTTCGTATTTTAACTTCAGGACCCATATGCCAGTTAGGAACCAGGTAGGGCCGGATATAAGAAACACTTTTATCTTGAAAATTTACAAGTATACAACTGCCTTACAGAAACTGGGTAGGATCCGAGTAGAAACATATTTTCGTATTTTAACTTCAGGACCTATAAGTTAGGTAGGAACCCAGTACGGCCGGATAGGAGAAGCACTTTCATCTTCAACATTTACAAATATACAATTGCCTTACAGAAACTGGATAGGATCCGAGTAGAAACATATTTTCGTATTTTAACTTCAGGACCCATATGCCAGTTAGGAACCAGGTAGGGCCGGATATAAGAAACACTTTTATCTTGAAAATTTACAAGTATACAACTGCCTTATAGAAACTGGATAGGATCTTGGTAGAAAAGTATTTTTTTTTACTTCTGGATCCAAATGCCAGTTAGGAACCAGGTAGGGCCCGATAAAAGAAGCACTTTCATCTTTAAAATTTACAAATATACAACTGCCTTATAGAAAATGGATAGGATCCGAGTAGAAACATATTTTCGTATTTTAACTTCAGGACCCATATGCCAGTTAGGAACCAGGTAGGGCCGGATATAAGAAGCACTTTTATCTTGAAAATTTACAAATATACAACTGCCTTATAGAAACTGGATAGGATCCGAGTAGAAACATATTTTCGTATTTTAACTTCAGGACCTATAAGTTAGGTAGGAACCCAGTACGGCCGGATAGGAGAAGCACGTTCATCTTCAACATTTACAAATATACAATTGCCTTACAGAAACTGGATAGGATCCGAGTAGAAACATATTTTCGTATTTTAACTTCAGGACCCATATGCCAGTTAGGAACCAGGTAGGGCCGGATATAAGAAACACTTTTATCTGGAAAATTTACAAATATACAATTGCCTTACAGAAACTGGATAGGATCCGAGTAGAAACATATTTTCGTATTTTAACTTCAGGACCCATATGCCAGTTAGGAACCAGGTAGGGCCGGATATAAGAAACACTTTTATCTTGAAAATTTACAAGTATACAACTGCCTTACAGAAACTGGGTAGGATCCGAGTAGAAACATATTTTCGTATTTTAACTTCAGGACCTATAAGTTAGGTAGGAACCCAGTACGGCCGGATAGGAGAAGCATTTTCATCTTCAACATTTACAAATATACAATTGCCTTACAGAAACTGGATAGGATCCGAGTAGAAACATATTTTCGTATTTTAACTTCAGGACCCATATGCCAGTTAGGAACCAGGTAGGGCCGGATATAAGAAACACTTTTATCTTGAAAATTTACAAATATACAATTGCCTTACAGAAACTGGATAGGATCCGAGTAGAAACATATTTTCGTATTTTAACTTCAGGACCCATATGCCAGTTAGGAACCAGGTAGGGCCGGATATAAGAAACACTTTTATCTTGAAAATTTACAAGTATAAAACTTCCCTATAGAAACTGGATAGGATCTTGGTAGAAAATTAGTTTTTTTACTTCTGGATCCAAATGCCAGTTAGGAACCAGGTAGGGCCCGATAAAAGAAGCACTTTCATCTTTAAAATTTACAAATATACAACTGCCTTATAGAAAATGGATAGGATCCGAGTAGAAACATATTTTCGTATTTTAACTTCAGGACCCATATGCCAGTTAGGAACCAGGTAGGGCCGGATATAAGAAGCACTTTTATCTTCAAAATTTACAAATATACAACTGCCTTATAGAAACTAGATAGGATCCGAGTAGAAACATATTTTCGTATTTTAACTTCAGGACCTATAAGTTAGGTAGGAACCCAGTACGGCCGGATAGGAGAAGCACTTTCATCTTCAACATTTACAAATATACAATTGCCTTACAGAAACTGGATAGGATCCGAGTAGAAACATATTTTCGTATTTTAACTTCAGGACCCATATGCCAGTTAGGAACCAGGTAGGGCCGGATATAAGAAACACTTTTATCTTGAAAATTTACAAATATACAATTGCCTTACAGAAACTGGATAGGATCCGAGTAGAAACATATTTTCGTATTTTAACTTCAGGACCCATATGCCAGTTAGGAACCAGGTAGGGCCGGATATAAGAAACACTTTTATCTTGAAAATTTACAAGTATACAACTGCCTTACAGAAACTGGGTAGGATCCGAGTAGAAACATATTTTCGTATTTTAACTTCAGGACCTATAAGATAGGTAGGAACCCAGTACGGCCGGATAGGAGAATCACTTTCATCTTGAAAATATACAAGTCTACAACTGCATTATAGAAACTGGATAGGATCTTGGTAGAAAATTATTTTTTTTTTACTTCTGGATCCAAATGCCAGTTAGGAACCAGGTAGGGCCCGATAAAAGAAGCACTTTCATCTTTAAAATTTACAAATATACAACTGCCTTATAGAAAATGGATAGGATCCGAGTAGAAACATATTTTCGTATTTTAACTTCAGGACCCATATGCCAGTTAGGAACCAGGTAGGGCCGGATATAAGAAGCACTTTTATCTTGAAAATTTACAAATATACAACTGCCTTATAGAAACTGGATAGGATCCGAGTAGAAACATATTTTCGTATTTTAACTTCAGGACCCATATGCCAGTTAGGAACCAGGTAGGGCCGGATATAAGAAGGACTTTTATATTGAAAGTTTACAAGTCTACAACTGCCTTATAGAAACTGGATAGGATCTTGGTAGAAAAGTATTTTTTTTTACTTCTGGATCCAAATGCCAGTTAGGAACCAGGTAGGGCCCGATAAAAGAAGCACTTTCATCTTTAAAATTTACAAATATACAACTGCCTTATAGAAACTGGATAGGATCCGAGTAGACACATATTTTCGTATTTTAACTTCAGGACCCATATGCCAGTTAGGACCCAGGTAGGGCCGGATATAAGAAGCACTTTTATCTTGAAAATTTACAAGTCTACAACTGGCTTATAGAAACCGGAAAGGATCCGCGTAGAAAAGTATTTTTTTTTTTACTTCTGGATCCAAATGCCAGTTAGAAACCAGGTAGGGCCCGATAAAAGAAGCACTTTCATCTTCAAAATTTACAAATATACAACTGCCTTATAGAAACTGGATAGGATCCGAGTAGAAACATATTTTCGTATTTTAACTTCAGGACCCATATGCCAGTTAGGAACCAGGTAGGGCCGGATATAAGAAGCACTTTTATATTGAAAATTTACAAGTCTACAACTGCCTTATAGAAACTGGATAGGATCCGGGTAGAAAAGTATTTTTTTTTTACTTCTGGATCCAAATGCCAGTTAGGAACCAGGTAGGGCCCGATAAAAGAAGCACTTTCATCTTTAAAATTTACAAATATACAACTGCCTTATAGAAACTGGATAGGATCCGAGTAGAAACATATTTTCGTATTTTAACTTCAGGACCCATATGCCAGTTAGGAACCAGGTAGGGCCGGATATAAGAAGCACTTTTATAATGAAAATTTACAAGTCTACAACTGCCTTATAGAAACTGGATAGGATCTGGTTAGTAAAGTATTTTTTTTTTACATCTGGATCCAAATGCCAGTTAGGAACCAGGTAGGGCCCGATAAAAGAAGCACTTTTATCTTGAAAATTTACAAGTATACAACTGCCTTACAGAAACTGGGTAGGGTCCGAGTAGAAACATATTTTCTTATTTTAACTTCAGGACCTATAAGTCAGGTAGGAACCCAGTATGGCCGGATAGGAGAAGCACTTTCATCTTGAAAGTATACAAGTATACAACTGCCTTGTAGAAACTAGAAAGGATCCGGGTAGTAAAGTATTTTTTTTTTACATCTGGATCCAAATGCCAGTTAGGAACCAGGTAGGGCCCGATAAAAGAAGCACTTTTATCTTGAAAATTTACAAGTATACAACTGCCTTACAGAAACTGGGTAGGGTCCGAGTAGAAACATATTTTCGTATTTTAACTTCAGGACCTATAAGTCAGGTAGGAACCCAGTATGGCCGGATAGGAGAAGCACTTTCATCTTGAAAGTATACAAGTATACAACTGCCTTGTAGAAACTAGAAAGGATCCGGGTAGTAAAGTATTTTTTTTTTACATCTGGATCCAAATGCCAGTTAGGAACCAGGTAGGGCCCGATAAAAGGAGCACTTTCATCTTCAAAATTTACAAATATACAACTGGCTTATAGAAACTGGATAGGATCAGAGTAGACACATATTTTCGTATTTTAACTTCAGGACCCATATCCCAGTTAGGAACCAGGTAGGGCCCGATAAAAGAAGCACTTTCATCTTCAAAATTTACAAATATACAACTGCCTTATATAAACTGGATAGGATCCGAGTAGAAACATATTTTCGTATTTTAACTTCAGGACCTATAAGTCAGGTAGGAACCCAGTCCGGCCGGATAGGAGAAGCACTTCGATCTTGAAAGTATACAAGTATACAACTGCCTTATAGAAACTAGAAAGGATCCGGGTAGTAAAGTATTTTTTTTACATCTGGATCCAAATGCCAGTTAGGAACCAGGTAGGGCCCGATAAAAGAAGCACTTTTATCTTGAAAATTTACAAGTATACAACTGCCTTACAGAAACTGGGTAGGGTCCGAGTAGAAACATATTTTCGTATTTTAACTTCAGGACCTATAAGTCAGGTAGGAACCCAGTATGGCCGGATAGGAGAAGCACTTTCATCTTGAAAGTATACAAGTATACAACTGCCTTGTAGAAACTAGAAAGGATCCGGGTAGTAAAGTATTTTTTTTTTTACATCTGGATCCAAATGCCAGTTAGGAACCAGGTAGGGCCCGATAAAAGAAGCACTTTCATCTTCAAAATTTACAAATATACAACTGGCTTATAGAAACTGGATAGGATCAGAGTAGACACATATTTTCGTATTTTAACTTCAGGACCCATATGCCAGTTAGGACCCAGGTAGGGCCGGATATAAGAAGCACTTTTATCTTGAAAATTTACAAGTCTACAACTGGCTTATAGAAACCGGAAAGGATCCGCGTAGAAAACTATTTTTTTTTTTACTTCTGGATCCAAATGCCAGTTAGAAACCAGGTAGGGCCCGATAAAAGAAGCACTTTCATCTTCAAAATTTACAAATATACAACTGCCTAATAGAAACTGGAGAGGATCCGAGTAGAAACATATTTTCGTATTTTAACTTCAGGACCCATATCCCAGTTAGGAACCAGGTAGGGCCCGATAAAAGAAGCACTTTCATCTTCAAAATTTACAAATATACAACTGCCTTATATAAACTGGATAGGATCCGAGTAGAAACATATTTTCGTATTTTAACTTCAGGACCTATAAGTCAGGTAGGAACCCAGTCCGGCCGGATAGGAGAAGCACTTCGATCTTGAAAGTATACAAGTATACAACTGCCTTATAGAAACTAGAAAGGATCCGGGTAGTAAAGTATTTTTTTTTTTACTTCTGGATCCAAATGCCAGTTAGGAACCAGGTAGGGCCCAACAAAAGAAGCACTTTCATCTTCAACATTTACAAATATACAATTGCCTTACAGAAACTGGATAGGATCCGAGTAGAAACATATTTTCGTATTTTAACTTCAGGACCCATATGCCAGTTAGGAACCAGGTAGGGCCGGATATAAGAAACACTTTTATCTTGAAAATTTACAAGTATACAATTGCCTTACAGAAACTGGGTAGTATCCGAGTAGAAACATATTTTCGTATTTTAACTTCAGGACCTATAAGTTAGGTAGGAACCCAGTACGGCCGGATAGGAGAAGCACTTTCATCTTGAAAATATACAAGTATACAACTGCCTTATAGAAACTAGAAAGGATCCGGGTAGAAAAGTATTTTTTTTTTTACTTCTGGATCCAAATGCCAGTTAGGAACCAGGTAGGGCCCAACAAAAGAAGCACTTTCATCTTCAACATTTACAAATATACAATTGCCTTACAGAAACTGGATAGGATCCGAGTAGAAACATATTTTCGTATTTTAACTTCAGGACCCATATGCCAGTTAGGAACCAGGTAGGGCCGGATATAAGAAACACTTTTATCTTGAAAATTTACAAATATACAACTGCCTTATAGAAACTGGATAGGATCCGAGTAGAAACATATTTTCGTATTTTAACTTCAGGACCCATATGCCAGTTAGGAACCAGGTAGGGCCGGATATAAGAAGCACTTTTATATTGAAAATTTACAAGTCTACAACTGCCTTATAGAAACTGGATAGGATCTTGGTAGAAAAGTATTTTTTTTTTACTTCTGGATCCAAATGCCAGTTAGGAACCAGGTAGGGCCCGATAAAAGAAGCACTTTCATCTTTAAAATTTACAAATATACAACTGCCTTATAGAAACTGGATAGGATCCGAGTAGAAACATATTTTCGTATTTTAACTTCAGGACCCATATGCCAGTTAGGAACCAGGTAGGGCCGGATATAAGAAGCACTTTTATCTTGAAAATTTACAAATATACAACTGCCTTATAGAAACTGGATAGGATCCGAGTAGAAACATATTTTCGTATTTTAACTTCAGGACCTATAAGTTAGGTAGGAACCCAGTACGGCCGGATAGGAGAAGCACTTTCATCTTCAACATTTACAAATATACAATTGCCTTACAGAAACTGGATAGGATCCGAGTAGAAACATATTTTCGTATTTTAACTTCAGGACCCATATGCCAGTTAGGAACCAGGTAGGGCCGGATATAAGAAACACTTTTATCTGGAAAATTTACAAATATACAATTGCCTTACAGAAACTGGATAGGATCCGAGTAGAAACATATTTTCGTCTTTTAACATCAGGACCCATATGCCAGTTCGGAACCAGGTAGGGCCGGATATAAGAAACACTTTTATCTTGAAAATTTACAAGTATACAACTGCCTTACAGAAACTGGGTAGGATCCGAGTAGAAACATATTTTCGTATTTTAACTTCAGGACCTATAAGTTAGGTAGGAACCCAGTACGGCCGGATAGGAGAAGCACTTTCATCTTCAACATTTACAAATATACAATTGCCTTACAGAAACTGGATAGGATCCGAGTAGAAACATATTTTCGTATTTTAACTTCAGGACCCATATGCCAGTTAGGAACCAGGTAGGGCCGGATATAAGAAACACTTTTATCTTGAAAATTTACAAATATACAATTGCCTTACAGAAACTGGATAGGATCCGAGTAGAAACATATTTTCGTATTTTAACTTCAGGACCCATATGCCAGTTAGGAACCAGGTAGGGCCGGATATAAGAAACACTTTTATCTTGAAAATTTACAAGTATACAACTGCCTTATAGAAACTGGATAGGATCTTGGTAGAAAAGTATTTTTTTTCTACTTCTGGATCCAAATGCCAGTTAGGAACCAGGTAGGGCCCGATAAAAGAAGCACTTTCATCTTTAAAATTTACAAATATACAACTGCCTTACAGAAACTGGATAGGATCCGAGTAGAAACATATTTTCGTATTTTAACTTCAGGACCTATAAGTTAGGTAGGAACCCAGTACGGCCGGATAGGAGAAGCACTTTCATCTTGAAAATTTACAAGTCTACAACTGACTTATAGAAAATGGATAGGATCTGGTTAGTAAAGTATTTTTTTTTTTACATCTGGATCCAAATGCCAGTTAGGAACCAGGTAGGGCCCGATAAAAGAAGCACTTTCATCTTCAAAATTTACAAATATACAATTGCCTTATAGAAACTGGATAGGATCCGAGTAGAAACATATTTTCGTATTTTAACTTCAGGACCCATATGCCAGTTAGGAACCAGGTAGGGCCGGATATAAGAAGCACTTTTATCTTGAAAATTTACAAGTATACAACTGCCTTACAGAAACTGGGTAGGATCCGAGTAGAAACATATTTTCGTATTTTAACTTCAGGACCTATAAGATAGGTAGGAACCCAGTACGGCCGGATAGGAGAAGCACTTTCATCTTGAAAATATACAAGTCTACAACTGCATTATAGAAACTGGATAGGATCTTGGTAGAAAATTATTTTTTTTTTACTTCTGGATCCAAATGCCAGTTAGGAACCAGGTAGGGCCCGATAAAAGAAGCACTTTCATCTTTAAAATTTACAAATATACAACTGCCTTATAGAAAATGGATAGGATCCGAGTAGAAACATATTTTCGTATTTTAACTTCAGGACCCATATGCCAGTTAGGAACCAGGTAGGGCCGGATATAAGAAGCACTTTCATCTTGTAAATTTACAAATATACAACTGCCTTATAGAAACTGGATAGGATCCGAGTAGAAACATATTTTCGTATTTTAACTTCAGGACCCATATGCCAGTTAGGAACCAGGTAGGGCCGGATATAAGAAGCACTTTTATATTGAAAGTTTACAAGTCTACAACTGCCTTATAGAAACTGGATAGGATCTTGGTAGAAAAGTATTTTTTTTTTACTTCTGGATCCAAATGCCAGTTAGGAACCAGGTAGGGCCCGATAAAAGAAGCACTTTCATCTTCAAAATTTACAAATATACAACTGCCTTATAGAAACTGGATAGGATCCGAGTAGACACATATTTTCGTATTTTAACTTCAGGACCCATATGCCAGTTAGGACCCAGGTAGGGCCGGATATAAGAAGCACTTTTATCTTGAAAATTTACAAGTCTACAACTGGCTTATAGAAAATGGATAGGATCTGGTTAGTAAAGTATTTTTTTTTTACATCTGGATCCAAATGCCAGTTAGGAACCAGGTAGGGCCCGATAAAAGAAGCACTTTCATCTTCAAAATTTACAAATATACAACTGCCTTATAGAAACTGGATAGGATCCGAGTAGACACATATTTTCGTATTTTAACTTCAGGACCCATATGCCAGTTAGGACCCAGGTAGGGCCGGATATAAGAAGCACTTTTATCTTGAAAATTTACAAGTCTACAACTGGCTTATAGAAAATGGATAGGATCTGGTTAGTAAAGTATTTTTTTTTACATCTGGATCCAAATGCCAGTTAGGAACCAGGTAGGGCCCGATAAAAGAAGCACTTTCATCTTCAAAATTTACAAATATACAACTGCCTAATAAAAAATGGATAGGATCCGAGTAGAAACATATTTTCGTATTTTAACTTCAGGACCCATATCCCAGTTAGGAACCAGGTAGGGCCCGATAAAAGAAGCACTTTCATCTTCAAAATTTACAAATATACAACTGCCTTATATAAACTGGATAGGATCCGAGTAGAAACATATTTTCGTATTTTAGCTTCAGGACCCATATGCCAGTTAGGAACCCAGTACGGCCGGATAGGAGAAGCACTTTCATCTTGAAAATATACAAGTATACAACTGCCTTATAGAAACTAGAAAGGATCCGGGTAGAAAAGTATTTTTTTTTTACTTCTGGATCCAAATGCCAGTTAGGAACCAGGTAGGGCCCGATAAAAGAAGCACTTTCATCTTTAAAATTTACAAATATACAACTGCCTTATAGAAACTAGATAGGATCCGAGTAGAAACATATTTTCGTATTTTAGCTTCAGGACCCATATGCCAGTTAGGAACCAGGTAGGGCCGGATATAAGAAGCACTTTTATCTTGAAAATTTACAAGTCTACAACTGACTTATAGAAAATGGATAGGATCTGGGTAGAAACATATTTTTATTTAACTTCTGGATCCAAATGCCAGTTAAGAACCAGGTAGGGCCTGATAAAAGAAGCACTTTCATCTTCAAAATTTACAAATATACAACTGCCTTATAGAAACTAGATAGGATCCGAGTAGAAACATATTTTCGTATTTTAGCTTCAGGACCCATATGCCAGTTAGGAACCAGGTAGAGTCGGATATAAGAAGCACTTTTATCTTGAAAATTTACAAGTATACAACTGCCTTATAGAAACTAGAAAGGATCCGGGTAGAAAAGTATTTTTTTTTTACTTCTGGATCCAAATGCCAGTTAGGAACCAGGTAGGGCCCGATAAAAGAAGCACTTTCATCTTCAAAATTTACAAATATACAACTGCCTTATATAAACTGGATAGGATCCGAGTAGAAACATATTTTCGTATTTTAGCTTCAGGACCTATAAGTCAGGTAGGAACCCAGTCCGGCCGGTTAGGAGAAGCACTTTTATCTTGAAAATTTACAAGTCTACAACTGGCTTATAGAAAATGGATCTGGTTAGTAAAGTATTTTTTTTTTTACATCTGGATCCAAATGGCAGTTAGGAACCAGTTAGGGCCCGATAAAAGAAGCACTTTCATCTTCAAAATTTACAAGTCTACAACTGACTTATAGAAAATGGATAGGATCTGGGTAGAAACATATTTTTATTTAACTTCAGGACCCATATCCCAGTTAGGAACCAGGTAGGGCCCGATAAAAGAAGCACTTTCATCTTCAAAATTTACAAATATACAACTGCCTTATATAAACTGGATAGGATCCGAGTAGAAACATATTTTCGTATTTTAACTTCAGGACCTATAAGTCAGGTAGGAACCCAGTCCGGCCGGATAGGAGAAGCACTTTCATCTTGAAAATATACAATTATACAACTGCCTTATAGAAACTAGAAAGGATCCGGGTAGAAAAGTATTTTTTTTTTTACTTCTGGATCCAAATGCCAGTTAGGAACCAGGTAGGGCCCGATAAAAGAAGCACTTTCATCTTTTAAAATTTACAAATATACAACTGCCTTATAGAAACTAGATAGGATCCGAGTAGAAACATATTTTCGTATTTTAACTTCAGGACCTATAAGTTAGGTAGGAACCCAGTACGGCCGGATAGGAGAAGCACTTTCATCTTGAAAATATACAAGTATACAACTGCCTTATAGAAACTAGAAAGGATCCGGGTAGAAAAGTATTTTTTTTTTACTTCTGGATCCAAATGCCAGTTAGGAACCAGGTAGGGCCTGATAAAAGAAGCACTTTCATCTTCAAAATTTACAAATATACAACTGCCTTATAGAAACTAGATAGGATCCGAGTAGAAACATATTTTCGTATTTTAGCTTCAGGACCCATATGCCAGTTAGGAACCAGGTAGAGTCGGATATAAGAAGCACTTTTATCTTGAAAATTTACAAGTCTACAACTGACTTATAGAAAATGGATAGGATCTGGGTAGAAACATATTTTTATTTAACTTCTGGATCCAAATGCCAGTTAAGAACCAGGTAGGGCCTGATAAAAGAAGCACTTTCATCTTCAAAATTTACAAATATACAACTGCCTTATAGAAACTAGATAGGATCCGAGTAGAAACATATTTTCGTATTTTAGCTTCAGGACCCATATGCCAGTTAGGAACCAGGTAGAGTCGGATATAAGAAGCACTTTTATCTTGAAAATTTACAAGTCTACAACTGGCTTATAGAAACCTGAAAGGATCCGCGTAGAAAAGTATTTTTTTTTTACTTCTGGATCCAAATGCCAGTTAGAAACCAGGTAGGGCCCGATAAAAGAAGCACTTTCATCTTCAAAATTTACAAATATACATCTGCCTTATAGAAACTGGATAGGATCCGAGTAGAAACATATTTTCATATTTTGACTTCAGGACCCATATGCCAGTTAGGAACCAGGTAGGGCCGGATATAAGAAGCACTTTCATCTTCAAAATTTACAAATATACAACTGCCTTATAGAAACTAGAAAGGATCCGGGTAGAAAAGTATTTTTTTTATTACTTCTGGATCCAAATGCCAGTTAGGAACCAGGTAGGGCCCGATAAAAGAAGCACTTTCATCTTGAAAATATACAAGTATACAACTGCCTTATAGAAACTAGAAAGGATCCGGGTAGAAAAGTATTTTTTTTATTACTTCTGGATCCAAATGCCAGTTAGGAACCAGGTAGGGCCCGATAAAAGAAGCACTTTTATCTTGAAAATTTACAAGTCTACAACTGACTTATAGAAAATGGATAGGATCTGGGTAGAAACATATTTTTATTTAACTTCTGGATCCAAATGCCAGTTAGGAACCAGGTAGGGCCTGATAAAAGAAGCCCTTTCATCTTCAAAATTTACAAATATACAGCTGCCTTATAGAAACTAGATAGGATCCGAGTAGAAACATATTTTCGTATTTTAGCTTCAGGACCCATATGCCAGTTAGGAACCAGGTAGAGTCGGATATAAGAAGCACTTTTATCTTGAAAATTTACAAATATACAACTGCCTTATAGAAACTAGATAGGATCCGAGTAGAAACATATTTTCGTATTTTAACTTCAGGATCCAAATGCCAGTTAGGAACCAGGTAGGGCCGGATAGGAGAAGCACTTTCATCTTGAAAATTAACAAGTCGACAACTGCCTTATAGAAACCGGAAAGGATCCGAGTAGAAACATATTTTCGTATTTTAACTTCAGGACCTATAAGTTAGGTAGGAACCCAGTACGGCCGGATAGGAGAAGCACTTTCATCTTCAAAATTTACAAATATACAACTGCCTTATAGAAACTAGATAGGATCCGAGTAGAAACATATTTTCGTATTTTAGCTTCAGGACCCATATGCCAGTTAGGAACCAGGTAGGGCCGGATATAAGAAGCACTTTTATCTTGAAAATTTACAAATATACAATTGCCTTACAGAAACTGGATAGGATCCGAGTAGAAACATATTTTCGTATTTTAGCTTCAGGACCCATATGCCAGTTAGGAACCAGGTAGGGCCGGATATAAGAAGCACTTTTATCTTGAAAATTTACAAGTCTACAACTGGCTTATAGAAACCTGAAAGGATCCGCGTAGAAAAGTATTTTTTTTTTACTTCTGGATCCAAATGCCAGTTAGAAACCAGGTAGGGCCCGATAAAAGAAGCACTTTCATCTTCAAAATTTACAAATATACATCTGCCTTATAGAAACTGGATAGGATCCGAGTAGAAACATATTTTCATATTTTGACTTCAGGACCCATATGCCAGTTAGGAACCAGGTAGGGCCGGATATAAGAAACACTTTTATCTTGAAAATTTACAAGTATACAACTGCCTTATAGAAACTAGAAAGGATCCGGGTAGAAAAGTATTTTTTTTTTACTTCTGGATCCAAATGCCAGTTAGGAACCAGGTAGGGCCCGATAAAAGAAGCACTTTCATCTTGAAAATATACAAGTATACAACTGCCTTATAGAAACTAGAAAGGATCCGGGTAGAAAAGTATTTTTTTTATTACTTCTGGATCCAAATGCCAGTTAGGAACCAGGTAGGGCCCGATAAAAGAAGCACTTTTATCTTGAAAATTTACAAGTCTACAACTGACTTATAGAAAATGGATAGGATCTGGGTAGAAACATATTTTTATTTAACTTCTGGATCCAAATGCCAGTTAGGAACCAGGTAGGGCCTGATAAAAGAAGCCCTTTCATCTTCAAAATTTACAAATATACAGCTGCCTTATAGAAACTAGATAGGATCCGAGTAGAAACATATTTTCGTATTTTAGCTTCAGGACCCATATGCCAGTTAGGAACCAGGTAGAGTCGGATATAAGAAGCACTTTTATCTTGAAAATGTACAAGTCTACAACTGCCTTATATAAACTGGATAGGATCCGAGTAGAAACATATTTTCGTATTTTAACTTCAGGACCTATAAGTCAGGTAGGAACCCAGTACGGCCGGATAGGAGAAGCACTTTCATCTTCAACATTTACAAATATACAATTGCCTTACAGAAACTGGATAGGATCCGAGTAGAAACATATTTTCGTATTTTAACTTCAGGACCCATATGCCAGTTAGGAACCAGGTAGGGCCGGATATAAGAAACACTTTTATCTTGAAAATTTACAAATATACAATTGCCTTACAGAAACTGGATAGGATCCGAGTAGAAACATATTTTCGTATTTTAACTTCAGGACCCACATGCCAGTTAGGAACCAGGTAGGGCCGGATATAAGAAGCACTTTTATCTTGAAAATTTACAAGTATACAACTGCCTTACAGAAACTGGGTAGGATCCGAGTAGAAACATATTTTCGTATTTTAACTTCAGGACCTATAAGATAGGTAGGAACCCAGTACGGCCGGATAGGAGAAGCACTTTCATCTTGAAAATATACAAGTCTACAACTGCATTATAGAAACTGGATAGGATCTTGGTAGAAAATTATTTTTTTTTACTTCTGGATCCAAATGCCAGTTAGGAACCAGGTAGGGCCCGATAAAAGAAGCACTTTCATCTTTAAAATTTACAAATATACAACTGCCTTATAGAAACTGGATAGGATCCGAGTAGAAACATATTTTCGTATTTTAGCTTCAGGACCCATATGCCAGTTAGGAACCAGGTAGGGCCCGATAAAAGAAGCACTTTCATCTTCAAAATTTACAAATATACAACTGCCTTATAGAAACTGGATAGGATCCGAGTAGAAACATATTTTTCGTATTTTAACTTCAGGACCCATATGCCAGTTAGGAACCAGGTAGGGCCGGATATAAGAAGCACTTTTATATTGAAAATTTACAAGTCTACAACTGCCTTATAGAAACTGGATAGGATCTTGGTAGAAAAGTATTTTTTTTTTACTTCTGGATCCAAATGCCAGTTAGGAACCAGGTAGGGCCCGATAAAAGAAGCACTTTCATCTTCAAAATTTACAAATATACAACTGCCTTATAGAAACTGGATAGGATCCGAGTAGAAACATATTTTCGTATTTTAACTTCAGGACCCATATGCCAGTTAGGAACCAGGTAGGGCCCGATAAAAGAAGCACTTTCATCTTCAAAATTTACAAATATACAACTGCCTTATATAAACTGGATAGGATCCGAGTAGAAACATATTTTCGTATTTTAACTTCAGGACCTATAAGTCAGGTAGGAACCCAGTCCGGCCGGATAGGAGAAGCACTTTCATCTTGAAAATATACAAGTATACAACTGCCTTATAGAAACTAGAAAGGATCCGGGTAGAAAAGTATTTTTTTTACTTCTGGATCCAAATGCCAGTTAGGAACCAGGTAGGGCCCGATAAAAGAAGCACTTTCATCTTTAAAATTTACAAATATACAACTGCCTTATAGAAACTAGATAGGATCCGAGTAGAAACATATTTTCGTATTTTAGCTTCAGGACCCATATGCCAGTTAGGAACCAGGTAGGGCCGGATATAAGAAGCACTTTTATCTTCAAAATTTACAAATATACAACTGCCTTACAGAAACTGGATAGGATCCGAGTAGAAACATATTTTCGTATTTTAACTTCAGGACCCATATGCCAGTTAGGAACCAGGTAGGGCCGGATATAAGAAGCACTTTCATCTTCAAAATTTACAAATATACAACTGCCTTATAGAAACTGGATAGGATCCGAGTAGAAACATATTTTCGTATTTTAACTTCAGGACCCATATGCCAGTTAGGAACCAGGTAGGGCCCGATAAAAGAAGCACTTTCATCTTTAAAATTTACAAATATACAACTGCCTTATAGAAACTAGATAGGATCCGAGTAGAAACATATTTTCGTATTTTAACTTCAGGACCCATATGCCAGTTAGGAACCAGGTAGGGCCGGATATAAGAAACACTTTTATCTTGAAAATTTACAAATATACAATTGCCTTACAGAAACTGGATAGGATCCGAGTAGAAACATATTTTCGTATTTTAACTTCAGGACCCATATGCCAGTTAGGAACCAGGTAGGGCCCGATAAAAGAAGCACTTTCATCTTCAAAATTTACAAATATACAATTGCCTTATAGAAACTGGATAGGATCCGAGTAGAAACATATTTTCGTATTTTAACTTCAGGACCCATATGCCAGTTAGGAACCAGGTAGGGCCGGATATAAGAAACACTTTTATCTTGAAAATTTACAAATATACAATTGCCTTACAGAAACTGGATAGGATCCGAGTAGAAACATATTTTCGTATTTTAACTTCAGGACCCATATGCCAGTTAGGAACCAGGTAGGGCCGGATATAAGAAGCACTTTCATCTTCAAAATTTACAAATATACAACTGCCTTATAGAAACTGGATAGGATCCGAGTAGAAACATATTTTCGTATTTTAACTTCAGGACCCATATGCCAGTTAGGAACCAGGTAGGGCCCGATAAAAGAAGCACTTTCATCTTTAAAATTTACAAATATACAACTGCCTTATAGAAACTAGATAGGATCCGAGTAGAAACATATTTTCGTATTTTAGCTTCAGGACCCATATGCCAGTTAGGAACCAGGTAGGGCCGGATATAAGAAGCACTTTTATCTTGAAAATTTACAAGTCTACAACTGACTTATAGAAAATGGATAGGATCTGGGTAGAAACATATTTTTATTTAACTTCTGGATCCAAATGCCAGTTAGGAACCAGGTAGGGCCTGATAAAAGAAGCACTTTCATCTTCAAAATTTACAAATATACAACTGCCTTATAGAAACTAGATAGGATCCGAGTAGAAACATATTTTCGTATTTTAGCTTCAGGACCCATATGCCAGTTAGGAACCAGGTAGAGTCGGATATAAGAAGCACTTTTATCTTGAAAATTTACAAGTCTACAACTGACTTATAGAAAATGGATAGGATCTGGGTAGAAACATATTTTTATTTAACTTCTGGATCCAAATGCCAGTTAAGAACCAGGTAGGGCCTGATAAAAGAAGCACTTTCATCTTCAAAATTTACAAATATACAACTGCCTTATAGAAACTAGATAGGATCCGAGTAGAAACATATTTTCGTATTTTAGCTTCAGGACCCATATGCCAGTTAGGAACCAGGTAGAGTCGGATATAAGAAGCACTTTTATCTTGAAAATTTACAAGTCTACAACTGTCTTATAGAAACCGGAAAGGATCCGCGTAGAAAAGTATTTTTTTTTTTACTTCTGGATCCAAATGCCAGTTAGGAACCAGGTAGGGCCCGATAAAAGAAGCACTTTCATCTTGAAAATATACAAGTATACAACTGCCTTATAGAAACTAGAAAGGATCCGGGTAGAAAAGTATTTTTTTTATTACTTCTGGATCCAAATGCCAGTTAGGAACCAGGTAGGGCCAGATAAAAGAAGCACTTTCATCTTCAAAATTTACAAATATACATCTGCCTTATAGAAACTGGATAGGATCCGAGTAGAAACATATTTTCATATTTTGACTTCAGGACCCATATGCCAGTTAGGAACCAGGTAGGGCCGGATATAAGAAACACTTTTATCTTGAAAATTTACAAGTATACAACTGCCTTATAGAAACTAGAAAGGATCCGGGTAGAAAAGTATTTTTTTTTTTACTTCTGGATCCAAATGCCAGTTAGGAACCAGGTAGGGCCCGATAAAAGAAGCACTTTCATCTTGAAAATATACAAGTATACAACTGCCTTATAGAAACTAGAAAGGATCCGGGTAGAAAAGTATTTTTTTTATTACTTCTGGATCCAAATGCCAGTTAGGAACCAGGTAGGGCCCGATAAAAGAAGCACTTTTATCTTGAAAATTTACAAGTCTACAACTGACTTATAGAAAATGGATAGGATCTGGGTAGAAACATATTTTTATTTAACTTCTGGATCCAAATGCCAGTTAGGAACCAGGTAGGGCCTGATAAAAGAAGCCCTTTCATCTTCAAAATTTACAAATATACAGCTGCCTTATAGAAACTAGATAGGATCCGAGTAGAAACATATTTTCGTATTTTAGCTTCAGGACCCATATGCCAGTTAGGAACCAGGTAGAGTCGGATATAAGAAGCACTTTTATCTTGAAAATTTACAAGTATACAACTGCCTTATAGAAACTAGAAAGGATCCGGGTAGAAAAGTATTTTTTTTTACTTCTGGATCCAAATGCCAGTTAGGAACCAGGTAGGGCCCGATAAAAGAAGCACTTTCATCTTCAAAATTTACAAATATACAACTGCCTTATATAAACTGGATAGGATCCGAGTAGAAACATATTTTCGTATTTTAACTTCAGGACCTATAAGTCAGGTAGGAACCCAGTCCGGCCGGATAGGAGAAGCACTTTCATCTTCAACATTTACAAATATACAATTGCCTTACAGAAACTGGATAGGATCCGAGTAGAAACATATTTTCGTATTTTAACTTCAGGACCCATATGCCAGTTAGGAACCAGGTAGGGCCGGATATAAGAAACACTTTTATCTTGAAAATTTACAAATATACAACTGCCTTACAGAAACTGGATAGGATCCGAGTAGAAACATATTTTCGTATTTTAACTTCAGGACCCATATGCCAGTTAGGAACCAGGTAGGGCCGGATATAAGAAGCACTTTTATCTTGAAAATTTACAAGTCTACAACTGGCTTATAGAAACCGGAAAGGATCCGCGTAGAAAAGTATTTTTTTTTTACTTCTGGATCCAAATGCCAGTTAGAAACCAGGTAGGGCCCGATAAAAGAAGCACTTTCATCTTCAAAATTTACAAATATACATCTGCCTTATAGAAACTGGATAGGATCCGAGTAGAAACATATTTTCATATTTTGACTTCAGGACCCATATGCCAGTTAGGAACCAGGTAGGGCCGGATATAAGAAACACTTTTATCTTGAAAATTTACAAGTATACAACTGCCTTATAGAAACTAGAAAGGATCCGGGTAGAAAAGTATTTTTATTTAACTTCTGGATCCAAATGCCAGTTAGGAACCAGGTAGGGCCCGATAAAAGAAGCACTTTCATCTTGAAAATATACAAGTATACAACTGCCTTATAGAAACTAGAAAGGATCCGGGTAGAAAAGTATTTTTTTTATTACTTCTGGATCCAAATGCCAGTTAGGAACCAGGTAGGGCCCGATAAAAGAAGCACTTTTATCTTGAAAATTTACAAGTCTACAACTGACTTATAGAAAATGGATAGGATCTGGGTAGAAACATATTTTTATTTAACTTCTGGATCCAAATGCCAGTTAGGAACCAGGTAGGGCCGGATATAAGAAGCACTTTTATCTTGAAAATTTACAAGTATACAACTGCCTTATAGAAACTGGATAGGATCCGAGTAGAAACATATTTTCGTATTTTAACTTCAGGACCCATATGCCAGTTAGGAACCAGGTAGGGCCGGATATAAGAAGCACTTTTATATTGAAAATTTACAAGTCTACAACTGCCTTATAGAAACTGGATAGGATCCGGGTAGAAAAGTATTATTTTTTTTACTTCTGGATCCAAATGCCAGTTAGGAACCAGGTAGGGCCCGATAAAAGAAGCACTTTCATCTTTAAAATTTACAAATATACAACTGCCTTATAGAAAATGGATAGGATCCGAGTAGAAACATATTTTCGTATTTTAACTTCAGGACCCATATGCCAGTTAGGAACCAGGTAGGGCCGGATATAAGAAGCACTTTTATCTTGAAAATTTACAAATATACAACTGCCTTATAGAAACTGGATAGGATCCGAGTAGAAACATATTTTCGTATTTTAGCTTCAGGACCCATATGCCAGTTAGGAACCAGGTAGAGTCGGATATAAGAAGCACTTTTATCTTGAAAATTTACAAGTCTACAACTGGCTTATAGAAACTGGATAGGATCTTGGTAGAAAATTATTTTTTTTTTACTTCTGGATCCAAATGCCAGTTAGGAACCAGGTAGGGCCCGATAAAAGAAGCACTTTCATCTTCAAAATTTACAAATATACAACTGCCTTACAGAAACTGGATAGGATCCGAGTAGAAACATATTTTCGTATTTTAACTTCAGGATCCAAATGCCAGTTAGGAACCAGGTAGGGCCCGATAAAAGAAGCACTTTCATCTTCAAAATTTACAAATATACAACTGCCTTACAGAAACTGGATAGGATCCGAGTAGACACATATTTTCGTATTTTAACTTCAGGACCCATATCCCAGTTAGGAACCAGGTAGGGCCGGATATAAGAAGCACTTTTATCTTGAAAATTTACAAATATACAACTGCCTTATAGAAACTGGATAGGATCCGAGTAGAAACATATTTTCGTATTTTAACTTCAGGACCCATATGCCAGTTAGGAACCAGGTAGGGCCGGATATAAGAAGCACTTTTATCTTGAAAATTTACAAGTCTACAACTGACTTATAGAAAATGGATAGGATCTGGGTAGAAACATATTTTTATTTAACTTCTGGATCCAAATGCCAGTTAAGAACCAGGTAGGGCCTGATAAAAGAAGCACTTTCATCTTCAAAATTTACAAATATACAACTGCCTTATAGAAACTAGATAGGATCCGAGTAGAAACATATTTTCGTATTTTAGCTTCAGGACCCATATGCCAGTTAGGAACCAGGTAGAGTCGGATATAAGAAGCACTTTTATCTTGTAAATTTACAAGTCTACAACTGACTTATAGAAAATGGATAGGATCTGGGTAGAAACATATTTTTATTTAACTTCTGGATCCAAATGCCAGTTAAGAACCAGGTAGGGCCTGATAAAAGAAGCACTTTCATCTTCAAAATTTACAAATATACAACTGCCTTATAGAAACTAGATAGGATCCGAGTAGAAACATATTTTCGTATTTTAGCTTCAGGACCCATATGCCAGTTAGGAACCAGGTAGAGTCGGATATAAGAAGCACTTTTATCTTGAAAATTTACAAGTCTACAACTGGCTTATAGAAACCTGAAAGGATCCGCGTAGAAAAGTATTTTTTTTTTACTTCTGGATCCAAATGCCAGTTAGAAACCAGGTAGGGCCCGATAAAAGAAGCACTTTCATCTTCAAAGTTTACAAATATACATCTGCCTTATAGAAACTGGATAGGATCCGAGTAGAAACATATTTTCATATTTTGACTTCAGGACCCATATGCCAGTTAGGAACCAGGTAGGGCCGGATATAAGAAACACTTTTATCTTGAAAATTTACAAGTATACAACTGCCTTATAGAAACTAGAAAGGATCCGGGTAGAAAAGTATTTTTTTTTTACTTCTGGATCCAAATGCCAGTTAGGAACCAGGTAGGGCCTGATAAAAGAAGCCCTTTCATCTTCAAAATTTACAAATATACAGCTGCCTTATAGAAACTAGATAGGATCCGAGTAGAAACATATTTTCGTATTTTAGCTTCAGGACCCATATGCCAGTTAGGAACCAGGTAGGGCCTGATAAAAGAAGCACTTTCATCTTCAAAATTTACAAATATACAGCTGCCTTATATAAACTAGATAGGATCCGATTAGATACTTATTTTAGTATTTTAACTTCCAGGACCTATAAGTCAGGTAGGAACCCAGTACGGCCGGATAGGAGAAGCACTTTCATCTTCAACATTTACAAATATACAATTGCCTTACAGAAACTGGATAGGATCCGAGTAGAAACATATTTTCGTATTTTAACTTCAGGACCCATATGCCAGTTAGGAACCAGGTAGGGCCGGATATAAGAAACACTTTTATCTTGAAAATTTACAAATATACAATTGCCTTACAGAAACTGGATAGGATCCGAGTAGAAACATATTTTCATATTTTGACTTCAGGACCCATATGCCAGTTAGGAACCAGGTAGGGCCGGATATAAGAAGCACTTTTATCTTGAAAATTTACAAGTATACAACTGCCTTACAGAAACTGGGTAGGATCCGAGTAGAAACATATTTTCGTATTTTAACTTCAGGACCTATAAGATAGGTAGGAACCCAGTACGGCCGGATAGGAGAAGCACTTTCATCTTGAAAATATACAAGTCTACAACTGCATTATAGAAACTGGATAGGATCTTGGTAGAAAATTATTTTTTTTTTTACTTCTGGATCCAAATGCCAGTTAGGAACCAGGTAGGGCCCGATAAAAGAAGCACTTTCATCTTTAAAATTTACAAATATACAACTGCCTTATAGAAACTAGATAGGATCCGAGTAGAAACATATTTTCGTATTTTAGCTTCAGGACCCATATGCCAGTTAGGAACCAGGTAGGGCCCGATAAAAGAAGCACTTTCATCTTCAAAATTTACAAATATACAACTGCCTTATAGAAACTGGATAGGATCCGAGTAGAAACATATTTTCGTATTTTAACTTCAGGACCCATATGCCAGTTAGGAACCAGGTAGGGCCGGATATAAGAAGCACTTTTATATTGAAAATTTACAAGTCTACAACTGCCTTATAGAAACTGGATAGGATCTTGGTAGAAAAGTATTTTTTTTTTACTTCTGGATCCAAATGCCAGTTAGGAACCAGGTAGGGCCCGATAAAAGAAGCACTTTCATCTTCAAAATTTACAAATATACAACTGCCTTATAGAAACTGGATAGGATCCGAGTAGACACATATTTTCGTATTTTAACTTCAGGACCCATATGCCAGTTAGGACCCAGGTAGGGCCCGATAAAAGAAGCACTTTCATCTTCAAAATTTACAAATATACAACTGCCTTATATAAACTGGATAGGATCCGAGTAGAAACATATTTTCGTATTTTAACTTCAGGACCTATAAGTCAGGTAGGAACCCAGTCCGGCCGGATAGGAGAAGCACTTTCATCTTGAAAATATACAAGTATACAACTGCCTTATAGAAACTAGAAAGGATCCGGGTAGAAAAGTATTTTTTTTTTACTTCTGGATCCAAATGCCAGTTAGGAACCAGGTAGGGCCCGATAAAAGAAGCACTTTCATCTTTAAAATTTACAAATATACAACTGCCTTATAGAAACTAGATAGGATCCGAGTAGAAACATATTTTCGTATTTTAGCTTCAGGACCCATATGCCAGTTAGGAACCAGGTAGGGCCGGATATAAGAAGCACTTTTATCTTGAAAATTTACAAATATACAACTGCCTTACAGAAACTGGATAGGATCCGAGTAGAAACATATTTTCGTATTTTAACTTCAGGACCCATATGCCAGTTAGGAACCAGGTAGGGCCCGATAAAAGAAGCACTTTCATCTTCAAAATTTACAAATATACAACTGCCTTATAGAAACTGGATAGGATCCGAGTAGACACATATTTTCGTATTTTAACTTCAGGACCCATATGCCAGTTAGGAACCAGGTAGGGCCCGATAAAAGAAGCACTTTCATCTTTAAAATTTACAAATATACAACTGCCTTATAGAAACTAGATAGGATCCGAGTAGAAACATATTTTCGTATTTTAACTTCAGGACCCATATGCCAGTTAGGAACCAGGTAGGGCCGGATATAAGAAACACTTTTATCTTGAAAATTTACAAATATACAATTGCCTTACAGAAACTGGATAGGATCCGAGTAGAAACATATTTTCGTATTTTAACTTCAGGACCCATATGCCAGTTAGGAACCAGGTAGGGCCCGATAAAAGAAGCACTTTCATCTTCAAAATTTACAAATATACAATTGCCTTATAGAAACTGGATAGGATCCGAGTAGAAACATATTTTCGTATTTTAACTTCAGGACCCATATGCCAGTTAGGAACCAGGTAGGGCCGGATATAAGAAACACTTTTATCTTGAAAATTTACAAATATACAATTGCCTTACAGAAACTGGATAGGATCCGAGTAGAAACATATTTTCGTATTTTAACTTCAGGACCCATATGCCAGTTAGGAACCAGGTAGGGCCGGATATAAGAAGCACTTTCATCTTCAAAATTTACAAATATACAACTGCCTTATAGAAACTGGATAGGATCCGAGTAGAAACATATTTTCGTATTTTAACTTCAGGACCCATATGCCAGTTAGGAACCAGGTAGGGCCCGATAAAAGAAGCACTTTCATCTTTAAAATTTACAAATATACAACTGCCTTATAGAAACTAGATAGGATCCGAGTAGAAACATATTTTCGTATTTTAGCTTCAGGACCCATATGCCAGTTAGGAACCAGGTAGGGCCGGATATAAGAAGCACTTTTATCTTGAAAATTTACAAGTCTACAACTGACTTATAGAAAATGGATAGGATCTGGGTAGAAACATATTTTTATTTAACTTCTGGATCCAAATGCCAGTTAAGAACCAGGTAGGGCCTGATAAAAGAAGCACTTTCATCTTCAAAATTTACAAATATACAACTGCCTTATAGAAACTAGATAGGATCCGAGTAGAAACATATTTTCGTATTTTAGCTTCAGGACCCATATGCCAGTTAGGAACCAGGTAGAGTCGGATATAAGAAGCACTTTTATCTTGAAAATTTACAAGTCTACAACTGACTTATAGAAAATGGATAGGATCTGGGTAGAAACATATTTTTATTTAACTTCTGGATCCAAATGCCAGTTAAGAACCAGGTAGGGCCTGATAAAAGAAGCACTTTCATCTTCAAAATTTACAAATATACAACTGCCTTATAGAAACTAGATAGGATCCGAGTAGAAACATATTTTCGTATTTTAGCTTCAGGACCCATATGCCAGTTAGGAACCAGGTAGAGTCGGATATAAGAAGCACTTTTATCTTGAAAATTTACAAGTCTACAACTGGCTTATAGAAACTGGATAGGATCTTGGTAGAAAATTATTTTTTTTTTACTTCTGGATCCAAATGCCAGTTAGGAACCAGGTAGGGCCCGATAAAAGAAGCACTTTCATCTTGAAAATATACAAGTATACAACTGCCTTATAGAAACTAGAAAGGATCCGGGTAGAAAAGTATTTTTTTTATTACTTCTGGATCCAAATGCCAGTTAGGAACCAGGTAGGGCCAGATAAAAGAAGCACTTTCATCTTCAAAATTTACAAATATACATCTGCCTTATAGAAACTGGATAGGATCCGAGTAGAAACATATTTTCATATTTTGACTTCAGGACCCATATGCCAGTTAGGAACCAGGTAGGGCCGGATATAAGAAGCACTTTTATCTAGAAAATTTACAAGTATACAACTGCCTTATAGAAACTGGATAGGATCCGGGTAGAAAAGTATTTTTTTTACTTCTGGATCCAAATGCCAGTTAGGAACCAGGTAGGGCCGGATATAAGAAGCACTTTTATCTTGAAAATTTACAAGTATACAACTGCCTTATAGAAACTAGAAAGGATCCGGGTAGAAAAGTATTTTTTTTATTACTTCTGGATCCAAATGCCAGTTAGGAACCAGGTAGGGCCCGATAAAAGAAGCACTTTTATCTTGAAAATTTACAAGTCTACAACTGACTTATAGAAAATGGATAGGATCTGGGTAGAAACATATTTTTATTTAACTTCTGGATCCAAATGCCAGTTAGGAACCAGGTAGGGCCTGATAAAAGAAGCCCTTTCATCTTCAAAATTTACAAATATACAGCTGCCTTATAGAAACTAGATAGGATCCGAGTAGAAACATATTTTCGTATTTTAGCTTCAGGACCCATATGCCAGTTAGGAACCAGGTAGAGTCGGATATAAGAAGCACTTTTATCTTGAAAATTTACAAGTATACAACTGCCTTATAGAAACTAGAAAGGATCCGGGTAGAAAAGTATTTTTTTTTTACTTCTGGATCCAAATGCCAGTTAGGAACCAGGTAGGGCCCGATAAAAGAAGCACTTTCATCTTCAAAATTTACAAATATACAACTGCCTTATATAAACTGGATAGGATCCGAGTAGAAACATATTTTCGTATTTTAACTTCAGGACCTATAAGTCAGGTAGGAACCCAGTCCGGCCGGATAGGAGAAGCACTTTCATCTTCAAAATTTACAAATATACAACTGCCTTACAGAAACTGGATAGGATCCGAGTAGAAACATATTTTCGTATTTTAACTTCAGGACCCATATGCCAGTTAGGAACCAGGTAGGGCCGGATATAAGAAACACTTTTATCTTGAAAATTTACAAATATACAACTGCCTTACAGAAACTGGATAGGATCCGAGTAGAAACATATTTTCGTATTTCAACTTCAGGACCCATATGCCAGTTAGGAACCAGGTAGGGCCGGATATAAGAAGCACTTTTATCTTGAAAATTTATAAGTATACAACTGGCTTATAGAAACCGGAAAGGATCCGCGTAGAAAAGTATTTTTTTTTTACTTCTGGATCCAAATGCCAGTTAGAAACCAGGTAGGGCCCGATAAAAGAAGCACTTTCATCTTCAAAATTTACAAATATACATCTGCCTTATAGAAACTGGATAGGATCCGAGTAGAAACATATTTTCATATTTTGACTTCAGGACCCATATGCCAGTTAGGAACCAGGTAGGGCCGGATATAAGAAACACTTTTATCTTGAAAATTTACAAGTATACAACTGCCTTATAGAAACTAGAAAGGATCCGGGTAGAAAAGTATTTTTTTTTTTACTTCTGGATCCAAATGCCAGTTAGGAACCAGGTAGGGCCCGATAAAAGAAGCACTTTCATCTTGAAAATATACAAGTATACAACTGCCTTATAGAAACTAGAAAGGATCCGGGTAGAAAAGTATTTTTTTTATTACTTCTGGATCCAAATGCCAGTTAGGAACCAGGTAGGGCCCGATAAAAGAAGCACTTTTATCTTGAAAATTTACAAGTCTACAACTGACTTATAGAAAATGGATAGGATCTGGGTAGAAACATATTTTTATTTAACTTCTGGATCCAAATGCCAGTTAGGAACCAGGTAGAGTCGGATATAAGAAGCACTTTTATCTTGAAAATTTACAAATATACAACTGCCTTATAGAAACTAGATAGGATCCGAGTAGAAACATATTTTCGTATTTTAGCTTCAGGACCCATATGCCAGTTAGGAACCAGGTAGGGCCGGATATAAGAAGCACTTTTATATTGAAAGTTTACAAGTCTACAACTGCCTTATAGAAACTGGATAGGATCATGGTAGAAAAATATTTTTTTACTTCTGGATCCAAATGCCAGTTAGGAACCAGGTAGGGCCCGATAAAAGAAGCACTTTCATCTTTAAAATTTACAAATATACAACTGCCTTATAGAAAATGGATAGGATCCGAGTAGAAACATATTTTCGTATTTTAACTTCAGGACCCATATGCCAGTTAGGAACCAGGTAGGGCCGGATATAAGAAGCACTTTTATCATGAAAATTTACAAATATACAACTGCCTTATAGAAACTGGATAGGATCCCAGTAGAAACATATTTTCGTATTTTAACTTCAGGACCCATATGCCAGTTAGGAACCAGGTAGGGCCGGATATAAGAAGCACTTTTATATTGAAAGTTTACAAGTCTACAACTGCCTTATAGAAACTGGATAGGATCTTGGTAGAAAATTATTTTTTTTTACTTCTGGATCCAAATGCCAGTTAGGAACCAGGTAGGGCCCGATAAAAGAAGCACTTTCATCTTCAAAATTAACAAATATACAACTGTCTTATAAAAACTGGATAGGATCCGAGTAGAAACATATTTTTGTATGTTAACTTCTGGATCCAAATGCCAGTTAGGAACCAGGTAGGGCCCGATAAAAGAAGCACTTTCATCTTCAAAATTTACAAATATACAACTGCCTTACAGAAACTGGATAGGATCCGAGTAGACACATATTTTCGTATTTTAACTTCAGGACCCATATCCCAGTTAGGAACCAGGTAGGGCCGGATATAAGAAGCACTTTTATCTTGAAAATTTACAAATATACAACTGCCTTATAGAAACTGGATAGGATCCGAGTAGAAACATATTTTCGTATTTTAACTTCAGGACCCATATGCCAGTTAGGAACCAGGTAGGGCCGGATATAAGAAGCACTTTTATCTTGAAAATTTACAAGTCTACAACTGACTTATAGAAAATGGATAGGATCTGGGTAGAAACATATTTTTATTTAACTTCTGGATCCAAATGCCAGTTAAGAACCAGGTAGGGCCTGATAAAAGAAGCACTTTCATCTTCAAAATTTACAAATATACAACTGCCTTATAGAAACTAGATAGGATCCGAGTAGAAACATATTTTCGTATTTTAGCTTCAGGACCCATATGCCAGTTAGGAACCAGGTAGAGTCGGATATAAGAAGCACTTTTATCTTGTAAATTTACAAGTCTACAACTGACTTATAGAAAATGGATAGGATCTGGGTAGAAACATATTTTTATTTAACTTCTGGATCCAAATGCCAGTTAAGAACCAGGTAGGGCCTGATAAAAGAAGCACTTTCATCTTCAAAATTTACAAATATACAACTGCCTTATAGAAACTAGATAGGATCCGAGTAGAAACATATTTTCGTATTTTAGCTTCAGGACCCATATGCCAGTTAGGAACCAGGTAGAGTCGGATATAAGAAGCACTTTTATCTTGAAAATTTACAAGTCTACAACTGGCTTATAGAAACCGGAAAGGATCCGCGTAGAAAAGTATTTTTTTTTTACTTCTGGATCCAAATGCCAGTTAGAAACCAGGTAGGGCCCGATAAAAGAAGCACTTTCATCTTCAAAGTTTACAAATATACATCTGCCTTATAGAAACTGGATAGGATCCGAGTAGAAACATATTTTCATATTTTGACTTCAGGACCCATATGCCAGTTAGGAACCAGGTAGGGCCGGATATAAGAAACACTTTTATCTTGAAAATTTACAAGTATACAACTGCCTTATAGAAACTAGAAAGGATCCGGGTAGAAAAGTATTTTTTTTTTACTTCTGGATCCAAATGCCAGTTAGGAACCAGGTAGGGCCCGATAAAAGAAGCACTTTCATCTTGAAAATATACAAGTATACAACTGCCTTATAGAAACTAGAAAGGATCCGGGTAGAAAAGTATTTTTTTTATTACTTCTGGATCCAAATGCCAGTTAGGAACCAGGTAGGGCCCGATAAAAGAAGCACTTTTATCTTGAAAATTTACAAGTCTACAACTGACTTATAGAAAATGGATAGGATCTGGGTAGAAACATATTTTTATTTAACTTCTGGATCCAAATGCCAGTTAGGAACCAGGTAGGGCCTGATAAAAGAAGCCCTTTCATCTTCAAAATTTACAAATATACAGCTGCCTTATAGAAACTAGATAGGATCCGAGTAGAAACATATTTTCGTATTTTAGCTTCAGGACCTATAAGTCAGGTAGGAACCCAGTCCGGCCGGATAGGAGAAGCACTTTCATCTTGAAAATATACAATTATACAACTGCCTTATAGAAACTTGAAAGGATCCGCGTAGAAAAGTATTTTTTTTTTACTTCTGGATCCAAATGCCAGTTAGAAACCAGGTAGGGCCCGATAAAAGAAGCACTTTCATCTTTAAAATTTACAAATATACATCTGCCTTATAGAAACTGGATAGGATCCGAGTAGAAACATATTTTCATATTTTGACTTCAGGACCCATATGCCAGTTAGGAACCAGGTAGAGTCGGATATAAGAAGCACTTTTATCTTGAAAATTTACAAGTATACAACTGCCTTATAGAAACTAGAAAGGATCCGGGTAGAAAAGTATTTTTTTTTTACTTCTGGATCCAAATGCCAGTTAGGAACCAGGTAGGGCCCGATAAAAGAAGCACTTTTATCTTGAAAATTTACAAATATACAACTGCCTTATAGAAAACGGATCTGGTTAGTAAAGTATTTTTTTTTTACATCTGGATCCAAATGGCAGTTAGGAACCAGTTAGGGCCCGATAAAAGAAGCACTTTCATCTTCAAAATTTACAAGTCTACAACTGACTTATAGAAAATGGATAGGATCTGGGTAGAAACATATTTTTATTTAACTTCAGGACCCATATCCCAGTTAGGAACCAGGTAGGGCCCGATAAAAGAAGCACTTTCATCTTCAAAATTTACAAATATACAACTGCCTTATATAAACTGGATAGGATCCGAGTAGAAACATATTTTCGTATTTTAACTTCAGGACCTATAAGTCAGGTAGGAACCCAGTCCGGCCGGATAGGAGAAGCACTTTCATCTTGAAAATATACAATTATACAACTGCCTTATAGAAACTAGAAAGGATCCGGGTAGAAAAGTATTTTTTTTTTACTTCTGGATCCAAATGCCAGTTAGGAACCAGGTAGGGCCCGATAAAAGAAGCACTTTCATCTTTAAAATTTACAAATATACAACTGCCTTATAGAAACTAGATAGGATCCGAGTAGAAACATATTTTCGTATTTTAGCTTCAGGACCCATATGCCAGTTAGGAACCAGGTAGGGCCGGATATAAGAAGCACTTTTATCTTGAAAATTTACAAGTCTACAACTGACTTATAGAAAAAGGATAGGATCTGGGTAGAAACATATTTTTATTTAACTTCTGGATCCAAATGCCAGTTAGGAACCAGGTAGGGTCTGATAAAAGAAGCACTTTCATCTTCAAAATTTACAAATATACAACTGCCTTATAGAAACTAGATAGGATCCGAGTAGAAACATATTTTCGTATTTTAGCTTCAGGACCCATATGCCAGTTAGGAACCAGGTAGAGTCGGATATAAGAAGCACTTTTATCTTGAAAATTTACAAGTCTACAACTGGCTTATAGAAACCGGAAAGGATCCGCGTAGAAAAGTATTTTTTTTTTTACTTCTGGATCCAAATGCCAGTTAGAAACCATGTAGGGCCCGATAAAAGAAGCACTTTCCTCTCCAAAATTTACAAATATACATCTGCCTTATAGAAACTGGATAGGATCCGAGTAGAAACATATTTTCGTATTTTAGCTTCAGGACCCATATGCCAGTTAGGAACCAGGTAGGGCCGGATATAAGAAGCACTTTTATCTTGAAAATTTACAAGTCTACAACTGACTTATAGAAAATGGATAGGATCTGGGTAGAAACATATTTTTATTTAACTTCTGGATCCAAATGCCAGTTAGGAACCAGGTAGGGCCGGATATAAGAAGCACTTTTATCTTCAAAATTTACAAATATACAACTGCCTTACAGAAACTGGATAGGATCCGAGTAGAAACATATTTTCGTATTTTAACTTCAGGACCCATAAGTCAGGTAGGAACCCTGTACGGCCGGATAGGAGAAGCACTTTCATCTTGAAAATTAACAAGTCGACAACTGCCTTATAGAAACCGGAAAGGATCCGAGCAGAAATATATTTTTGTATTTTAACTTCTGGATCCATATGCCAGGTAGGAATTGGGTAGGGCCGGATATAAGAAGCACTTTTATCTTGAAAATTTACTAGTATACAACTGCCTTACAGAAACTGGGTAGGATCCGAGTAGAAACATATTTTCGTATTTTAACTTCAGGACCCATAAGTCAGGTAGGAACCCTGTACGGCCGGATAGGAGAAGCACTTTCATCTTGAAAATTAACAAGTCGACAACTGCCTTATAGAAACCGGAAAGGATCCGAGCAGAAATACATTTTTGTATTTTAACTTCTGGATCCATATGCCAGGTAGGAATTGGGTAGGGCCGGATATAAGAAGCACTTTTATCTTGAAAATTTACTAGTATACAACTGCCTTACAGAAACTGGGTAGGATCCGAGTAGAAACATATTTTCGTATTTTAACTTCAGGACCCATAAGTCAGGTAGGAACCCTGTACGGCCGGATAGGAGAAGCACTTTCATCTTGAAAATTTACAAGTCTACAACTGCCTTATAGAAACTGGATAGGATCTGGGTAGAAACATATTTTTATTTAACTTCAGGACCCATATCCCAGTTAGGAACCAGGTAGAGCCGAATATAAGAAGCAATTTTATCTTAAAACTTTACAAGTCTACAACTGCCTTATAGAAACTGGATAGGATCTGGGTAGAAACATATTTTTATTTAACTTCAGGACCCATATCCCAGTTAGGAACCAGGTAGGGCCGAATATAAGAAGCAATTTTATCTTAAAACTTTACAAGTATACAACTGCCTTACAGAAACTGGATAGAATCCGAGTAGAAACATATTTTCGTATTTTAACTTCAGGACCCATATGCCAGTTAGGAACCAGGTAGGGCCGGATATAAGAAACACTTTTATCTTGAAAATTTACAAGTATACAACTGCCTTACAGAAACTGGGTAGGATCCGAGTAGAAACATATTTTCGTATTTTAACTTCAGGACCTATAAGTTAGGTAGGAACCCAGTACGGCCGGATAGGAGAAGCACTTTCATCTTGAAAATATACAAGTATACAACTGCCTTATAGAAACTAGAAAGGATCCGGGTAGAAAAGTATTTTTTTTTTTACTTCTGGATCCAAATGCCAGTTAGGAACCAGGTAGGGCCCGATAAAAGAAGCACTTTCATCTTTAAAATTTACAAATATACAACTGCCTTATAGAAACTAGATAGGATCCGAGTAGAAACATATTTTCGTATTTTAGCTTCAGGACCCATATGCCAGTTAGGAACCAGGTAGGGCCGGATATAAGAAGCACTTTTATCTTGAAAATTTACAAGTCTACGACTGACTTATAGAAAATGGATAGGATCTGGGTAGAAACATATTTTTATTTAACTTCTGGATCCAAATGCCAGTTAGGAACTAGGTAGGGCCTGATAAAAGAAGCACTTTCATCTTCAAAATTTACAAATATACAACTGCCTTACAGAAACTGGATAGGATCCGAGTAGAAACATATTTTCGTATTTTAGCTTCAGGACCCATATGCCAGTTAGGAACCAGGTAGAGTCGGATATAAGAAGCACTTTCATCTTTAAAATTTACAAATATACAACTGCCTTATAGAAACTAGATAGGATCCGAGTAGAAACATATATTCGTATTTTAACTTCAGGACCCATATGCCAGTTAGGAACCAGGTAGGGCCGGATATAAGAGGCACTTTTATCTTGAAAATTTACAAGTCTACAACTGTCTTATAGAAACCGGAAAGGATCCGCGTAGAAAAGTATTTTTTTTTTTACTTCTGGATCCAAATGCCAGTTAGAAACCAGGTAGGGCCCGATAAAAGAAGCACTTTCATCTTCAAAATTTACAAATATACAACTGCCTTATAGAAACTAGATAGGATCCGAGTAGAAACATATTTTCGTATTTTAGCTTCAGGACCCATATTCCAGTTAGGAACCAGGTAGGGCCGGATATAAGAAGCACTTTTATCTTGAAAATTTACAAGTCTACAACTGTCTTATAGAAAATGGATAGGATCTGGGTAGAAACATATTTTTATTTAACTTCTGGATCCAAATGCCAGTTAGGAACCAGGTAGGGCCTGATAAAAGAAGCACTTTCATCTTCAAAATTTACAAATATACAACTGCCTTACAGAAACTGGATAGGATCCGAGTAGAAACATATTTTCGTATTTTAGCTTCAGGACCCATATGCCAGTTAGGAACCAGGTAGAGTCGGATATAAGAAGCACTTTTATCTTGAAAATTTACAAGTCTACAACTGGCTTATAGAAAATGGATAGGATCTGGGTAGAAACATATTTTTATTTAACTTCTGGATCCAAATGCCAGTTAGGAACCAGGTAGGGCCTGATAAAAGAAGCACTTTCATCTTCAAAATTTACAAATATACAACTGCCTTATAGAAACTGGATAGGATCCGAGTAGAAACATATTTTCGTATTTTAACTTCAGGACCCATATGCCAGTTAGGAACCAGGTAGGGCCGGATATAAGAGGCACTTTTATCTTGAAAATTTACAAGTCTACAACTGCCTTATAGATACTGGATAGGATCTTTGTAGAAACATATTTTTATTTAACTTCTGGATCCAAATGCCAGTTAGGAACCAGGTAGGGCCGGATATAAGAAACAATTTTATCATGAAAATTTACAAGTATACAACTGCCTTACAGAAACTGGATAGGATCCGAGTAGAAACATATTTTCGTATTTTAACTTCAGGACCCATAAGTCAGGTAGGAACCCTGTACGGCCGGATAGGAGAAGCACTTTTATCTTGAAAATTTACAAGTCTACAACTGTCTTATAGAAACCGGAAAGGATCCGCGTAGAAAAGTATTTTTTTTTTTACTTCTGGATCCAAATGCCAGTTAGAAACCAGGTAGGGCCCGATAAAAGAAGCACTTTCATCTTCAAAATTTACAAATATACAACTGCCTTATAGAAACTGGATAGGATCCGAGTAGAAACATATTTTCGTATTTTAACTTCAGGACCCATATGCCAGTTAGGAACCAGGTAGGGCCAGATATAAGAAGCACGTTCAACCTTAAAAATTTACAAGTCGACAACTGCCTTATAAAAACCGGAAAGGATCCGAGCAGAAACATATTTTCGTATTTTAACTTCAGGACCCATATGCCAGTTAGGAACCAGGTAGGGCCCGATAAAAGAAGCACTTTCATCTTCAAAATTTACAAATATACAACTGCCTTACAGAAACTGGATAGGATCCGAGTAGAAACATATTTTCGTATTTTAACTTCAGGACCCATAAGTCAGGTAGGAACCCTGTACGGCCGGATAGGAGTAGCACTTTTATCTTGAAATTTAACAAGTCGACAACTGCCTTATAGAAACCGCAAAGGATCCGAGCAGAAATATATTTTTGTATTTTAACTTCTGGATCCATATGCCAGGTAGGAATTGGGTAGGGCCGGATATAAGAAGCACTTTTATCTTGAAAATTTACAAGTCTACAACTGCCTTATAGAAACTGGATAGGATCTGGGTAGAAACATATTTTTATTTAACTTCAGGACCCATATCCCAGTTAGGAACCAGGTAGGGCCGGATATAAGAAGCACTTTTATCTTGAAAATTTACAAGTCTACAACTGCCTTATAGATACTGGATAGGATCTTGGTAGAAACATATTTTTATTTAACTTCTGGATCCAAATGCCAGTTAGGAACCAGGTAGGGCCGGATATAAGAAACAATTTTATCATGAAAATTTACAAGTATACAACTGCCTTACAGAAACTGGATAGGATCCGAGTAGAAACATATTTTCGTATTTTAACTTCAGGACCCATAAGTCAGGTAGGAACCCTGTACGGCCGGATAGGAGTAGCACTTTTATCTTGAAATTTAACAAGTCGACAACTGCCTTATAGAAACCGGAAAGGATCCGAGCAGAAATATATTTTTGTATTTTAACTTCTGGATCCATATGCCAGGTAGGAATTGGGTAGGGCCGGATATAAGAAGCACTTTTATCTTGAAAATTTACAAGTCTACAACTGCCTTATAGAAACTGGATAGGATCTGGGTAGAAACATATTTTTATTTAACTTCAGGACCCATATCCCAGTTAGGAACCAGGTAGAGCCGAATATAAGAAGCAATTTTATCTTAAAACTTTACAAGTATACAACTGCCTTACAGAAACTGGATAGAATCCGAGTAGAAACACATTTTCATATTTTAACTTCAGGACCCATATGCCAGTTAGGAACCAGGTAGGGCCAGATATAAGAAGCACGTTCAACCTTAAAAATTTACAAGTCGACAACTGCCTTATAAAAACCGGAAAGGATCCGAGCAGAAACATATTTTCGTATTTTAACTTCAGGACCCATATGCCAGTTAGGAACCAGGTAGGGCCGGATATAAGAAGCACTTTTATCTTGAAAATTTACAAGTCTACAACTGCCTTATAGATACTGGATAGGATCTTGGTAGAAACATATTTTTATTTAACTTCTGGATCCAAATTCCAGTTAGGAACCAGGTAGGGCCGGATATAAGAAACAATTTTATCATGAAAATTTACAAGTATACAACTGCCTTACAGAAACTGGATAGGATCCGAGTAGAAACATATTTTCGTATTTTAACTTCAGGACCCATAAGTCAGGTAGGAACCCTGTACGGCCGGATAGGAGTAGCACTTTTATCTTGAAATTTAACAAGTCGACAACTGCCTTATAGAAACTGGATAGGATCCGAGTAGAAACATATTTTCGTATTTTAACTTCAGGACCCATATGCCAGTTAGGAACCAGGTAGGGCCGGATATAAGAAGCACTTTTATCTTGAAAATTTACAAGTCTACAACTGCCTTATAGAAACTGGATAGGATCTGGGTAGAAACATATTTTTATTTAACTTCAGGACCCATATCCCAGTTAGGAACCAGGTAGAGCCGAATATAAGAAGCAATTTTATCTTAAAACTTTACAAGTATACAACTGCCTTACAGAAACTGGATAGAATCCGAGTAGAAACACATTTTCATATTTTAACTTCAGGACCCATATGCCAGTTAGGAACCAGGTAGGGCCAGATATAAGAAGCACGTTCAACCTTAAAAATTTACAAGTCGACAACTGCCTTATAAAAACCGGAAAGGATCCGAGCAGAAACATATTTTCGTATTTTAACTTCAGGACCCATATGCCAGTTAGGAACCAGGTAGGGCCGGATATAAGAAGCACTTTTATCTTGAAAATTTACAAGTCTACAACTGCCTTATAGATACTGGATAGGATCTTGGTAGAAACATATTTTTATTTAACTTCTGGATCCAAATTCCAGTTAGGAACCAGGTAGGGCCGGATATAAGAAACAATTTTATCATGAAAATTTACAAGTATACAACTGCCTTACAGAAACTGGATAGGATCCGAGTAGAAACATATTTTCGTATTTTAACTTCAGGACCCATAAGTCAGGTAGGAACCCTGTACGGCCGGATAGGAGTAGCACTTTTATCTTGAAATTTAACAAGTCGACAACTGCCTTATAGAAACTGGATAGGATCCGAGTAGAAACATATTTTCGTATTTTAACTTCAGGACCCATATGCCAGTTAGGAACCAGGTAGGGCCGGATATAAGAAGCACTTTTATCTTGAAAATTTACAAGTCTACAACTGCCTTATAGAAACTGGATAGGATCTGGGTAGAAACATATTTTTATTTAACTTCAGGACCCATATCCCAGTTAGGAACCAGGTAGAGCCGAATATAAGAAGCAATTTTATCTTAAAACTTTACAAGTATACAACTGCCTTACAGAAACTGGATAGAATCCGAGTAGAAACACATTTTCATATTTTAACTTCAGGACCCATATGCCAGTTAGGAACCAGGTAGGGCCAGATATAAGAAGCACGTTCAACCTTAAAAATTTACAAGTCGACAACTGCCTTATAAAAACCGGAAAGGATCCGAGCAGAAACATATTTTCGTATTTTAACTTCAGGACCCATATGCCAGTTAGGAACCAGGTAGGGCCGGATATAAGAAGCACTTTTATCTTGAAAATTTACAAGTCTACAACTGCCTTATAGATACTGGATAGGATCTTGGTAGAAACATATTTTTATTTAACTTCTGGATCCAAATTCCAGTTAGGAACCAGGTAGGGCCGGATATAAGAAACAATTTTATCATGAAAATTTACAAGTATACAACTGCCTTACAGAAACTGGATAGGATCCGAGTAGAAACATATTTTCGTATTTTAACTTCAGGACCCATAAGTCAGGTAGGAACCCTGTACGGCCGGATAGGAGTAGCACTTTTATCTTGAAATTTAACAAGTCGACAACTGCCTTATAGAAACCGGAAAGGATCCGAGCAGAAATATATTTTTGTATTTTAACTTCTGGATCCATATGCCAGGTAGGAATTGGGTAGGGCCGGATATAAGAAGCACTTTTATCTTGAAAATTTACAAGTCTACAACTGCCTTATAGGAACTGGATAGGATCTTGGTAGAAACATATTTTTATGTAACTTCTGGATCCAAATGCCAGTTAGGAACCATGTAGGGCCTGATATAAGAAGCACTTTCATCTTGAAAATTTTCAAGTCGACAACTGTCTTATAGAAACCGGAAAGGATCCGCGTAGAAAAGTATTTTTTTTTTTACTTCTGGATCCAAATGCCAGTTAGAAACCATGTAGGGCCCGATAAAAGAAGCACTTTCATCTTCAAAATTTACAAATATACATCTGCCTTATAGAAACTGGATAGGATCCGAGTAGAAACATATTTTCGTATTTTAACTTCAGGACCCATATGCCAGTTAGGAACCAGGTAGGGCCGGATATAAGAGGCACTTTTATCTTGAAAATTTACAAGTCTACAACTGTCTTATAGAAACCGGAAAGGATCCGCGTAGAAAAGTATTTTTTTTTTTACTTCTGGATCCAAATGCCAGTTAGAAACCAGGTAGGGCCCGATAAAAGAAGCACTTTCATCTTCAAAATCTACAAATATACAACTGCCTTATAGAAACTGGATAGGATCCGAGTAGAAACATATTTTCGTATTTTAACTTCAGGACCCATATGCCAGTTAGGAACCAGGTAGGGCCGGATATAAGAGGCACTTTTATCTTGAAAATTTACAAGTCTACAACTGTCTTATAGAAGCCGGAAAGGATCCGCATAGAAAAGTATTTTTTTTTTTACTTCTGGATCCAAATGCCAGTTAGAAACCAGGTAGGGCCCGATAAAAGAAGCACTTTCATCTTCAAAATTTACAAATATACATCTGCCTTATAGAAACTGGATAGGATCCGAGTAGAAACATATTTTCATATTTTGACTTCAGGACCCATATGCCAGTTAGGAACCAGGTAGGGCCGGATATAAGAAGCACTTTTATCTTGAAAATGTACAAGTCTACAACTGCCTTATATAAACTGGATAGGATCCGAGTAGAAACATATTTTCGTATTTTAACTTCAGGACCTATAAGTCAGGTAGGAACCCAGTACGGCCGGATAGGAGAAGCACTTTCATCTTGAAAATATACAAGTATACAACTGCCTTATAGAAACTAGAAAGGATCCGGGTAGAAAAGTATTTTTTTTTTACTTCTGGATCCAAATGCCAGTTAGGAACCAGGTAGGGCCCGATAAAAGAAGCACTTTCATCTTTAAAATTTACAAATATACAACTGCCTTATAGAAACTAGATAGGATCCGAGTAGAAACATATTTTCGTATTTTAGCTTCAGGACCCATATGCCAGTTAGGAACCAGGTAGGGCCGGATATAAGAAGCACTTTTATCTTGAAAATTTACAAGTCTACAACTGACTTATAGAAAATGGATAGGATCTGGGTAGAAACATATTTTTATTTAACTTCTGGATCCAAATGCCAGTTAGGAACCAGGTAGGGCCTGATAAAAGAAGCACTTTCATCTTCAAAATTTACAAATATACAACTGCCTTACAGAAACTGGATAGGATCCGAGTAGAAACATATTTTCGTATTTTAGCTTCAGGACCCATATGCCAGTTAGGAACCAGGTAGAGTCGGATATAAGAAGCACTTTTATCTTGAAAATTTACAAGTCTACAACTGGCTTATAGAAAATGGATAGGATCTGGGTAGAAACATATTTTTATTTAACTTCTGGATCCAAATGCCAGTTAGGAACCAGGTAGGGCCTGATAAAAGAAGCACTTTCATCTTCAAAATTTACAAATATACAACTGCCTTATAGAAACTCGATAGGATCCGAGTAGAAACATATATTCGTATTTTAACTTCAGGACCCATATGCCAGTTAGGAACCAGGTAGGGCCGGATATAAGAGGCACTTTTATCTTGAAAATTTACAAGTCTACAACTGTCTTATAGAAACCGGAAAGGATCCGCGTAGAAAAGTATTTTTTTTTTACTTCTGGATCCAAATGCCAGTTAGAAACCAGGTAGGGCCCGATAAAAGAAGCACTTTCATCTTCAAAATTTACAAATATACAACTGCCTTATAGAAACTGGATAGGATCCGAGTAGAAACATATTTTCGTATTTTAACTTCAGGACCCATATGCCAGTTAGGAACCAGGTAGGGCCGGATATAAGAGGCACTTTTATCTTGAAAATTTACAAGTCTACAACTGTCTTATAGAAACCGGAAAGGATCCGCGTAGAAAAGTATTTTTTTTTTTACTTCTGGATCCAAATGCCAGTTAGAAACCAGGTAGGGCCCGATAAAAGAAGCACTTTCATCTTCAAAATTTACAAATATACATCTACCTTATAGAAACTGGATAGGATCCGAGTAGAAACATATTTTCATATTTTGACTTCAGGACCCATATGCCAGTTAGGAACCAGGTAGGGCCGGATATAAGAAGCACGTTCAACCTTAAAAATTTACAAGTCGACAACTGCCTTATAAAAACCGGAAAGGATCCGAGCAGAAACATATTTTCGTATTTTAACTTCAGGACCCATATGCCAGTTAGGAACCAGGTAGGGCCGGATATAAGAAACACTTTTATCTTGAAAATTTACAAGTATACAACTGCCTTACAGAAACTGGGTAGGATCCGAGTAGAAACATATTTTCGTATTTTAGCTTCAGGACCCATATGCCAGTTAGGAACCAGGTAGGGCCGGATATAAGAAGCACTTTTATCTTGAAAATTTACAAGTCTACAACTGACTTATAGAAAATGGATAGGATCTGGGTAGAAACATATTTTTATTTAACTTCTGGATCCAAATGCCAGTTAGGAACCAGGTAGGGCCTGATAAAAGAAGCACTTTCATCTTCAAAATTTACAAATATACAACTGCCTTACAGAAACTGGATAGGATCCGAGTAGAAACATATTTTCGTATTTTAGCTTCAGGACCCATATGCCAGTTAGGAACCAGGTAGAGTCGGATATAAGAAGCACTTTTATCTTGAAAATTTACAAGTCTACAACTGGCTTATAGAAAATGGATAGGATCTGGGTAGAAACATATTTTTATTTAACTTCTGGATCCAAATGCCAGTTAGGAACCAGGTAGGGCCTGATAAAAGAAGCACTTTCATCTTCAAAATTTACAAATATACAACTGCCTTATAGAAACTCGATAGGATCCGAGTAGAAACATATATTCGTATTTTAACTTCAGGACCCATATGCCAGTTAGGAACCAGGTAGGGCCGGATATAAGAGGCACTTTTATCTTGAAAATTTACAAGTCTACAACTGTCTTATAGAAACCGGAAAGGATCCGCGTAGAAAAGTATTTTTTTTTTTACTTCTGGATCCAAATGCCAGTTAGAAACCAGGTAGGGCCCGATAAAAGAAGCACTTTCATCTTCAAAATTTACAAATATACAACTGCCTTATAGAAACTGGATAGGATCCGAGTAGAAACATATTTTCGTATTTTAACTTCAGGACCCATATGCCAGTTAGGAACCAGGTAGGGCCGGATATAAGAAGCACTTTTATCTTGAAAATTTACAAGTCTACAACTGACTTATAGAAAATGGATAGGATCTGGGTAGAAACATATTTTCGTATTTTAACTTCAGGACCTATAAGTTAGGTAGGAACCCAGTACGGCCGGATAGGAGAAGCACTTTCATCTTGAAAATATACAAGTATACAACTGCCTTATAGAAACTAGAAAGGATCCGGGTAGAAAAGTATTTTTTTTTTACTTCTGGATCCAAATGCCAGTTAGGAACCAGGTAGGGCCCGATAAAAGAAGCACTTTCATCTTTAAAATTTACAAATATACAACTGCCTTACAGAAACTGGATAGGATCCGAGTAGAAACATATTTTCGTATTTTAGCTTCAGGACCCATATGCCAGTTAGGAACCAGGTAGGGCCGGATATAAGAAGCACTTTTATCTTGAAAATTTACAAGTCTACAACTGCCTTATAGAAACTGGATAGGATCTGGGTAGAAACATATTTTTATTTAACTTCAGGACCCATATCCCAGTTAGGAACCAGGTAGGGCCGAATATAAGAAGCAATTTTATCTTAAAACTTTACAAGTATACAACTGCCTTACAGAAACTGGGTAGGATCCGAGTAGAAACATATTTTCGTATTTTAACTTCAGGACCTATAAGTTAGGTAGGAACCCAGTACGGCCGGATAGGAGAAGCACTTTCATCTTGAAAATATACAAGTATACAACTGCCTTATAGAAACTAGAAAGGATCCGGGTAGAAAAGTATTTTTTTTTTTACTTCTGGATCCAAATGCCAGTTAGGAACCAGGTAGGGCCCGATAAAAGAAGCACTTTCATCTTTAAAATTTACAAATATACAACTGCCTTATAGAAACTAGATAGGATCCGAGTAGAAACATATTTTCGTATTTTAGCTTCAGGACCCATATGCCAGTTAGGAACCAGGTAGGGCCGGATATAAGAAGCACTTTTATCTTGAAAATTTACAAGTCTACAACTGACTTATAGAAAATGGATAGGATCTGGGTAGAAACATATTTTCGTATTTTAACTTCAGGACCTATAAGTTAGGTAGGAACCCAGTACGGCCGGATAGGAGAAGCACTTTCATCTTGAAAATATACAAGTATACAACTGCCTTATAGAAACTAGAAAGGATCCGGGTAGAAAAGTATTTTTTTTTTTACTTCTGGATCCAAATGCCAGTTAGGAACCAGGTAGGGCCCGATAAAAGAAGCACTTTCATCTTTAAAATTTACAAATATACAACTGCCTTATAGAAACTAGATAGGATCCGAGTAGAAACATATTTTCGTATTTTAGCTTCAGGACCCATATGCCAGTTAGGAACCAGGTAGGGCCGGATATAAGAAGCACTTTTATCTTGAAAATTTACAAGTCTACAACTGCCTTATAGAAACTGGATAGGATCTGGGTAGAAACATATTTTTATTTAACTTCAGGACCCATATCCCAGTTAGGAACCAGGTAGAGCCGAATATAAGAAGCAATTTTATCTTAAAACTTTACAAGTATACAACTGCCTTACAGAAACTGGATAGAATCCGAGTAGAAACACATTTTCATATTTTAACTTCAGGACCCATATGCCAGTTAGGAACCAGGTAGGGCCAGATATAAGAAGCACGTTCAACCTTAAAAATTTACAAGTCGACAACTGCCTTATAAAAACCGGAAAGGATCCGAGCAGAAACATATTTTCGTATTTTAACTTCAGGACCCATATGCCAGTTAGGAACCAGGTAGGGCCGGATATAAGAAGCACTTTTATCTTGAAAATTTACAAGTCTACAACTGCCTTATAGATACTGGATAGGATCTTGGTAGAAACATATTTTTATTTAACTTCTGGATCCAAATTCCAGTTAGGAACCAGGTAGGGCCGGATATAAGAAACAATTTTATCATGAAAATTTACAAGTATACAACTGCCTTACAGAAACTGGATAGGATCCGAGTAGAAACATATTTTCGTATTTTAACTTCAGGACCCATAAGTCAGGTAGGAACCCTGTACGGCCGGATAGGAGTAGCACTTTTATCTTGAAATTTAACAAGTCGACAACTGCCTTATAGAAACTGGATAGGATCCGAGTAGAAACATATTTTCGTATTTTAACTTCAGGACCCATATGCCAGTTAGGAACCAGGTAGGGCCGGATATAAGAAGCACTTTTATCTTGAAAATTTACAAGTCTACAACTGCCTTATAGAAACTGGATAGGATCTGGGTAGAAACATATTTTTATTTAACTTCAGGACCCATATCCCAGTTAGGAACCAGGTAGAGCCGAATATAAGAAGCAATTTTATCTTAAAACTTTACAAGTATACAACTGCCTTACAGAAACTGGATAGAATCCGAGTAGAAACACATTTTCATATTTTAACTTCAGGACCCATATGCCAGTTAGGAACCAGGTAGGGCCAGATATAAGAAGCACGTTCAACCTTAAAAATTTACAAGTCGACAACTGCCTTATAAAAACCGGAAAGGATCCGAGCAGAAACATATTTTCGTATTTTAACTTCAGGACCCATATGCCAGTTAGGAACCAGGTAGGGCCGGATATAAGAAGCACTTTTATCTTGAAAATTTACAAGTCTACAACTGCCTTATAGATACTGGATAGGATCTTGGTAGAAACATATTTTTATTTAACTTCTGGATCCAAATTCCAGTTAGGAACCAGGTAGGGCCGGATATAAGAAACAATTTTATCATGAAAATTTACAAGTATACAACTGCCTTACAGAAACTGGATAGGATCCGAGTAGAAACATATTTTCGTATTTTAACTTCAGGACCCATAAGTCAGGTAGGAACCCTGTACGGCCGGATAGGAGTAGCACTTTTATCTTGAAATTTAACAAGTCGACAACTGCCTTATAGAAACCGGAAAGGATCCGAGCAGAAATATATTTTTGTATTTTAACTTCTGGATCCATATGCCAGGTAGGAATTGGGTAGGGCCGGATATAAGAAGCACTTTTATCTTGAAAATTTACAAGTCTACAACTGCCTTATAGGAACTGGATAGGATCTTGGTAGAAACATATTTTTATGTAACTTCTGGATCCAAATGCCAGTTAGGAACCATGTAGGGCCTGATATAAGAAGCACTTTCATCTTGAAAATTTTCAAGTCGACAACTGTCTTATAGAAACCGGAAAGGATCCGCGTAGAAAAGTATTTTTTTTTTTACTTCTGGATCCAAATGCCAGTTAGAAACCATGTAGGGCCCGATAAAAGAAGCACTTTCATCTTCAAAATTTACAAATATACATCTGCCTTATAGAAACTGGATAGGATCCGAGTAGAAACATATTTTCGTATTTTAACTTCAGGACCCATATGCCAGTTAGGAACCAGGTAGGGCCGGATATAAGAGGCACTTTTATCTTGAAAATTTACAAGTCTACAACTGTCTTATAGAAACCGGAAAGGATCCGCGTAGAAAAGTATTTTTTTTTTACTTCTGGATCCAAATGCCAGTTAGAAACCAGGTAGGGCCCGATAAAAGAAGCACTTTCATCTTCAAAATCTACAAATATACAACTGCCTTATAGAAACTGGATAGGATCCGAGTAGAAACATATTTTCGTATTTTAACTTCAGGACCCATATGCCAGTTAGGAACCAGGTAGGGCCGGATATAAGAGGCACTTTTATCTTGAAAATTTACAAGTCTACAACTGTCTTATAGAAGCCGGAAAGGATCCGCATAGAAAAGTATTTTTTTTTTTACTTCTGGATCCAAATGCCAGTTAGAAACCAGGTAGGGCCCGATAAAAGAAGCACTTTCATCTTCAAAATTTACAAATATACATCTGCCTTATAGAAACTGGATAGGATCCGAGTAGAAACATATTTTCATATTTTGACTTCAGGACCCATATGCCAGTTAGGAACCAGGTAGGGCCGGATATAAGAAGCACTTTTATCTTGAAAATTTACAAGTCTACAACTGCCTTATAGAAACTGGATAGGATCTGGGTAGAAACATATTTTTATTTAACTTCAGGACCCATATCCCAGTTAGGAACCAGGTAGGGCCGAATATAAGAAGCAATTTTATCTTAAAACTTTACAAGTATACAACTGCCTTACAGAAACTGGATAGAATCCGAGTAGAAACACATTTTCATATTTTAACTTCAGGACCCATATGCCAGTTAGGAACCAGGTAGGGCCAGATATAAGAAGCACTTTCATCTTCAAAATTTACAAATATACAACTGCCTTATATAAACTGGATAGGATCCGAGTAGAAACATATTTTCGTATTTTAACTTCAGGACCTATAAGTTAGGTAGGAACCCAGTACGGCCGGATAGGAGAAGCACTTTCATCTTGAAAATATACAAGTATACAACTGCCTTATAGAAACTAGAAAGGATCCGGGTAGAAAAGTATTTTTTTTTTACTTCTGGATCCAAATGCCAGTTAGGAACCAGGTAGGGCCCGATAAAAGAAGCACTTTCATCTTTAAAATTTACAAATATACAACTGCCTTATAGAAACTAGATAGGATCCGAGTAGAAACATATTTTCGTATTTTAGCTTCAGGACCCATATGCCAGTTAGGAACCAGGTAGGGCCGGATATAAGAAGCACTTTTATCTTGAAAATTTACAAGTCTACAACTGACTTATAGAAAATGGATAGGATCTGGGTAGAAACATATTTTTATTTAACTTCTGGATCCAAATGCCAGTTAGGAACCAGGTAGGGCCTGATAAAAGAAGCACTTTCATCTTCAAAATTTACAAATATACAACTGCCTTACAGAAACTGGATAGGATCCGAGTAGAAACATATTTTCGTATTTTAGCTTCAGGACCCATATGCCAGTTAGGAACCAGGTAGAGTCGGATATAAGAAGCACTTTTATCTTGAAAATTTACAAGTCTACAACTGGCTTATAGAAAATGGATAGGATCTGGGTAGAAACATATTTTTATTTAACTTCTGGATCCAAATGCCAGTTAGGAACCAGGTAGGGCCTGATAAAAGAAGCACTTTCATCTTCAAAATTTACAAATATACAACTGCCTTATAGAAACTCGATAGGATCCGAGTAGAAACATATATTCGTATTTTAACTTCAGGACCCATATGCCAGTTAGGAACCAGGTAGGGCCGGATATAAGAGGCACTTTTATCTTGAAAATTTACAAGTCTACAACTGTCTTATAGAAACCGGAAAGGATCCGCGTAGAAAAGTATTTTTTTTTTACTTCTGGATCCAAATGCCAGTTAGAAACCTGGTAGGGCCCGATAAAAGAAGCACTTTCATCTTCAAAATTTACAAATATACAACTGCCTTATAGAAACTGGATAGGATCCGAGTAGAAACATATTTTCGTATTTTAACTTCAGGACCCATATGCCAGTTAGGAACCAGGTAGGGCCGGATATAAGAAGCACGTTCAACCTTAAAAATTTACAAGTCGACAACTGCCTTATAAAAACCGGAAAGGATCCGAGCAGAAACATATTTTCGTATTTTAACTTCAGGACCCATATGCCAGTTAGGAACCAGGTAGGGCCGGATATAAGAAACACTTTTATCTTGAAAATTTACAAGTATACAACTGCCTTACAGAAACTGGGTAGGATCCGAGTAGAAACATATTTTCGTATTTTAGCTTCAGGACCCATATGCCAGTTAGGAACCAGGTAGGGCCGGATATAAGAAGCACTTTTATCTTGAAAATTTACAAGTCTACAACTGACTTATAGAAAATGGATAGGATCTGGGTAGAAACATATTTTTATTTAACTTCTGGATCCAAATGCCAGTTAGGAACCAGGTAGGGCCTGATAAAAGAAGCACTTTCATCTTCAAAATTTACAAATATACAACTGCCTTACAGAAACTGGATAGGATCCGAGTAGAAACATATTTTCGTATTTTAGCTTCAGGACCCATATGCCAGTTAGGAACCAGGTAGAGTCGGATATAAGAAGCACTTTTATCTTGAAAATTTACAAGTCTACAACTGGCTTATAGAAAATGGATAGGATCTGGGTAGAAACATATTTTTATTTAACTTCTGGATCCAAATGCCAGTTAGGAACCAGGTAGGGCCTGATAAAAGAAGCACTTTCATCTTCAAAATTTACAAATATACAACTGCCTTATAGAAACTCGATAGGATCCGAGTAGAAACATATATTCGTATTTTAACTTCAGGACCCATATGCCAGTTAGGAACCAGGTAGGGCCGGATATAAGAGGCACTTTTATCTTGAAAATTTACAAGTCTACAACTGTCTTATAGAAACCGGAAAGGATCCGCGTAGAAAAGTATTTTTTTTTTACTTCTGGATCCAAATGCCAGTTAGAAACCAGGTAGGGCCCGATAAAAGAAGCACTTTCATCTTCAAAATTTACAAATATACAACTGCCTTATAGAAACTGGATAGGATCCGAGTAGAAACATATTTTCGTATTTTAACTTCAGGACCCATATGCCAGTTAGGAACCAGGTAGGGCCGGATATAAGAGGCACTTTTATCTTGAAAATTTACAAGTCTACAACTGACTTATAGAAAATGGATAGGATCTGGGTAGAAACATATTTTCGTATTTTAACTTCAGGACCTATAAGTTAGGTAGGAACCCAGTACGGCCGGATAGGAGAAGCACTTTCATCTTGAAAATATACAAGTATACAACTGCCTTATAGAAACTAGAAAGGATCCGGGTAGAAAAGTATTTTTTTTTTTACTTCTGGATCCAAATGCCAGTTAGGAACCAGGTAGGGCCCGATAAAAGAAGCACTTTCATCTTTAAAATTTACAAATATACAACTGCCTTACAGAAACTGGATAGGATCCGAGTAGAAACATATTTTCGTATTTTAGCTTCAGGACCCATATGCCAGTTAGGAACCAGGTAGAGTCGGATATAAGAAGCACTTTTATCTTGAAAATATACAATTATACAACTGCCTTATAGAAACTGGATAGGATCTGGGTAGAAACATATTTTTATTTAACTTCAGGACCCATATCCCAGTTAGGAACCAGGTAGGGCCGAATATAAGAAGCAATTTTATCTTAAAACTTTACAAGTATACAACTGCCTTACAGAAACTGGGTAGGATCCGAGTAGAAACATATTTTCGTATTTTAACTTCAGGACCTATAAGTTAGGTAGGAACCCAGTACGGCCGGATAGGAGAAGCACTTTCATCTTGAAAATATACAAGTATACAACTGCCTTATAGAAACTAGAAAGGATCCGGGTAGAAAAGTATTTTTTTTTTTACTTCTGGATCCAAATGCCAGTTAGGAACCAGGTAGGGCCCGATAAAAGAAGCACTTTCATCTTTAAAATTTACAAATATACAACTGCCTTATAGAAACTAGATAGGATCCGAGTAGAAACATATTTTCGTATTTTAGCTTCAGGACCCATATGCCAGTTAGGAACCAGGTAGGGCCGGATATAAGAAGCACTTTTATCTTGAAAATTTACAAGTCTACAACTGACTTATAGAAAATGGATAGGATCTGGGTAGAAACATATTTTCGTATTTTAACTTCAGGACCTATAAGTTAGGTAGGAACCCAGTACGGCCGGATAGGAGAAGCACTTTCATCTTGAAAATATACAAGTATACAACTGCCTTATAGAAACTAGAAAGGATCCGGGTAGAAAAGTATTTTTTTTTTACTTCTGGATCCAAATGCCAGTTAGGAACCAGGTAGGGCCCGATAAAAGAAGCACTTTCATCTTTAAAATTTACAAATATACAACTGCCTTATAGAAACTAGATAGGATCCGAGTAGAAACATATTTTCGTATTTTAGCTTCAGGACCCATATGCCAGTTAGGAACCAGGTAGGGACGGATATAAGAAGCACTTTTATCTTGAAAATTTACAAGTCTACAACTGACTTATAGAAAATGGATAGGATCTGGGTAGAAACATATTTTTATTTAACTTCTGGATCCAAATGCCAGTTAGGAACCAGGTAGGGCCTGATAAAAGAAGCACTTTCATCTTCAAAATTTACAAATATACAACTGCCTTACAGAAACTGGATAGGATCCGAGTAGAAACATATTTTCGTATTTTAGCTTCAGGACCCATATGCCAGTTAGGAACCAGGTAGAGTCGGATATAAGAAGCACTTTTATCTTGAAAATTTACAAGTCTACAACTGGCTTATAGAAAATGGATAGGATCTGGGTAGAAACATATTTTTATTTAACTTCTGGATCCAAATGCCAGTTAGGAACCAGGTAGGGCCTGATAAAAGAAGCACTTTCATCTTCAAAATTTACAAATATACAACTGCCTTATAGAAACTCGATAGGATCCGAGTAGAAACATATATTCGTATTTTAACTTCAGGACCCATATGCCAGTTAGGAACCAGGTAGGGCCGGATATAAGAGGCACTTTTATCTTGAAAATTTACAAGTCTACAACTGTCTTATAGAAACCGGAAAGGATCCGCGTAGAAAAGTATTTTTTTTTTACTTCTGGATCCAAATGCCAGTTAGAAACCAGGTAGGGCCCGATAAAAGAAGCACTTTCATCTTCAAAATTTACAAATATACAACTGCCTTATAGAAACTGGATAGGATCCGAGTAGAAACATATTTTCGTATTTTAACTTCAGGACCCATATGCCAGTTAGGAACCAGGTAGGGCCGGATATAAGAGGCACTTTTATCTTGAAAATTTACAAGTCTACAACTGTCTTATAGAAACCGGAAAGGATCCGCGTAGAAAAGTATTTTTTTTTTTACTTCTGGATCCAAATGCCAGTTAGAAACCAGGTAGGGCCCGATAAAAGAAGCACTTTCATCTTCAAAATTTACAAATATACATCTACCTTATAGAAACTGGATAGGATCCGAGTAGAAACATATTTTCATATTTTGACTTCAGGACCCATATGCCAGTTAGGAACCAGGTAGGGCCGGATATAAGAAGCACGTTCAACCTTAAAAATTTACAAGTCGACAACTGCCTTATAAAAACCGGAAAGGATCCGAGCAGAAACATATTTTCGTATTTTAACTTCTGGATCCAAATGCCAGTTAGGAACCAGGTAGGGCCGGATATAAGAAACACTTTTATCTTGAAAATTTACAAGTATACAACTGCCTTACAGAAACTGGGTAGGATCCGAGTAGAAACATATTTTCGTATTTTAGCTTCAGGACCCATATGCCAGTTAGGAACCAGGTAGGGCCGGATATAAGAAGCACTTTTATCTTGAAAATTTACAAGTCTACAACTGACTTATAGAAAATGGATAGGATCTGGGTAGAAACATATTTTTATTTAACTTCTGGATCCAAATGCCAGTTAGGAACCAGGTAGGGCCTGATAAAAGAAGCACTTTCATCTTCAAAATTTACAAATATACAACTGCCTTACAGAAACTGGATAGGATCCGAGTAGAAACATATTTTCGTATTTTAGCTTCAGGACCCATATGCCAGTTAGGAACCAGGTAGAGTCGGATATAAGAAGCACTTTTATCTTGAAAATTTACAAGTCTACAACTGGCTTATAGAAAATGGATAGGATCTGGGTAGAAACATATTTTTATTTAACTTCTGGATCCAAATGCCAGTTAGGAACCAGGTAGGGCCGGATATAAGAAGCACGTTCAACCTTAAAAATTTACAAGTCGACAACTGCCTTATAATAACCGGAAAGGATCCGAGCAGAAACATATTTTTGTAGTTTAACTTCTGGATCCAAATGCTAGTTAGGAACTAGGTAGGGCCTGATATAAGAGGCACTTTTATCTTGAAAATTTACAAGTCTACAACTGTCTTATAGAAACCGGAAAGGATCCGCGTAGAAAAGTATTTTTTTTTTTTACTTCTGGATCCAAATGCCAGTTAGAAACCAGGTAGGGCCCGATAAAAGAAGCACTTTCATCTTCAAAATTTACAAATATACAACTGCCTTATAGAAACTGGATAGGATCCGAGTAGAAACATATTTTCGTATTTTAACTTCAGGACCCATATGCCAGTTAGGAACCAGGTAGGGCCGGATATAAGAGGCACTTTTATCTTGAAAATTTACAAGTCTACAACTGTCTTATAGAAACCGGAAAGGATCCGCGTAGAAAAGTATTTTTTTTTTTACTTCTGGATCCAAATGCCAGTTAGAAACCAGGTAGGGCCCGATAAAAGAAGCACTTTCATCTTCAAAATTTACAAATATACATCTACCTTATAGAAACTGGATAGGATCCGAGTAGAAACATATTTTCATATTTTGACTTCAGGACCCATATGCCAGTTAGGAACCAGGTAGGGCCGGATATAAGAAGCACGTTCAACCTTAAAAATTTACAAGTCGACAACTGCCTTATAAAAACCGGAAAGGATCCGAGCAGAAACATATTTTCGTATTTTAACTTCAGGACCCATATGCCAGTTAGGAACCAGGTAGGGCCGGATATAAGAAGCACTTTTATCTTGAAAATTTACAAGTCTACAACTGCCTTATAGATACTGGATAGGATCTTGGTAGAAACATATTTTTATGTAACTTCTGGATCCAAATGCCAGTTAGGAACCAGGTAGGGCCGGATATAAGAAGCACTTTTATCTTCAAAATTTACAAATATACAACTGCCTTACAGAAACTGGATAGGATCCGAGTAGAAACATATTTTCGTATTTTAACTTCAGGACCCATAAGTCAGGTAGGAACCCTGTACGGCCGGATAGGAGAAGCACTTTCATCTTGAAAATTAACAAGTCGACAACTGCCTTATAGAAACCGGAAAGGATCCGAGCAGAAATATATTTTTGTATTTTAACTTCTGGATCCATATGCCAGGTAGGAATTGGGTAGGGCCGGATATAAGAAGCACTTTTATCTTGAAAATTTACAAGTCTACAACTCCCTTATAGGAACTGGATAGGATCTTGGTAGAAACATATTTTTATGTAACTTCTGGATCCAAATGCCAGTTAGGAACCATGTAGGGCCTGATATAAGAAGCACTTTCATCTTGAAAATTTTCAAGTCGACAACTGCCTTAGAGAAACCGGATAGGATCAGGGTAGAAACATATTATCGTATTTCAACTCCGGGATCCAAATGCCAGTTAGGAACCAGGTAGGGCCGGATATAAGAAACACTTATATCATGAAAATTTACAAGTATACAACTGCCTTACAGAAACTGGATAGGATCCGAGTAGAAACATATTTTCGTATTTTAACTTCAGGACCCATAAGTCAGGTAGGAACCCTGTACGGCCGGATAGGAGAAGCACTTTCATCTTGAAAATTAACAAGTCGACAACTGCCTTATAGAAACCGGAAAGGATCCGAGCAGAAATATATTTTTGTATTTTAACTTCTGGATCCATATGCCAGGTAGGAATTGGGTAGGGCCGGATATAAGAAGCACTTTTATCTTGAAAATTTACAAATCTACAACTGCCTTATAGAAACTGGATAGGATCTTGGTAGAAACATATTTTTATGTAACTTCTGGATCCAATTGCCAGTTAGGAACCAGGTAGGGCCGGATATAAGAAACACTTTTATCATGAAAATTTACAAGTATACAACTGCCTTATAGAAACTGGATAGAATCCGAGTAGAAACATATTTTTGTATTTTAACTTCTGGATCCAAATGCCAGTTAGGAACCAGGTAGGCCCTGATAAAAGAAGCACTTTCATCTTCAAAATTTACAAATATACAACTGCCTTATAGAAACTGGATAGAATCCGAGTAGAAACACATTTTCCTATTTTAACTTCAGGACCCATATGCCAGTTAGGAACCAGGTAGGGCCAGATATAAGAAGCACGTTCAACCTTAAAAATTTACAAGTCGACAACTGCCTTATAAAAACCGGAAAGGATCTGGGTAGAAACATATTTTTGTAGTTTAACTTCTGGATCCAAATGCTAGTTAGGAACTAGGTAGGGCCTGATAGAAGAAGCACTTTCATCTTGAAAATTTACAAGTATACAACTGTCTTATAAAAACTGGATAGGATCCGAGTAGAAACATATTTTTGTATGTTAACTTCTGGATCCAAATGCCAGTTAGGAACCAGGTAGGGCCTGATATAAGAAGCACTTTCATCTTGAAAATTTTCAAGTCGACAACTGCCTTAGAGAAACCGGATAGGATCAGGGTAGAAACATATTATCGTATTTAAACTCCGGGATCCATATGCCAGGTAGGAAGCGGTTAAAGTCTGTTTGCAAGTGCACGTTCACCTTAACAATTTGCAAGTCGACAACTGACTTATAGAAACACTTTTTCCTTTATTTAAATGCCTGTAACTTTCACATCTTTCATCCGATTTACATGAATTTAGGTTCGTTTGAAAGAGGATGAATGTATCTTTTCAATGCTGCAAATTTTTACTAGATGGCGCTTCATGTTGTGTGATTTAAATATAAAGTTCGGTTATTTTTGGGTCACACTGTGTAAGAGGTTTAATTATTTTATAATATATATAAACTATATCTAATGTTGCATACGAAATTACACTTTGAGATTTCTTTAGTATGAAGCAAAATTGACAGATATTATAATAATAAAATACTTTGAAAAAGCTTTTAAAATACGTAACACTTATTAAGACCCTCTTTTTCAATACATAATTGTGAATAAAAGGTTTGATTATTGAAAAAATAAAAAACCATATTTAATTTTGTATTGAAAATTACACCTTAAATGCCTCTAGCATAAAATAAAATGTATGAAAATTCCTTCGGAATAAAATACCTCAAAAAGAACTTTTATTATTCTTGATATCTTTTATGGCAATTTAAACAAATAAATGTGAATAAAAGGTTCGATTATTTATAAATGAAATAAATTATATCCTATTTTGTATACGAAATCACACATTGAGAATTCTTTGGTATAAAGCCAAGTTGACAAATATAATAATAAAATATATTTATTAATTTTTTTCTTGAATCAAACGTTTTATTCACGCTTATATATTGAAATTTCCATATGAAAGTTAGGAAGTATTCAAAAAAATTTCTTTTAGTACTTTATTATCATAAAATTTGTCAATTTTACTTCATAAGAAAGAAATCTCAATGTGTAATTTTGTGTGCAAAATTAGATATAATTTATGTATTTTTTAATAATAGAAACCTTTTGTTCACACTTGTATATTCAAATAATCATGTGAAAGATGTTACATATTTAAAAAAAAATGTTCAAAGCATTTTATTCTAAAGAAATATTTCTCAATTTTACTACGTGTCAGAGTAATCTCAAGAAGTATATTTATATTAAAAAAAACTTTCCAAAGTATTTTATTTGAACCTTTTATTTTTTAAATCTGAATCTCGTGATTTATCTTCTCTTATAAGATATCATATAATTTTTCAATTTTAAATAATTTATTTATAAGGCTAAAAAATATATCAATCGATATTTTGTTTTGAGACTTTAAACACTTATTGAACCATAAATTTTACTAAAAAATTATTTCCTATCACCCTTATTTCATCTTAAAATTCAAAAAAATCTTTCAGATATTCGTTTTAGGTAAGTGTTTATCAAAATATCAAAAAAAGAAAGTTAATATCTTAAACTATATATTTTATCATTTTGAATCTGTCGTCTGCTTCGCGCCTCTTTCACACGAAGTCGAGAGAAACATAATTCTCGATCTTAGCTCAACAGCCGCCAGCATGAAATCGAAGCTAGAAAGTAGGAACAGACCGACACGTCGCGTTTGATTTTGCGAGGATCCAGACAGTTCAGTCGTGGGGTCCGTTTACGTCCACGTTCTACGAACACTGCACTGATGCATGGTCTGTCACAAGGTACATGCTCTTAAGACGTACATATAGCGATGCTTAAACGGAGAAAAATAGTTGAAGTAATTTTACTTAATTTTCGGTCAAAGTTGGGCCATATAGGTAAGTCAGAAGTTATTTAGTACCACTGCAATTAATTGTGATGTATTAAATGTTCAAGAATGAATCAGAATTGAGTAAAATTCAGAAGTGTAGAGTAAAGTATGAAAGCATGCATTAAACATCCCTAAAAATATATATTATTACTCGTAGCACAATTATAATAAACCAATCTTTTATTCAATCACAAAAATACGCTTCATTCCAGAGTTGAGTGAATGAAAGTAATCTGCGCCTTGAGCACAACAAACATTTTTTAATTTTAAAAACGTATTGTATTTTCAGCATACTGATGTTCGACGTTATTATATTCAATAGTCAAAATCAATTAAAATCATACAAAATACAATTGCAGTTTATTTTAGTAGAAAGTTATTAATTTGAACCTAATAGATTGAAGTTAACATTCCTGCACAGAAAATTTTAGTTGTCGATACTTTCATTCATTGTTTTATGTCTCAGCATTGTAAGCGAGCGTGTGCGTGATTCGACCAAAGAGTATCGTCCTACATATTGTATAAGTGTAGTTATTAGGTTTATATGTGTTAGGTTGTATATTTAAATGTATTTGTGATGAAAAATATGATTGGCTGTGACTGAATAACGTGAATGGATTTGTATCATGTTTATGTATGTATGTATCGGATGACTAATGGCAGTCTCGAGGTATTTTAACATGGGTCGTAGTTACGATACTGCTTACTACGTTCTAGGTTACGATCGCCAATGTCTACATGTGATGTGTCGAATTGTATTATGAAATTTTTAATGCAATACTCGATGTTGTAGTATTTTTGGTGAATTTTCTGTAATTTGTAAGGTAGGTAAGGTAGAAGTCTTTGCGTGCTTCATGGCCTCAAATAAACTATCTTAATTTCAAAAATTTCATATCGATAGAAAAATTGTTCTCCTATGTACTAAAGAAGGTTTATTTCATTTTTTGAAAGGTACTCATTTAAAATCATAGACCTGAAATCGCATTTCAATTGCTGGTATTGTTTATTTATATGCGAAATTCATTAAATTTTCGAAGCTGGAAGTAATTTTCGAATAGCAGTGGACCTTGTTGACCACATTTTTACGCTAAGCATCGAAATAAAATCTCCAGTCAATAATTACAAGCCAGATTTCATTTGGAATTAATAATATTATTTTTATATAATAAATATAAATCCATTTCAAATTTCTTAAATATATTTCATAAATTTATAAATCTCGCTACTCTTAAAAATAAAATTTGATGTTCAAATGTTTTCAAATGATTAATTTTGATTCCTAATAAATTTTATAAAAATTGGACGGCATACGATTGTACAATAGTTTAATACTAGTCTGCACGCGACATCGTTTCACAGAAGTGAAATGTCTTTATGTGCTAAGTGTTGAATTTGTAGGGTATTGTTTGCAAAAATACATGTATGAAGAAAATCCTTTTTTTTAAATCTTATATGTAACCACTACGATGCAAGCTGTGATGACTTTGGGGATTTGGCTGCATTTGCATGACCAAATTACGAGACTCCTTACGCATTTTGTAACCAGAGCAAGCATCCAGATATAAGAAGAAAGCACCAAGAGTATGGAACATGAATGAAATCACTGCTAGACCGTAAGACCATGACAAATAGTTGTAGTTTGGATACATTAACCATTCTCTTCTCCAGCACTGTCCTCCAAATATTGCTACAGCCAAGAACATCAAAACACCTGAAATTATAAAAACAATTTGAAAAATCCAAATTAAGTTTTGACAAAAGAGATCACAATCGCCGAATTTCTTGTAAAAAAAAGACCTTACATCAGCAGTTCCACTGAATTCAACGATCCTTTGTAGTTTAATACGTTGCTGCATGTAGAATGAAGTAAAAATTCCAGTTAAGAATGTTTTACTATCAATGAGAGAATTAATTTTAAGAATGGGGCGTGGCAATATATTATTTCTCAATTATTAGTAAAAAAAAACCGTATTCGACCAGTAACCGCAGTCGAACGTACAAACTTGTTGAATGGTAGCTATTTACCCAGGCTAACGTGTTGTACTTTCAAAAATGTACAAATTTCAAGTGTACATTTAACGTCATTTAAAGATTAGTTTTAAGAATTAACTTTAAGAATCAGACGTAAGAAAAATGTGAGTAATATAAAACTAAATAATAAAACAAGCATCTTGCAGAACATATTGTACTCATGATCCTGATATTCATTTTATTAAATGGGATGAAGATAAAAGCCTACATCATGATTCAAAATATTTCAAAAGATCATTTGCTCAAACGATGTTTATTAAAAAACAATTGAGTTTAAGTTTCAGTAAAATAACTCTCATCAAAAATCTTAATATTACTTAGAATATGATCTTAGGATTTTAATTTTGAAATTTCAATCCAGTTTTTTAATATATTATATTAAAATTAATTTCATTATCACAAATAATCTTTATATTAGCTTCTGATCCATATTTTTAATAGACTTATTGATATTCTCCTGGTTAGTTCGATATCTATACCATGCTAAGGAACAATTCTAATATGAGTTTTAAACCCAAGAGAGGAGCACTTGCTTCGTTGTTTATTTTAGAACTGTAGTATATTTTAAAAAATCATTCCTTTACTCTATAATATTGCATACGCTTGGGATTAAAAAACAGCACGAATTGCGTATAACGTGAAATTTGAAAAATGTTGTCAATTTCTTTTGTAAAATAATATTTTGAAAAAAAATTTGAACATCAAATAGACCTACAACAATTTTCCTTCTTTTTCTGACATGGAGAAATAACAACTGTTGAATGGATTTTGCATGGATTTCATAAAATTAAAATTGATAAAGTTATCGCATTTTCTTATGGAAAAAAATTACCATTTTTTCAAAGTCACATTTATGCAATTGAACAATAAAAAGTTGTTTTTCCCCCTCATATACGTGATGGTATCTAATCGGCGAAAGATATAGAAATTCATTTGAAAAAACATCTGTTTTTCAATAATAATTAACCTTTTAATATAACCAACAATTATAAACAGAATTCGAATTGATACCACTACAAACTCAAAATCACATTAACGTCCAAACAAAACTACAATTCAAAACTTCAAGAAGTTACAATTTAAAAATACAATTATTTCCTTAATTTTTGTTGGATTCTTATGATTGTTAATTGAAAGAACGCTTGCATGGTTATTTTGGTCAAAAACTTGGCCGTTTTGCTAATTTGGGAATTCGAATTGTTTCGAATTTCTTCAAGTTTTGAATACGACCAATTGTTTCAGGTTTATGTATCGTAAATTGGCTAATGCTGAAACAATTGTTTGCATGCAAATCATCATTTGAATGGTGTTGTGTTTCATTCTTATAAGGAAAGGTTCAATCTGTCTAATAAAATCGTACTTTTGACAAAATATTCATAAGTTTTTTTTTAAATAGCTGATTCAAATTTCAACTGTTAGATGGCCCACCCTGTATTAGTAATAGCGAATGCAAGCATAGCTGCCCAACAGCCTTTGGGATTAAATGTAGATTTATGCCAATTTAGATTAGTTTTTGTTTTATAGACTTTATGTTTCCACATGTTTGTGTCTAAAGTACACAAAGAGAAGAGAACGCAGCTGTCATGTGCGCGGGACGAAGCAGAGCTGTGTCCTTACGAAAATGTTCAATTGGACACAGATCGGCTTCGTCCTCGCGTAGCGAGAATGTGCGAGCGCATATCTCTGCTTCGCGCCGGGCATACACCGTTCGGACGAAGCTGAGCTGTGTGCGGACAAATGCAGGCTTCGTCCAAATGCAGCACCACTGTGCACACGCACTCCTCTGCTTCGTGCTAAAAATATCGTGCGTATGCGCCACGTTTTATGTATATGTAATGCGTTGATCGGCATTTTGTTCAAGAATGAACAGTAACTCAAACTCTATCGAGTTTGATCAAACTCTAACGAACGAATTATCTTATTTTGACGAATTCAATTTGCTAAGCTCAACAATAATAACAATAGATAATAAAACTTTGAAAGAAAGATTGAAAACCTCATTGGCACGCGAATCTATAATAAGTAACAACGACAGCGACGACGACAAAAGCGACACAGAAGTCATAAATCAAGATAATCCAGTAATAGCAAATAACGAAGAAATGGCCGTAGTCATACCCAACAGCCAGCAGGTATCCTTACGCGACGCGCTAGAGGTGGTCCCATTGTTCGACGGAAGCAACCTCCCATTGACACATTTTATTGGGGGTTGCATGGAGGCAAAGGCAATGCTACCGACACCTGCAGCTCAAGAAAACCTCGCAAGGTTATTAAGAGGTAAATTAACTGGAGAAGCTAGAAAATGCATTTTTGGTTTAACTTACGCAACAATAGAAGAATTTATAGAAAAATTGAAAAGAGTATATGCCCCTGCGAAAAGCGTGTACCAGTTACAGGGAGAATTAGGTAATACATTTATGTGGGAAAGAGAAAATGTACTTTCCTATGCTGCTAGGATAAAAGAAATTGCCGACAAAATCGAAGATGCTCACAGGCTCAATAATAATGGTCAGGTAGATAATAATTTTAAAGTAAACCTTGAAAAAGACGTAATTCAATGTTTTATACGCGGTTTGCGTCCTGAGTTAGAAATTCGTGTTGAAGAAAAGGATACTTTTAAAGAAGTTATTAGCAACAGTATTGATATAGAACGAAGATTAGCTGCAAATTCCGCACTACGAAGAAATATAAACAAGGATTATTCAAAAAGTGACGAATCAACTGATAATAAAAATAATAAAACAACCCGATTTAACGTAGCACTTGAAAATAAAACTATTTGTTTAATTTGTAAAAAAACCAGGTCACACAACTGAAAAATGTTTCCATTTAAGTAAAGCTCAAGATGCAGTTCTTAATAATAAACAAAAAAATTTTTTGCGTCCTAACCAACAAGGATATAGTAATTTCAATGGTCAAAGAAGTAATAATAATAATAATTTTGCAAGAAACAATTACAATAATTTTCCGAATAACAATTTTTTAAGAAATAAAAATTATAATTTTAATAAAAATAAGAATAATAATTTGCAAAATAGAAATAATAATTATAGAAGCAATAATAATAATTTTTTACAACAAAGATACAACAATAATAATAATTTTCCTAGAAATTTTTACAATAATAACAATAGTGTTAATAATAATAATAGACAATGGAATCCAGGACAGTATAAAAACTTTAACTCAGGACAGTTCCAAAATAGAAATACATCATATGAAAATAGATTTTTCAGAATAATAACACTCAACAAAATTTAAATTATACTGAAATAATTTGTAATTACTGTAAAAAACCCGGTCATTTAGTACGAGACTGCAAGATACGACCAAATAGCCAATCACAAACAGCTCATGAGGAAAACTCCAAAGCTCTCCCCAGCACGGGTGCACTGAGGAAAGCATAAATCGAGAACCACTGGCATCCACTTCTAACGATCATACAACAACAACAATAAATATTTCAAAGTCCACTTCAATTCCATCAATTATAATATCAACGGAAGGTTTAAAAAATCCAACACACATGATGATTGATACTGGTGCTGCTCGAAATTTAATTAAACAAAAGGTTCTCAACCCTGAAGTACCAATAAATAGCCAAAACGTATTGAAACTTACAGGAATTAATGATTTACCGCTTTACACATTAGGACAGGTAAAAATAAACATTTTTGATTACCCAACAATATTTAACATTATTCCGAATGAAGTCCCAGTAGAAGAAGATGGAGTATTAGGATCAGAATTTTTTCAAGATAATAGTGTGAATATAAACTATACTTCAAAATGCTTAGAAATTGAGAACCACTGTTACCCTTTTAAAACTACCAATACATTTACTATTCCAGCTCGAACAGTTACAACATTTTATGTTAATATAAAAAATACAAAAAAGAGTGAAGGGTATGTACTTCGATTACATATCCAAGATGGCGTCTACGGAGGTGACGCAGTTGTAAAAAATCACAAAGGAAAAGCTTATTTAAAATTTGCAAATACAAATGAAATATCAATAACATTATCCATCCCAATAGTTCATTCAGAAGATTTTGAAGAACAAGAATGTTATAAACAAATTGAAAAATTACATAATTTTAAACAATCAAATAACGAAGATTTATCAAGTAAAATATTAAATAAATTTTTAAGAACTGACAATCCTCTAATTAAGTCGTGCAAAATTTATAATGTAACAGATGAAGACAGAATAGATTGTATTGAAAAACTTCTTCGATTAGACCATTTAAATCAAAATGAATATGAACATGTAGAAAAATTAATTAAAAATAATGCAGACAGATTTCAAATCCCAGGAGAACCACTTGAAGCTACTAATGTAATACAACATTCAATTCCTACTGTAGATGACGCTCCAATTTTTTCAAGACAATATAGATTCCCCCCAGTTCATAAGGAAGAAATTACAAGACAAGTGGATAAATTATTAGAAAATAAAATAATCAAGCCCTTACAATCACCATATAACACTCCAGTGTGGATAGTTCCTAAAAAACCTGATTCTCAAGGAAAAATAAAATGGAGAATGGTTCTTGATTTTCGTAAATTAAATGAAAAAACAATTGGCGATTCGTATCCTCTACCTAATATAAATGATATACTTGATTCTCTAGGATCAGCAAAATATTTTTCAGTGTTTGATTTAGCCACTGGTTTTCACCATATAAAAATGGACCCAAAAGACTCTCATAAAACGGCATTTTCCATACCTCACGGTCATTACGAATTCGATAGAATGCCTTTCGGTTTAAAAACTGCACCAGCCACATTTGAGAGATTAATGGATTTAACATTAACTGGATTAATCGGAACGGAACTTTTTGTATATCTCGATGACATAGTTATATATGCAAATACTCTAGAAGAGCACGAAATTAAATTTAACAACTTAGCAGAAAGACTTAGAAAAGCGAATCTTCACTTACAACCAGACAAATACGAATTTTTACGACCCGAAGTAGGATATTTAGGTCATATAATTGATAAAAATGGAGTACGTCCAGATCCAAAAAAGATAATAGCTGTAAAAAACTTTCCAGTCCCTTAAACAGAGAAAAATGTTAAACAATTTTTAGGCTTAGCAGGGTATTATAGACGATTTATTGATGGATTTTCAAAAATTGCAAGTCCTTTAAATTAACTTCTGAAAAAAGATACACCTTTTAATTGGACAGAAAAACAACAAGCAGCTTTCGAAATTTTAAAGACAAAATTATGTGAAGAACCACTTTTACAACGACCTGATTTTTCTCAACCTTTTATACTCACAACAGATGCCTCAGGATTTGCAATAGGAGGTATTTTATCACAAGGTAAAATAGGTAAAGATAAGCCAATAGCATATGCTTCACGTAGTCTAAGTGAAACTGAGAAAAAATATGATACATATGAGAAAGAAGCCCTTGCTAAAATATTTTGTGTAACTCATTTTCGTCCTTATTTGTATGGGAGAAAATTTACTTTAGTGACTGATCACAAACCTCTACTTTGGTTTCAAAATTCTAAAGACCCTTGTTCACGGGTTTCACGTTGGAGATTGAAACTCGCAGAATATGATTTTGATGTAATTTACAAAGCAGGAAAAATGAATGTAAATGCAGACGCTCTCTCAAGAAACCCTACTGATGATAACAAAGAGAAATCAAGATATTTGCAAGTTGATGACAATGATACTTTTATGACTTCCCAAGAAAAAACAAGAAAACTCTAAAAGCGAGGTAAGACCTTCAAAACGAAGAAACTTGAATCCAGAAATCGTACCAGACGACGTAGATTGTTTTAGCGAAATTTCGGAAGCCCAAATATTAAATATCGACTCAAAAGTCCCAGAATATTTTCAGGAATTTCTTAGTGAAGAATTATTTAGTGAGATTGGTAAGAATATTTTAAAATGCACAAATTTATTCAAAAATATAGCTTCAAGACTTATTTTTATGACAACATTAATATTAAGTCCAGTGTTTTCCAAAAAATACGAAAATTTATCATGCAAAACTATTACTACGAGAGCTCAAAAGAGAATACAACAAGAAAAAGCAAAAAATTTGAATGGAAATGACACTCAAGAAAAATTAGACGAAAATTTTTCTTCTAAACCTCTTGTGAAAAAACCACGAGGTAGGCCAAGAAAAAATCTACTTACAAACTTGAAAAATATTCCCTCTCAAACAAAAAGAAAGAGAGGTAGGCCCAGAAAACAAATATTTGAAAATGAATTACCAGAAATAAATATGCAAACGGGAAGTCGAACAAAAGTAAAATCAGATTCCGACTCTGATCCTGATTATTTAGATTATTTGAAACAAACTCAAGCAAAAAACAAAAAGAAGAAGAATGCCAAGAAGCCAAAAAATATTAATGAATTTGAAAGTGAAGAAAGTGAGAATTATTTTTCAACCTCAGAAGATGAAAGCAACGACATTGAAACCTCACACGAAGGAAATGAAGAAAATTATGAAGAAAATTTGGAAGATAATTTTGAAGAAGATTTTGAGGAAAATTTCGAAAAGAATTATGAACAGAATTATGAAGAAAATTTTGGAGACGATCTTGAGGAAAAATTTGAAGAAAATTTTGAAGAAAATTTGAAACTAAACCGAAGATCTCAAATAAATTATTGAAAAAACGATAATGATCATGATGATTGTAATCGTCCACCCCCAGAACCTCCTCCTATAAACTCTCAAACAGAAAAAATTATAACAAGGAAAAATTTAGTGAATGTCGCGATCAACTAACTATGCGAAATGGTAATTATGCATATTTGGTTACAACAAATGGAACTCCTCGCGACAACGGATCAAAAACTTTAGAAAAACGTGAAACATTGCCAAAATTTAAAAATTTACAAAAGGAAATAGCAAAAGAGATCAAAAAAGGAAACTACTACCATTTTGCACTTCCCATTGAAGAAGAAACTAAGGACAATTTATCAGAAACTTTAAATAATATAAAATTATCAATTCACTCATTACATGAATTATCTCAAACATTTAAATTAAGATCAATTAGTATTTCAAAAACTTCCAGAATTAATCATATACCTTGGGAAGAAGTGAAATCAATTTTCGATTCAATTTTTTCAAATTCAACTACAAAAATTATTGTTTGCAATGGAATAACGCAATATCCAACAAAGGAACAACGAACTCATTTAATTGAAGAAGCTCATTCTTCAGCATTAGGAGGCCATAAAGGCGTCACAAAAACTTATAGCCGAATTCGCCAAAAATTTTTTTGGGAAAATATGAAAGTAGACATTCAAAAATATATTCAAGGCCGTTTACAACGTCAACTGAAAAAATTAATCAGAGTCAAAACAAAAAATCCTATGGTAATCACTGACACACCCACTACTGCTTTTGAAAAAATATCAATGGACATTGTTGGTCCACTACCTGAAACAAAATCTGGTAACTTATATATTCTAACGATACAAGACAATTTTACTAAATATTCTTTGGCAATACCTCTTCCTAATCACCAAGCTAGTACGATAGCAGATGCTTTCGTGAAAAAAATTTATTTGCATATTTGGATCACCGAAAGGAGTACTTACTGACCAAGGCAGAGATTTTTAAAGTAATTTATTAAAAAGATTGGCAAAACGTTTTCGAATTAAACAATTTCGTACCACAGCTTCACACCCTCAATCAAACGGGTCATTGGAACGTTCACATCATGTTTTAGGAGAATATCTCAAACAATTTGTTACAAAAAATTCAGAATGGGATGATTGGCTTGAACTAGCAATGTTCTCGTATAATACTAGTGTACATGAAGGCAAAAAATGCACACCCTATGAATTGGTTTTTGGTAAACTAGCTTTGTGAACCTTCCAGCGAACCTTTATCACAACAAGAAAAATTACAAACGTATGATGATTATTTAATTAATTTCGTAACACAACTACACGAAATGCGAACACAAGCAAGAGAAAATCTTCTTTCAGCAAAAGAAAAATCGAAAATATATTATGATAAAAAAATAAATCCTTTAGGAGTAAAAATTGGAGATAACGTATTTTTATTAAAAGGAGGTAAAATTAAAAAATTTGACAGCCATTATACAGGGCCTTATGAAATATTGGAAGTATTAGGAAAAGGGAATGTCAAAATAAGCTATAAAGGCAAACCTACTGTAGTTCACATTACTAGACTAAAACGCTCACATGTGCAAGTACAAAATTAATAAAAATGAAACAAAATATCTTTACTTTAATTATAAAAAAAAAAATATATATATATATATATCAGTTTAAATAAAGATATGAAAATTATATTTTGTCGATAAATAGTAAAAATATAAAAAATAAAAAATATATAAAACAAAATAAAAATGAAATTTCAGACATAACACATTATTCCAGATATAATGGAACAAATTTATCGCAAACGCATAGATGATCTCATTGAAATAGTTCCCTGTTTTATCGACGTGGTAGCTCTCTGGCCATATTTAATTCAAACTGGAATATTTAACCAAGACGACTGTAATATTCCCACATGGAGCAGAAACCTAAACAATCCAGAAATAATAAAAGACATTTTTTCAACAATTAAAACAAGAGGACCGGACGCATACAAAAATTTAATTCTCAGTTTACGGCTATCAAATCACATTGTCATAGCCGACATGTTGGATATAATGAACTAGGAACGCAAATTACAAAAAGTAAATCAATAACTTAAAAAATATACATATGTAACGATAAAATTTTTTTTCTATTCTTATATTACAAAGCAAGCTGCTAATTGGAACCTCCTTTTTCGAGAGATGGGATTACGAGGCTTCCTTTTGGCACTGCTCACTTGCAACTTCAACTATATAACAACAGTCTACGCCATCATAGGATTCGATTGCGGTTCAAATCAATCAAATATTACGACATTATCTTTACTAGAGGTAGGAGTATGTGATCTACCTCGATCTCAAGTACATGTTGAAAGAACTTATATACAACTTTTACAATTAACTGGATTTTCAAATACAAAAGTAATACAATGCAAAATAGAAATTCGACGCGCCATCTCTCATTGTGGTATGCATTCTCACAGTTCAATAGTTGCAAATGGCCACAGTGAATATATACATGATGTTACACGAGATCAATGTAATCAAATGCACACAATAGGGACATTTTTAGTAACCCCTTCTCTTCAGATATCAAAGTTAAAAGTAAATGAAACTTCATTTCATAGCATCACTTTAGGAGGTTCTGTAACACCTAATGGAGACTGTACTGGTACACAATTTTCTGACCCATATGGAACATGGAATAATGTCGTAGTCCAAGCCATATTCAAAATAACTTAACAAGAAGATTACGCAACTATTTATATTAATTCAAATAAAATTCAATTAGGATCTGGAATAATATGCACACTTTCAGAAACATTCTGTACAGACATAGAATATGGACAAACATTCTGGGATACGTTACCTAATGACGTATGTAATTTTAACAAATATGAAATTATTTATGAAGGACCAGCAAATAAAACATATGACAACACGACAGAAAATTCTGAAACCTTTTATTCTTTAACCATTGAAGATATAACCTTTGTATTGACTGAAAAAACAAGAAAACCAGTTTGCAGTTACGTTTTAATACAAACCGAACATCCAAAATTATTAATTTTTGAAACCAGACCTGGAAATTCATTTTTAGAAAATAAACATTTAGAACTTCAAAATATGGACATTTTTACATACGTTAACTCTAAATTTATATATGTGGAAAGACATATACGTACTGAAGTAGATAGACTTTATCACGATGTTCTTACTCAACGATGCATACTTGAACAGCTAGTTTTTAGAAATACATTAACCTTAGCAACCCAATCACCAGACGAATTTGCATATCATTTAATGAAAGGTCCAGGATATATGTCAGTAATTGCAGGAGAAGCAGTACATATCGTAAAATGTATACCGGTTGAAGTAAAATATTGCAAAACTGAAGAATGTTATCTACAACTACCAATATTTAGAGGAAATCAATCCTTTTTCCTTTCTCCACGAACTCATATATTAACAAAATCCGGTATCCAAACAAATTGCAATTCTTTCCTTCCACCAATGTACCTTTTTAGAGAAACCTGGTACAAATTACTTCCAAATCCTGTCGAATTCATAGCACCAACTATAATTAAACCTCTCACAAAAGCAACCTGGAAATACACAAATCCTTCATCTTTAGCAACAAGTGGCATTTATTCTCAATCTGATATTGATAAACTGCGAGATCATATTATGTTTCCAGCAGAAAAACCAATGATTCTAAATTCCTTAGCTAGAGAAATAACAGGACATCCAATTATTAATCAAGGAATACCATTAACGAATTTATTTAATGAAGATGTAATTGATAAAATTGCTCAATCCGCATGGGGTAGATTTTGGACAATTTTTACAAGTTTTGGAACTACTAGTGCAGGCCTAATTGGATTAATAATAATAATTAGAGGGATTAAATTGATAGCGGATACCATTATTCATGGATATGCGCTACACAGATTATTTGGATGGTCTCTCCATCTACTAGGCGCCTTCTGGGATTCGGTCACTAACCTCTTATTACACTTAGGTACCCATCGACCTTCTGGACTTCCTGCTGAGAGCCATCAAGAACTGCTAACAGCTTCAGCGCCACAAAGCTCGAAAGAGGCACCTAAAAGTCCATCGTATTACGCAAATACTACTTCAGGTAAAGATCACAATAATACAAACACAACTCTTTATCCTCACTCTAAACTAAAAGAAGAACTTAGCAAAACCCACTACTCTATCCAAATCTAACATCTTCAGAATGTCGCATGTTCCTTTTACAACCTTACTAAACAAAATTATTCAACAAAGAGGAGATCCACCCCTCATTTATGAGATACTCATTGAACAAACCAATAATAATGAATGTCTATTTCACGTTAATTTACAATATAAAAATTGTATAATAATGAATAGTGGCAAAGAGAAAGAAAATGTAAAGCACAAAATGTAGCACAAAATTTATATAATGCCTTAATTAATGAATCAAAGGAAATAAATCAAAACATCCAACCAAATTCTATTAGTAAAAATTGCAAAAAATTAAACGAAATTTGCGCTCAAAATAAATTTGAGTATCCAAAATATACAGTATTACGAATAAAAACTCCATCAAAAGACTCAACATACATAGCAATTTGTTTCATTAACAACATTAAACAAATAGGAATAGCAAACTCGATAGTAACAGCTAAGGATTTTGCTGCCATAAAATTTATTAATTCTCTTTCACATAAAGACGAGAAATGTGAACTAAGTTTGATGAACTCACTAGAACATTTGCATGTAGCAATTCAAGAATCATCTATAAACGATCAGGAACCTTCAACGAGTAGCCAAATAACAAAATCTATTGCTTCAAAAAATAACAACCGTGTTAAAAATACAAATTCATATAAAATGAAAAAAATAATAATTATACTACATCATCTTTCTCTACGAAAAGCTTTAACAAATATTTTAAATGCGGATATAGACCTCCCAACCAGTACAATAAATTCTAATATAAACATTCCATACCGATTCAGGAAATCAACTGCAATGGAGCATTACTACGACGAGCCTACACACGTACCAAGTTACCCAAAAAAGAAATACAGAACAGACTCCATGGGATTTTTAAATCATATAGAAATTTTAAGAAATTTCACGATAAAATATGGACTGCCGTTACCGCAATATACAGTCTATCCTGATCCAAATTCGAAAACAAACTCATTTTTTCTCGCACAAATTAATATAAATGAACATTTCGTTATACAAGCCGGCCCTACTAGTGAATTAGCAGAAAACAGAGCAGCTTTAAAATTACTATTACTACTAATGAGATCATACGATCTCTGCTACAAAAATATTTATAATAATGATGATAAAAAAAATGCAAAAAACCAAAAATCGAAGTATTCAAACCGATCCAAGATCAAAACTAATACCTTGGGAAAATTCCTGTAGATTTTGTAACACTCAAATGCATGCTACAAAAGAGTGCCGTAGACGAAATATTTTTAAAGTAGACAAATCAACCCAATTTCCCGCTCCAGGTCCACCAAGAAACTCTTTAACATTTAGTAGACGTTTTTCCCCTTTTATCCAAAAAACTTCTAGACCTAAATCCAACCATATGTAAACATCCTATTTTATCCAATATTAATACTACTTTTCTTTTTCAGCCTTCCGAGAAGCCTAATGAATTTCCTTAATCAACTAGCATCCAGAGTGTATTTAATTTTAATTCCACTCCTTTTCTCCAAAGCAGAAAAATACTTCATAGACTCACAATTTTCTCAATCTTCAGGGATTTATTTTGAACCAATTTCAAAAGCTCGTCTTTTTTCTGAAAAATATCATTTTATATCTTATATCGATATCTTTCAGACAGACGTACTTAAATACAAAATAAGAGATTTCTCACATAAATTATATGAATATTGCATACTTTCAAATATTACCAATAATTGTAATTTATACGATCATCAGACACAACTTGATTTTATAGAACAACGAATCAACTATATTCTTGAAGAAATATCATTTATATCTAGACAAGCTCGTAATATCACGAATATTTCTAAAAATAATGATCCATTCTTGCAACAAATACAAAAGTACTTTTAGAATTGAGAATGAGACAGGAAACCTTCCTTTACTGGCCAAAAGAAAATTTATTTCTACTCCCAAATCCATTTTTCCAAAAAGTTACAAATCTTTCTTCAAAACTTGACAACACTATGACCTACAAAAAATGGCATAATTCTCAAAAAGATCCAAATATTCACCTATATCGAATATTAGCAGCAAATTGGCTTAAAGACCTGCATGAAATTTCTCAATCTTTTCTTTTACTCCTTGACCAACTTACAGAAGCTATTACCCATGCCGCAACTAATTTATGGCACCCTATGCTACTTCCTGATACCTTCTTAGACTTCAAATCCAACAAAGAAGACCCACACCTTTCAACATCCCTTTTTTCTATGGTCCTTCCATTTTCTAAAATACAATACTTCTTATTCGATGAGCACTTGATTTTTATTATGACTATATCAATCCCATCTGCTGAAGAATTTCAATTATTTAAACCACATCCAATTCCAATACATCTCGATTTTAATACTGACGTAATTTCCTCTATTTACATAAAACCTTAAAATTCTTATCTCGCTATTTCTTCAAATAACCAATCATACTTTACAACAAATGAAAATTTCCTCGATGCATGTTATCAAAATGGATTCCAAACATTTTGTCACCCACCAGGATCTATATGTAATATCGATAACAATCCTATTTGCGAAACATCAATGTTTCTAAATTCTCAACCATACAAGTGCGAAATATTCATCAGTTTTAGTGAATATCCCTTTCTAACACCATTGCAATTTCATCATGGATGGGTATACTCAACTATTTTCCCCCGACAAATTTTCTTATCATGTCGAAAAAACTGTAAGACCTTAATCACACTCCAAGGAATAGGAATTTTGCAAACAAAGTCAGGTTGCAATCTCGATTCATCAACTCCATATTACTATCTTCAAAACCATTTGAATATAATGGATAATTCAATTCCAGTTAGCAAATCAACCACTTCTCTTGCTATAATTTCACCATTTTTATATAATATTTCTATTCAAGAGCCTCACTTACCAAAAAAGGTATTACTTCTTCTTAAACAAAAAGAAGTCATGCCATTATCAATCTTCGAAAACCATGTCTTAATCCTTACAAAATATGCTAACATTCAAAAAATCAATCCATCTATTTTTATTTCTAGTGCACATAAATTAACATTAGCACTAATTATTATCACTTTACTTATGATTACAATTTTAGGATTAATACTATTGAATATTCAAAAAATATCTAAAAAAAATAAACAAAACGCCAACACGTATAGAACTTATACAAAAAACTCCTTTAAGCTCAGTGACAAAACCTTTACTGACCGACTTGACATTCAACTTTTGACCTTTCCTTTATACTATCTTCCTTTTACCCTTTTTTATATAGACTCAAAGTCACCTTAGAAACTTTTTCAGATACAGGCACATTCCGTCCTTACCTTCCTCAAAACCACGTGCATGAACGTTGTAAATCCTATACCGTCAGAAGGACAGTTTTTGCACCCACACCATTAATGTTTCTAAGAAAAGAAATAACAAACTGCAATATAAAAGTTGTTTTTCTGACGAAAAGTAAAATACTTTTAGCAAAATCTTTTACCTTGCATGATTAGAAAATGTATACAAAGTTATTATTCAACCTCCTTATCAGACCTTAATAAAATAAATCTATTCTAACAATTTGTAGAAAATGATACCGACTCCAACTGAACCTATTGTTAACCATCTTGGACCAGTAGACGGTGTACGTCCTCAAGAATATCCGATTGCATACGCGCACCTATTACAAAGTTATTGCTTCGAATTAGAACCCTTGACATTGTTTTTATATTATAATCACCAAACCACAAAAAGATGTTGTCAATTCTGTTTTGAAAAACTAGATCAAGACAATCAAAATAATTGTGCTTTTTTTGCGTCATGGCATTCCATCTGTAAACTGGAATGCATATACATGAATTGTTACGGTTGTCAAGAATTATTAATTACTCCGCGAAAAAGAGCAGCTGATTGTAGAGAATGTATTGAACAATATTTAAATAATAAATTCAAAATTAGTCAAGGAAACGAAGTTCTAGTAGAAAATATCCCTGCATGATTATACGTATCTACCTTCCACGCATGTAATCACGCATGAAAATTTTTGTTAAATCTAATAAAATCCTTAATACTGGAAAATTGCAAATTTTTCAAATATTTCAAATTCCTTAAATATTGTAAATTTCTCCAACAGAAAAATGCTGCCCCAAGAAATCGAAACAATCGAAGCAGAAGAAGTTCAAGCAAGCGAGCAGGATGTTTAGTCGTATTTTGAACATCAATTATGGTCGGAATACTGCTGCACAACCCTGGTCGAGAATTTCTACATGAATGTTCTTGAAAAAAAAACTTGTTTGCGAGGATTGTTGGATGACAAAACTTAGCTTCTTTGAAACCGAAGTAACATTACCCGTCCGAATAGATCATATAGTTACTAAAGACTTATATTGTACCTTAAAACTATCTAGCCTCGAATGCTCCCTTTGCAATACACAAATTTTTTACATGCGGCAAAGAGCAGATTTATGCGTAACTTGTGCCGAACGTGTAATTCATTTATACAAACAAGAAGCATTGTATAACGACGTCGATTCCGAAGCATCCACTATTATTTATAACAACGACGAATAAAAATAATAAATCAAAACATATTTTTTATTATTCTTTTTTCTAAATATAAACAGTATCTATTAATAACTTTCGTTAAAAAATTTTCCCTTTTTATTTTTATTCGTTGTAAATGAAATATGCCATGGGATCTACTATTAAGTCCATGCTTTGATCAAAACTCAGAAACGATATTTAGTACTTTCTATGCAACAATTAAGTAAACAAATAAAATTATCTCAAAGGGGACATGTTTGAATTGAATCATTTTTTGTGTAATTTGTTCGTTAAGTACTCAGAACTTTGTGTCAAAATTTGGTAGTGGACCGTTTGATACTTCTCGAGAAAAAATTTTTTTTGTGTGACCGTGCACTTGGAGCGCGCAACGCGAAGTATAGAGTCGATAGTCCAAGCAACAGGGCATTTATTATGAATGATTTATGACATTATTTATTTCAGAAAACGGACTGCGCCATCAGAAGAAAGGTTGGTCATAGAGTAATTGTGTCATGTTTTGAACAATGAAATATGATTTATAAATTTTTTATCAACATTTAAGACCAAAAAATCGCACTTTTTTAGTTTTTTGTTTAAAACATTAAAGGTAATTATCCAATCTTGACGAAATCAGTTGACAAGTTGTAGACGATTGAATTGCCAACAAAATAAGCTGTCGCTTTATCAGATTGGATAATTAGAAGCGGAGAAAATTCGGAAAAACCGGTAAATTTAGCTTTTGTTAAACAAATTAATATCTCAGTTAATTTTTAACTTTTTAGGGTTAAGGTTTGGTGGAAAAGTAGCAGACTTTATGCTCTTCAAATGCGTAAAAAACGGACACTTTGAGATAATACGTTTTCGCGCTATTGACACTTTAATTTATTTAATCCGTTAATTGTAAAATGTCTGCTTGCCGCAGAGATGGTCCGATTTTTATTTTGAAAACGGCTTTTAAAAATATAAATCAAGCACAAAATAACGTCAATCTTGGTTTTTCGCTAAAATGTTGCACATTAAAAAAAGGCCCAAACATGACTTCAAACTCCTGAAAGACAAGCACGAAAAGCTAGTCTTCAAAGGTCAGTGTATGATCAAATAACGACACCATTACAAACATTACAAACTGACAACAATTGAATTTTCATTTATTTGAAAGTATTGGATGTAAAAGTGCATTGTTAATAAATTACATGACTGCTTTCGAATTAAACAGTGTTTCTTTCTCAAAAGACTTTTTATTATTTACCGACTTTTATTTGTGGGAACTGCATAAAATCCTCATCGGAATATGGTGGACTCACTTACAAATGTTTGAGTGCGCTCGACTCTATAATTCGCGTTGCGCGCTCCAAGCGCGCGGTCACACAAAAAATTTTTTTTCTCGAAAAGTATCAAACGGTCCATTACCAAATTTTGACACAAAATTCTGTGTACTTAACGAACAAATTACACAAAAAATGATTCAATTCAGACATGTCCCTTTTGAGATAATTCCATTTGTTTACTTAATTGTTGCATAGAAAGTACTAAATACCGTTTCTGAGTTTTGATCAAAGCATGGACTTAATAGTAGATCCCATGGCATATTTCATTTATGTATTCTATGCTCTTCGTTGAATATTAGAAGCAGTATTGAAAAAAACATTTTTTGCACTTTGAATCTAAAAAAATCAATAGCTTGAAAAATTTACATATCATGTAGGAAAAAAAAATACGTGTCATTTTTTTTTCCTTTCTAGAACGAGGAAAAAAATTTTTAGGTGAATTAAAATTTTGATTGTAAATCTGATATGGAATGACGCATATACACAACTACTCCTTCCTAAACCGCTATAATGTAACGACAAACTTTAATAAATTAAAATGTTTTATCGCAAAAAACAAACTCTTTTGGTACATCTTAAAACAGACCACTGTTTTCTCTGCATGAAATATCTCTTTGAGTTAGGAAACGCGGAAAGCGAATATACCAACAAACACAAAATTATTACCAAAAAAAAACTAACTAACTTTAGAATTTTGATAAATTTAATCATCAACTCAACAGGTAATTCTTTTGCAGATCAAAACAATAGCCTTGCAGACAAGAGACCTATCGAAAGGTACTGCTGTACAAGTTTTTAAGACATAGAGTATGATTTCTCCGAACCCTCATATATTGTAAAATCGCTAGGGTTACAACAAGAGCTACCACCATTTGAAGCGACTTGCAAAATTTTTAAAGATAATTTAACCTATGCTTGTATTGGGAAACCTGCGTCCCAAAAGAAAGTAGCCAAACAGAACGCAGCAGCTAAAGTCTTGGAAACACTTTCCACGAAATATATAGTTTTAGAAGAGAAATTAGAAAAATGCTTAGTAACAGAATCAAAATTTTTAACAATAAGCGATAAAAGCGGTAGAAAAGCTTTACAAAAATGGACTAATGCATGTGAGAGGTGTTTTCAAAGAGGAAATTTAGCTCATAACTGTCGCAACCCTTTACGTAATAAAAAATATAAAAATAATTCTTAAAAACTTTTTCTTACTAATCTACGACATTATAAAATTACGTTTTATATTACAGCATGTTATTTATAATTTACGAATATGAAATAAAAAATTATTGATGTATTTAGTTATATAACAAGAAATCATATGTAACCTTATGTTAAGTTCATACTATTTCAAAAACAAAAAAAACAATGTAATTACTTATAACAAAAAAATCATAATATAAAAATAATATAAATTTGTATGACATCATAAAAAAAATGGTCGATATTGGAATGTATTAAAAAGTAAAATGCAAAGAATACAAATTGTAAAACAGACGCCGAAATGAATGTTATATTAATCATTCACATTTTGTTACTATATCAGAAAAAGAATTTGAATGTATCTCTTCAAAAACATTAATGAATGTATTCTTCTGCCGAAGATTCGATCGCGGATGCTTCACCCCCGCGCTCGAACTAGGGGGGGAGATGTCACGTCCCGCGACGCATTAGAATGTACTATAGGCACGGGCTAGGTCTAGAGAGAAATCTGGGGAAATTACTAAAAGAGAGAGAAAACCACCTATTGAAAAGAGAGGTATAACTAGGTCACACGCAGCGGGAGACTGCGCAACGCGTGACGTCACCAAAAAATATTATATAAAAAGGACACGCCGCCAAGGAAAAACTAGTCTTGTGAGCAGAATTTAAGTGCGGCATTTTCTAAAAAACTAAAAAGGATTCTCAGCGTGAGACAATTATACCGTGTAGTTTGACAGTGTAAATATTCGAGAGTCATAAATTTACCGTGGTCCGTTTTACTATTCTGGAAGGGATCTTAGACTCAGTGCCAAAAAGGGTGAATAGTTGTTGTGTCCTTGTCACACCTGTGGATATCCACTCCTTCGCAGTCACACCTGTGGGAATCGCATCGCAGTCATACCTGTGAGGAATACTTAAGGAAACAAAGGGAAAATCATAAAGGTATCGAACTCTCTCTCTCTTCATCTTCTCTCTTTTTCCAACCAATTAGCATGTGCCTCCAATTTCATACCAATTGTATCAAAAATTTTATAATTTCAAATTTATAATTATTTTAATAAATTTAATTTGTATTATTTAATAATCATTGTGTGTTTTCATTGACTTATCCTCATCCCTAAGCGAGGATCATTCGATCCTAACTTAAAACAAGGAATCTTCGATCAAAGTAAGTATTTACGTACTTGTGACGTAACAGTACGATACGGATGGAACTTATATTGATGTAAGATTCTTAATACAGATCACAGACTAATTCCACTCTTTTCTTTCATTTTCCTGCTGCTAGCATGTGGATTTAAGGCAGCAAAAGCTAAGATAGCAGCCACATTATTTTTATTAACAATTGGTCGACGTTTGACTCGTGTTTGCTTCACTGTCTCGAAGCGACAGAAACGGTCAGCTAATCGCTTAAAAGCCATGTGCGATTTTTGTTGCCTATCCGGATAACGAGCCGCATACAAATCTTGGGCGTTTCTGTAATGTTTACGGCATTCCCCCGACACCATCAATATATCAAAATATTCTTGAAAATCGTTCATTTTCGCGTTCCTATGTATTCAAAATTTGAAGGTAATGCGTGATTAACTGATATGTCAACAGAAAATGCTTACTTCTATCGATGTGTATTACCATGGGTATCGTAAGAAATGAAAAGAAATGAAAATGGTTTTTCGACTATTATCATACTTTGCGTGATTAGAATGACCTTGTATTGTAGGTCGCTGAATTCGACTTAAAATCGGTAATAATGTCATCGAAAAAAAAATACATGGTTCTATTTGAAAAAGTGGAGTTGACCTTAACGTAGATTCAGCGCCTCCACCGATAAAAAAATAGGGTAGTCCTGTATGACGGCCTTTTCGAACACTGAAACTTTTGTCTGAAACATTTTTGGATATGATCAATAGTTTGAGTGCTATCGCTCCGTAACACTTTCTATGCCTCACCCTGTGAGGGCATCGAAATATTTAGGTTTTTACGTTATTCGTTTAGTTATATTGCATGTTCTATTTTATATTGTAAAATTATTTCCGACATCTCTAATTTTCATTTCAATTTTTGAATTTTCTTTTTTGTTCGGTTTTGTACTTTCACTTCCATCCTTTTTCTCAATTCCATCCCTCTCATTTATATAGTGTTCTTGTTCGTCATCTGCATCATTTTGTTTGTCATTTACATAGTCATTATAAAGGGTCCGCCAATTTAGACGCAGTAAAGTATACGTCAATTTGACAGCGACGCCATTATTTTTTTTGACATCTCTATATCCATTTGTTAGTTGAATGTTTGCCATTTATCGCTATGGAGTCATATTCGATTAAAGACCGCATTAAAGTTATTCAGGAGCACTACAAAAATGGTGAAATAATAAAAAAATACGTTTCGTGCACTTCGTGATCATTTTGGTCGGCATAACCGTCCAAATGAAATAACAATCGGTCGTTTGGTGCGTAAAGGGCATAGCAGGATAACAATGTTATTAGATACTACAGTTCGCGGACAGCCGTGCCACAGACAGATCTAGTCCATAATAGTCGTCGCTACAGATCGCCTGGTGGCCCTCTTGAGTGGGCGGAGCTCGATCCACTTGGTAAAACGGTCTTCTGCGACTAGCAGCCATATGTTTCCGGAGTTGTATCGAGGGAGGGTCCCTAATAGGTCCACGGAGACCATTTACCAGGGCTGCTCGACGTTGGTCGCGTGCATTCCTCCTGCGAGGGCCCGTTGTTGGGTTTTGTACGTTTGGTAGCTGAAACAGTTCCTTACGTGCTTGGCCCCCATTCTGAGCATGCCTACGTCTTGGACAGAATCAGTTCAGGGTCTCGACTATTCCTAGGTGTCCCAAAGCAGCACAGTGTATAGAATGAGAAAATTGGGATTCAGAATGATTCAGAGCCTACAATTTTCCTACCATTCAACTTTTTTTTTTTTAAATTAAAGCTAATTAAAATTTTAAGAAGTCTGTCGAGGCCGATTTTGCAGAAATGACGCGGTTATTTTGTTATTTAAGTTGCAAATTGCAAAAAGATCATAATTTTCCATATTTGTGCTACCTGCTCCATGATATTCGTCGATATTACCTCAAAAATGTATGAAATTGATAGATTTACCATCACCGAGAAAATTCCGATATTTTAGGTGAAGTTCGTGCAATCTGTTTAATTGTTATAAACAAATTAATGGAAAAAATCTTTTTTTCTATATATTCGAGCCTGAAAGTTCTTTTCATCATGTTTTTTCGACGGAGTCGATTGGAATCAATGTTCTATTACAATCCACACCCGGAATATAATTTTTCATATTTTCATAAACAAATTTCATGAACAAATTCAATGAACAGGCGCCGCTGGATATATAAAATTCCTTTTTTCTGCTTGATCATCAATTTCCTCTGCGAAAATGATGCTTCGATTAATGGAAAGCACAATCAAGGATATTTACATTTGTTATTAACAATACTGATTAATAAATGTATTAAACGGTCACTCTTTGGTAGAAAAAATTCATTTTTCTTCGTGAAATCGTCTATTATAAACCAAAAATAGAAGTATAATGAAAGGACTGACATTAAACAATATCTTCCATTGTTATTAACAATTCTAGTCAACAAATGCATCCAATAGCTGTTTCCAGATTGGAAAAATCCATTCTCCCCTCGGATATTCATTTGATACTCAGAAATGAAACTCCAACGAAATATACTTGCATTGAACAACATTTTCTATTGATATTAACAATTCCGTTCGAATAATTCTCGAAATAGGTGATTTCGTATGGGAAAAATCTGATGGTGAAACATTCACACTCAACATTCTTCTCCATCGCTATGAACGATTTATTCAAACAAACTCATCAAGCATATATTCTTTCAGAGGAAGGATTTGGGTATTCAGCAGAGTTGTTTTTTATTCCATTTCAATCATCTTCAATCAGCAAATATTGAGCTTCCGCTTTCATAGGAAGAGTGAAATTCACATTAAGAGTTCTGAAATACTTTATATAAGGATCGGTCATGATCAACAACTTGTGACCCAAATATTCATTGGTTGCCATCCGACTGATTTTACGGGTATTGAATTCCCTAATCCTCTTGAATATCTTATTATTTGCTTCTTGGGCCTCTTCCGTCAATTGACCAATAGGCAATGAGGCATTTTCAATTACCTTAGCCCCATGGATTAGGAACTTGTGTACTGTCACAGGCATTTTGAACCATTGATATAAGCTAGCGTAAAGTTTCGCAGTTTCCTCACAATATTCTTCAAATTTGATGAAGTCTATTCTCTTTCCAGATTTCCATTAATTTGTTTATAACAATTGAACAGATTGCACGAAATTCACCTAAAATATCGGAATTTTCTCAGTGATGGGAAATCTATCAATTTCATACATTTTTGAGGTAATATCGACGAATATCATGGAGCAGGTAACACAAATATGGATAATTATGATTTTTTTGCAATTTGCAACTTAAATAACAAAATAACCGCGTCATTTCTGCAAAATCGGCCTCGACAGACTTCTTCAAAATTTAATTAGCTTTAATTTAAAAAAAAAAGTTAAATGGTAGGAAAATTGTAGGCTTTGAATCATTTTGAACCCCAATTTTCTCATTCTACACACTGTGCGTAGGCCTGTCGTGGACCTCCTTCAGGACACGTTGTTGCTCTCGTTTGGGAACACAGACCTTCCCCTCTTCGCCGGGGCCGTATTCGTTGTAGTTCAGGGTGTGTAGGATGCGTCTATAGAGGCGGTCATTGCGGATACAGTACACTGGGTTTCCGGTCGGGTCGTTTCTGACGACTTGAAAACGGCGTTGGTACCAATCCTGGTCGGGGTCTTCGTCTATGGCGCACGTCTCCACGGGTTGTCTTGGAAGGGCGTCGGCTACCAAGTTGTCTGTCAGTAACTGTGTAATTTTGCTCCGTTTTTGACACGGAGTGGCTGACGTATGCGATGATAAGTTCCTCCTCGCCGTCGGGTTGAGAGAGCACCGCTCCGAAGCCGTCCGTGCTGTCGTCGGTCTGCAAAACCATTGGTTTGGTCCAGTCTGGGCAGGCCAATACGGGAGCGGTCGTGAGCTTTCGCTTTAGCTCGTCGAAAGATTCCTGGTGGGCCTCGGTCCATTCATATTTGGCTTTTTTCTTCAGGAGTTTGTGGAGCGGAGCGGAGAGGTGTACGGCGTCCTTAATGAAGCGCCGATATCAAGAGATGAGGCCCAAAAATCGAGGGGCTTCCTTGAGGTTCCTGGATGGTGTTAGAATCTAGTCCGTTCTCATCGGCGACGTGCCCTAGGTATTTTAGTTTGGGCCTGAAAAATTGACATTTTCTGGGTTTGGTATGAGATTGGCTCCGTGTACTTTCTGGAAGACATTCCTGAAGACGTCCACGTGCTCCTCCAGGGTCTGGGTGCATACCACTATACCGTCTAGGTAGGCAAAGGCGTTGGAAGCCATGTCAGATGCGATGACTCGGTCCAGGAGGCGTTGAAATGAGGGGGCAGCGGCGTGCAGTCAAAAAGGCATGACTTTGAACTCGAAGGGCCCCTTCCCGGGTACGGTGAAGGCGGTGAGTGGCTTGCTACAATTGGTGAGGGGTACATGCCAATACCCGTTTTTTAAATCGATTGTTAATAGATATCTGTCTCCCTGCAGTTTATTCAGGGTCTGAGTCGGTTAAGCTCTTCATCCATCGTCTCCAGGTCGTTCCTGCAGTCCAGGTCTTCTTTATGGTCGGGGCCGTCCTTTGGTTTGTCCTCGAAAAGCTCCGGGTTGACTTTCACGAAGCTGACCATGCGTTTCCTGAGAGTCGCCAATGATCCTTCGTTGTCGTTATGGTGACCCCTCAACTCTTCCTCAAGTTGGTCCTTTCGGAGCTGGTATACCCATGATACTGCCATAGTATTGGGTGGAAGGCTAATTAAGAACGTACTTATTATCAAACGCATTTTGCTGTTTGTCAAATACTACTGTGGTCAAAAACTAAGGTGAATTTTTCATTTAAACTTCGTGGGCTAACCGATTAGGGCAAACTTTTTTATTTATATGTTGGTCCTACTGTTACTAACATCTGTGCCAAATTTCATGTCAATGTCATCATTTTTTCGATTTTTACGATGTCTGAATTTGTTGAGCAAAGAAGTGCCATTGAATTTTGTTTGCGGAATGAAATTTCAGTTGCGGAAACGTTTAGTATGTTGCAGAAGGCCTTCGGTGATTTGACCATGTCGCACAAAAATGTTTATAAGTGGTACAAAGACTTCAAAGAAGGCAGAGAACGTGTTGATGACTTGGAACGCCCCGGACGACCATCAACATCAACTGACGAGCAACACGTCATTCAAATCAAAGAATTAGTGCACAAAAATCGTCGATTGACAATTAGAGACCTTGTTGACACTATTGGCATTTTAAAAGGATCACTCAACACCGTTTCAAAAGATATTTTGGGCAGACAACTCGTGGTTTTTGCATCACGATAATGCGCCGTCTTACACTCCACTCGTTCTTCATGACCATTTCGCCAAAAACTCTACGCATATCGTTCCACAACCACTATATTCGCCTGATTTGGCTCCGTATGACTTGTGGCTATTCCCCAAACTCAAAAGACCACTCCGAAGACACCGTTTTGAGACGATTTGAGAGATACATGTCGAATCGAAGAAGGCTTTGAAGGCAATTCTGGAAATCGAATTTAACAAATGTTTTGACGATTGGAAATAACGTTGGCATAAGTGCGTTACATCGGGAGGGGATTACTTTAAAGGGGATGAAATTGATTTGGATAAGTAAATAAAGATTTTTCATTCTATAACAAAATTCACCGTAGTTTTTGCCCACGGCAGTAAAATTTTGGGCAATTTCAGTTCTAATATTGAGCAATTTTAACGATGTACAATGGAGAATGGAGGTACAATGGAGATGCTTCATTTTTTTTACCTATGAAGAACCTCTTTGATTTATTTCAAACTTTGACAAAATTACTCAAGACAAGTGAACGTGTTTTTAACAAAAAAATGGTGATTGCATCTCAAGGACTTGCCATAAAAAAAATCGAAAAAATTTTGGAACAAATTTTTGAACCCTTCTTTTCAAGGAAAGAGTCTTATAATTTTTTCAAAACATCTCCCGCTTCAATCTCATAACATATTTTTTGCTTATCAAAATCGGTCAAGCCGTTCTCGAGAAAATTTTTTTTTCGATTTTTCTATACACCCCCATAAATTCCATAAAAATGTTTTCTCAAATATTCTCAATCTAAATTAATTTGTTGACTTTGAAATTTCTGCGAAAAGCATTTACTTGATTTTGGGTGATTTCTGTATGAGGGTAGTATAGCCAATTTTTACGCCTCTTTTTAAAAACGCCAATCGTTAAGTATTCGGCTAAGCTAATTTTTCAGAGGTTGAAGAAAATTTGTGAATTACGTAATCGATTTGAAAAAGCTGATTGTTGGAGATTTATGTGTAAGGGTTGGTTAGCCAATTTTTCCCCCTCTTTTTAAAAACGCTAATCGCTTCGGGTTCGGCAAAAGATAATAAAAATTTCAAGAATTCGAAACCACTCGATTCCTCAAAACATAAAAAACACGAAAAATTTGGACCATAATCACCACACCTCAATAAAACCACGAGAATACAAACAAAAAGGGAGGAAAGAAAAAAGAAGGCAACCTTCCAAAACCCCTTCCTTCTTTTTTTGTCTTTCGTCCTCTTTTGCCTTTATTATCCACCACCATTTACATAAACAATTTTTTTTCTTTTTTATAGAATTTCAGCCTTGAAGAAGGTGCTGGAAGAGCACCGTAACGTCTGCGAGTAGTTTTAGTTTTAATTTTTTGATTATGTAAATTGATATAAAACATTTCGGCATTTGATACGACTGTCGCTTGCTCCTTTTAATTCTAGGAACTCCGTCGACGGCTAACATAGCCAGACGGTATAGTTGGTAGCCAGCTAGCGCTTTCTCCTTGCGCGCCTTCTTCATCTCCTTGTCTCCTTCGTTCGCTCGAGCGCACTCTCCTTCTTTAAATTCCTTCGTTTTTAAATAAGTTGCAAATTATTTAAAAGCGTGGAAATTAAAGATTGATATCCAACAATACTTAGGCTTGGATTTTTAATTTAAGGTTAATTAATTTTACAAAATTAAATTTTAATATTATTATTTTGAAACTAAAATAAAAATCTGTTTTAGCTTGGGGATTCCTTTGAAAAATGCATTAATATGTATTATAGTTCACTTTTTATACATATATATTTTACTTAATCAATTTATGATATATATTTTACTTAATTAATTTAATTTCAATTGCAAACCTTTTAAAAAAATTCGGAGAATTTCATCGAACCGGATTTAACCAGTACATATTCCCCGCCTTGGGTTTCGAGCAACGAGCCTTGGTCGTTGCTATGACGACGTTGACACGTGCGGCCGAGCTGGCGTGAAAATCGTCGAAGAAGGAGTTAGTCGATCCTTGATCGAGACCTTGTACAGATAAATTTATTTTGCGACTTGTGCTAAAAATTAAAACTTTCAGTTCTTCTTAAACCCAGTGGTTTTTCCTTCGACTTCCTTCCTCCTACGAACACTAGTGACGAGGACAGCATCCCTGCGGAACCCGGACACCTCCAGCCTCTCATCAGGATTCTTCCCGATTCCTGAGCCGGATCCAGTGGCTGCCTCCAGGATTGTGCGGCTTCCGACTAGTGGTGTGTCGTGTCGCGTCGCGTGGTGTGGTGCGTAGACTTCCGGTCGGGTTTGTGATCCGTGCTCAACGGGTATCAAACTGTCAAGAGGGCGGCGGGTAAGTCGACGGGTGTCGGACCTTTTAGGGCCATAACCGTCGATTTGCGTTGCCCTCACGGTCGATTGGGCGTGGGCCCTGCTGGGCCACGACCATTGATCTAGCGCTCGTTCGCCGCGCTCCTTTCCCCAACGCGCTTCGAATTCCTGGCTAGTCGACGGGCGTCGGAGTCTGCGAAGCCATGACCGTCGATTCAGGGCTTGGATCCCGCGCTACGCGCCAAAGTCATTTTCGGATTCTTGAGCGCGTATGATTTCCATCGGCCTAGTTATCTTCGCGACCGTGATAATAAACGCATTGTGACGTCGAATTTATAATTTAAAAAATACCATACCTATCTAAAGTCTAGAGTTAATTGCCCTATCTACGTACCTCTATTTGTTGTAAATAATAAACAACTAACCGGGTTGAGGATAAGCCAAATGAATTAAAGAAAGTTACTATTTAAGTAAATATTTATTTATAAATTAAAATATATATAAATTTTAATAAAAACAACCCAAGCTACTTAGTTACGCTGATTGCAGTTTTCTCTTTTCTTTTGAAAATTGTTGTCTAACCTTATTAAGTGAGTCTCTGGATGAGGTGTAGTTATATATGTATATATATAGATATATCTTCAAGGGTTGTCCGGTCCAGCACTGGCACTTGCACACTGTAATCCTTTAGTCCGCTGTGGTTCGCCTCTTCATCAGACAGCGCTTCGATTATAGGGATTTAGAAATTTGGTTTTCTGAGACACAACGGCGCGACAAATTGACTGATTCTCCGTTTCTCACTATGCGACCTTGTACGAACTCGTTGATCTATTTTTAGACGACGCGACGATTCAGGGTCTCGAATTACACTTGTACTGCAGCTCTCGGATTACTGTGTTTAGAGTTTCCATGCAACTGTTTATATAGGGATATGGTATTTTAAGGCATTGCAACTCAGTAGGCCAATGCATTAGATTTTAGATCCGAGCATTTCAACAGGGGTTGGCGCTTCCATAAGAATCTTAGGTTTCAGTGTGTTGGGTTGAGAGGCTGGGCTGGCTTTATTAGTGTGCGTTGGAAGTCACACCGATTCCCAATCTGTGTGATCATAGTAGGTGTATCGTTTTCTTCTTAGTGTAAGTGCCACATGCACTTTCTTACGGTGTAGCGTAGATGTATCAACTGCATCAGTTAGGCTTAGTCGCAAGGGTTAATTTCATTATTTGTATATATAAGCAATAAAGAAAAGGTGACAATACAATTATCGTACAATAGGTTACAATTAGTTAATTAACAATTTCAATTAACAATTATTATGTCATTACATTTTAACAATCTTCATTGTTTATACAAATATATGATAGTTATAAACGAATATAGTTGACGACAACAAACTGCACATGATAACAACAACAATAACAATAACAATAACAATAATAATAATAATAATAATAATAATCCACCGCCACTGGATCATCGGCTTCGCGGATGACGCACTTGTCGTGTGCGCCGCTGACGACGTCAGAATCCTAGAGCTGAGGATCAATGAAAGTCTGTGGCGAGCAAAGCGCTGGTTGGATGGCAGAGGCCTTAAAATGGCCCCTGAGAAAACCGAGGCTTTGCTCGTTACGGACAGGAGATCCTTCCAATATCCGAGGTTCGTTCTCGGAGAGCATGAAGTCGAGTGGAAAACAAGCATTAAGTACCTGGGGGTGCAGCTGGATCGTAGGCTTAGCTTTGGCGAACACCTAAAGATCGCAGCTGCCAAAGCCATCCAATGTGGAGCGATCTTGGCCCGGCTTATGCCAAACATTGGTGGACCCAGGGAAGCGAAAAGAAGATTGGTGGCAAGCGTGGTCCATTCGAAGCTGCTTTATGCAGCTCCGGTCTGGGCCAATGCCTTGCAAAACCATGCTATCCAGAAGAAGCTGTTCTCGGCGCAGAGACTTGTCGCGCTGAGAATAGTTTCGACATATAGAACTATCTCGACGAGCGCTGTGCTGATCCTGGCGCGCGTCCCGCCAATAGATTTATTGGCGGAGGAAAAGCAGGAAACCTTTCAGCTTCGCAAGGAGCTTACCTGCGCCGACCTGCAGGAAATCGCTCGCGCGACGGAGGCCATCCGCAAGGATGGAAGGCGTAGACTCGTCGAGAAATGGCAGTTGAGATGGCATGGTGAGCAGACAGGGAGATGGACCTACCGCTTGATCCCGGAGCTCGCCACCTGGCTGAACAGAAAGCACGGGGAAGTCGGCTTTTACTTGGCACAAGCGCTCTCAGGCCATGGCTGTTTTAACGCGTACCTGAGGCGCTTTAAGAAGAGAGACGAGGAGACGTGTTGCTACTGCGATTCCCCGGTGGATAACGCAGAGCACACACTCTTCGTCTGCGCAAAATGGGGTGTGGCTAGGGAGGTCCTCGGTCAGGCGGTGGGTTCCGAACTTACTCCTGACACGATGGTCCCCCTCATGCTCCAGTCTGAACGGTTCTGGACGCTCATCGAGTCATTCGTCACACTTGTGATGAAGACGAGAGAACTTGATGGGCGTCGAGAGCGAAATAACGGGGAGGGCCAGTAGAAATCGCATCGGGGCCTGCACCCGCGGTCCTGCGTCTCGGGTAGACTTGACTGTCCGCGCGGTTCGGGGGAGGAATCTGTTTGTTTCTCCCCTGGCTGGCGCGGCTAGTCGGTTATCCTAGTGGGCGTGTGGCCGCGGGTGGAAGTTCTGAGCGAACGCATGACGGAAGAGTCGTACGCGACTTTAATGGAACCAACCACCCGTGAAGTTTAAAGCCGAAAGGCGGTTCCGCGGGTGGTGTATTGGTTCGATAGAGGGGGTTTTTTGGTTTTAACAGGTATGCCTAGACCCGTCCTAGGAGAGTCCTGTACAACGTCTATAAAAGATTTTACCATTTTTCCTCCTCACCAAAAAAAAAAAAAAAAAAAAAAATAATAATAATAATGATGATGATGATAATAATAAGATGAATAATAATAATAATAATCATTATTATTATTATACGGTTAAAATAAAATTATTGTTATATAATATTTGTTGTAATTTGTCAATTGTTCTTGACAACAATAATATTTATAATAATGGTAAACAACAATGAAATATAATATTTGTTGTAATTAATAGTTTATTAATCGTATGGATTTTTCATTGTTATAAACCGATATTGCAACTGATAGTAATATTATCTATTATTATATGTGATTAGCTATAATAATAATAGTATGTAATAAATATGAAGGTAATCATGAGTGTTGGATAATATAATAATACAATAGTATTATATTACTATTATATTTGATATATTAGTCATGAATACGTGACAGCATCATTCTTTAATCCCTCTCAATCCTGGCCCTTCCTCGGCCGCGTAATCTAATGCGGAAGCCGATTTAACGCCGCAACCCCAGAGCGAACAAACCGTTAAAGCTCGGGGTTAACAAAATGGTGGTGGGTAATAAAGATAAAAGAGGACGAAAGAAAGAAAAAGAAGGAAGGGGTTTTGGAAGGTTGCCTTCTTTTTTGTTTGTTTTCTCCAGGCCCTGTAAACTCTAATGGATGAATATGAAGAATTATGATTATTATTTTAGGCGTAGTACAAGTTGCGGCCAACTGTTGGCGCTACGTGTCGGTCCCGCTGCACCCCACCCCGCTCGCCTAAGTGTGCGTCCGTCCTCGCATATCATCGTTTGGTCCTCGTCGCACTGCGTTGCACGAATGTCAATAAACGTGAAAAACTGCAAACAGCGAAAAATGAATTCAAGGAAGGTGATTTTGAATAAACGGAGGTGTGTTGTTCCTGGGTGTGCCTCGTCTCGTCACGCGAAGCAGGGTTTGTTGTGGTTAGAGGCAGTGTCAAACCCACTGTTGAAGAACCTAACCTACGAAGAAATTCACAAGAGCGGCTATCGAGTGTGTTATTTGCATTTTCGCGATCAGGATTATTTATGTGGTCCGCGAAATGTGTTTAAAAAAAAATAGTGCCTTCAGTGTTGTTGCCTGAAAAAGATGGGAATCAAATTCTTTAATATTTTTATTTATATTACATTGTCTGATAATTTAAAAAATTGACTATAATGATCAGTAAAATGGATAAACTAAGTGAAAAAATGTATAAAAATATCAGAAAATTTATTTCTTAAACTTTCTGTAATTTTATACGTGTTTTCCACTTAGTTTATCCATTTTACTGATCATTATAGTCAATTTTGAAACTTCTAACACATATACAATGCATATATAACATACATACGCCACACATTGATACTTTTAGTTCAAGTTGCGGCTAACTGTTGGCGCTGTGCTTCTTCATATTTCTACCATTGAGTTAACAGGGCCTGGTTTTCTCATGGTTTTATTGAGGTGTCGTCATTTTGGTCCAAATTTGGTCGTGTCTTTTATGTTTTGAGGATTCGATTGGTTTCGAATTCTTGATATTTTTAATTATACTTTAATTTGGACGCTCGGAGGAATTCGAGTTGGTAGTGATACGGCTTCGAGTTCAGGTTTGAAAAATGTGTTAATTATGTGCTTGGTATGAAAAAGCCGATTTTAGGAGATTTATGTATATGGGTAGGTTACCCAATCTTTCCCCCCTCTTTTCGAAAACGCTAAACATTCGTATTCGGCTAAGCTTATTTTTCAGAGGTCAAAAAAAAATATTAATTACGTTTTCGGTATGAAAAAGACGATGTTAAGAGGTTTATGTATAAGGGTAGTTTTTTGGGCAGGGATTACGAAAACTTGATATTTTTGTTATGAGATCGGATATCTTGTGCGCCCTGAACAAGAATATCACAAATAATTCTATTTTTGAAAAATATTTTTTTCATCGTTCATTTGAACGTTCAAAACTATAAGTACATTAAAATGTTACTGTCTACTGTTTTAGTTGATTTAAATTGAGTATATTCTTAAATACTACTTATTTTTAGCATGCAATTAATATTTTTAGTTAAAGGTACTCCGAATTTTACAAATCAATTATCAAGTGCAGTTTTAAATCTGGAAAAATGGCCAATAGATAAGTCATTTTATTTCAATAAATATATTATTAAGGTATAGTAAGTGGAAAAGTTTGGATGCTTTTAACAAAATTTGCCACTTAATAGCACATGGGGCAATGTATTACAAAACTCTAGTGTTGCTAAATTTAGTAAAGCAGTCGGTGTGCGATCCTCTTGTGTATTTTAAACAGTGACGAAAAATAGATAAAAATTCAAACAGTATTTGGAAAATAAAATAAGCGTGAATAAGTAAAATTCGTTTAAATGAAGTTGTACTTACTTGTAATGGCGCTGCATACACAAGCAATGCCAGACAGTAGCCACTCATATCGCAAAACAAATCTCAATGGAAGACGGACCAGAATCATTGCAATTAATGCTTGGCCTAAGAAAGACAAAAGCAAAGAAAGCGTCACGAAGGCTTGAACTACCATTAGCCAACCAGGCAAAAGCCATTCTCGAAGTACGTAATATTCTTGAGAAAATATGTGATGGCATCCATCAAACGGTTTGTCGAATTGATAATTTGGAAAACGAAATTGGTCGAAGCAATATTCCCATAAGCCCATATGTTTGAAGCTGCTAAATGTTTCTTTGTATGACTGGATCCAGTATGGACTGAAATGAAAGTAGAATGCAGGAAAATAGAGAATGTGACAGGCTTGGTCGTAAATGTTTTGAAACCAGGCACCATAATTGCAGTTTTCATACCAGCAAACGCAAATCAAATATGGAAGACAGAACATCATCTTCACCTGATAAACTTTTTGTAGATGCATTTTTCAAAATAAGTAAACACAATATCATCGCAATAAAACATCTATGAAATTTTATAAATTCTAAGTAATTGCTGTAAAACAAAAAAATAATTGAAAAGCATGTAATTTTTCGAAATCATTTCATTCGATATCTAGCGGAGGCAAAGCGTTCATTTTTTCATAGAGAATATTTTTAGTGTTTGTAAAAAAAAGAGTAATTACAATTAGATCAATTAAAATTTGATGTAGTGCAGCATAAATATACAACTGATTTATGCAGAATTATAAAAACGCATGAATTGAAAGGTTTTTTCGTTCAAGAAACATTTATACAAATTTTTTTTTCATTCTTTAAATTGTATTTCTTGTATTTCTGAAAATAACCATTATGCGTGTATAACACAGGCCTGCTAAGTTTTTTGATACGTGGGAATAGTTTGCCATATATATTTTTATGTGCATAAACCAGATCTGGTCACATAATGAGCATCGTACGTCAAATTTTTGTGATAAACGGTGTAAATGTTCAAAAACTTCTGTTTTCGTCAATTTTTGACGATCTGTAAAATGCGCAATTTTATCCGTTCAACATTCGTACAAACTTTAACACATTGCGCAGCTTATTACGTTTCAAATTTGTTTTTGTTTATCCTTGTCCAACTTTTTGTTGTTGAGATATAGCAAATTGAATTTAGACTAGACACTAATCTACTGCTTAAATCTCCACATTGGTCTAAAGTACGGTTTAGTTAATTGAGGCTAGATGGAAATAAGGTGTTTCAGTCAATAAAGTCAATACAAGGACATGTTCAGTCAGTAAAGGCAAGATACACCTCCTGATCTCAACTTTATAAGCTAAACCACGTTTATGCCTTGACTTCATTAGCTAGAATACCTCTCGATCTTGCCTTCATTGGTAGAATTATTAGATCAATTGTAGACTCCAGAGATTTCACCTATAATTTTCCCATTAGTTGAGCAAATATTACTGGTGATTTTCAATCATGTTTCAAATTATAACCCCATCAATTATTTCTTTGATGTTTCTTTTCACGAAAGCATGTTAAAGGCATGTTATATTAAAGGAATAGGCCAATTTTATTTATTGAAGAGGTAACAACACCGTATAAATTTCAAATAGTCGTTTTATTTTGCTTAGAGTAAGTCAAGGAAGGATGGTTAACTTCTCGACATTTTGAGCCTGTTCTACCGACTGAGCCACCACTTTGAGTGTTAAGGTGTCATGGCGCATAGATAAAAAGTTCGACATGTCGTGTCACTGCCGCATTTTTTTAAAAAGCTAGAGGACATTCATTTTTTGGTGCGCTCGAAAAACACTCCAAAATACGGTACACTACAATATTGTCATGACAGAAATGAGTTGTGTACTGATGAGAAACAAAGCAAAAGACCCGGGCTTTAGTGAACCATCTCTCCTCAAGAAAATCGTACTATCTCTCCTCGAACGTCGAAAAAAGTAATGTGTGTGATAAATTGAGATATTGTGTTCGTGTATCATGTATAGCATATACACTACCGTCGGATAGTATCAGACCTCTAACCGCGCGAGCTATCAGAAATTAAGATTGACTTTGAAAGGTGATAGTACTGTCTGGACTGAAGATATAACAAAATTAAAAAGCCATTAGAAAGCCTATTATATTCTGCATAAAATAACCCCTGTTTGAATTAATTAAGCATATGTGTGATAACTCATCATGTGAGAAAGACAAAAATTAAATTCCGATTTTTACAGAAGTTTGTACCTCAACTTCAACTTTTGTCTGGAGCTAGGGAAATTATATAAAACTATTTTCGTTAAAACAAAAATATTCTCTAAAATAGTAGCTTCAATGTAAGCCATCAAACATTGAAAAATCTTAAAAGTTTCCTGAAATATTAATTTTTTTGTGAGAGCGTACAGAGTTCAAGTGACGTCCCTCGATTGCTTGGCTTGACGGTCTCAACCGATGCTTCGTCTATTGAACCAGGTACGTAGTGGCTTTCCGGAGGAAACTGTTCTCATATAGTATATATATACATATATATATATACATGTGATTGTTATTATCATTATTAGCACCAATATTAATTTCATCTAAATTATGAAATTGTTCTTATTGGTAATATGATTGTTATTACTAATTATAATATCAAATTATAAGGCTAATGCCCTGCAAAACCATGCTTTCCGGAGGAAGCTGTTCTCAGCGCAGAGATCTGTTGCGCTGAGAATAGTTTCAGCATACAGAACTGTCCTGACGAGTGCTGTGTTGGTCCTGGCGAGCGTTCCACCGGAGAATAGAACTTACGGTCTCCCTAACGAAGAGACCCTACAGGGGAAACAGGGAGGCGTTTGTTCTTTTAGAGGAGGCAAAAGCCTTGAAACTGCTCAAGGTGGCCCACATCAAAATTGGGTGGGTATCCTGCAGGGTTCGCAGGAAAAAGGAGCTCAACCGGTGTTATTGCTGCCTTGGCTTTGGCCACATAGCAGCGAACTGTCGTGGGACAGACCGAAGTAGGTGATGCTGGAGATGCGGCGAGGAGGGACATACCGCGGGGTCCTGCACAAGGCAACCACGGTGCTACCTCTGTGCCGCAATGGAAGAAAAGCCCCGGAATGATCACATACCGGGGACTATGCGTTGCGCGGCCTTTAGGGAGGCAGCCCCCAACAGGAAGCCTTAGGAAGGCCGCCATGGAGAAGAGATCTGGAGGAGCAAGTCCAGGAAAACAGAAGAAGAAGCAAGGAGGAAAGGCTAACATCGCCTTAAGATGGCCCCCACCCTGAAGTAATGCCTAACGGCGGTTCCGGGGTGGGATTCCACGGCCTAGAGACAGGGAGGGAGTTTTAGTGGGTAGGGCTGCGCGAGCAGCAGAGTCCCACACACCAGGGGAGCACGGAGATCCCTTGACGGTGCATAAAGCATTTCTCCCTTCCTACAAAAAAAAAAATAATATTATTGTTGTAATAATACGATGAATGATTAATGATTAACAACGAATATTATGTCAATTACAATATAACAATAATTTAATTATTTAACTATTATTCATATTACTGATTGTAACTTTTACATAATAATTACAAAATATTGTTATTCTAATTAAATATTAACTAAATTAGTAACAATAAACAATAAATGAATATAAATGGATAATTAATAATTCCAATGTAATATTATTTCCAGATCTTTTGATGATTAAAAACAACGTAGTTAATCTCTGCGACTAAGTTTATCTAAGTCAGTTGGCCCGCGCCTAGTCTACACTCTTAGAAGATGTGATTAACATCCACACTATGAAGAAGATGAAGATGAACTATGAAGTTCTCAGAGAACTTAAAATTAAAACAAATTATCGCATTTAATATATAATAATTTATTAGAGAATGTAAATGACCAGCTTCAGATCTGAAGTTATTTTACAGACTTTGACAGTAAGATAGGCGAAAGGGCTTTTTTACGACCACTTAACAATTTCTGTAAAGCAGCATCGTAATTATAAAGAACCATCTCTTCAATCGTCATCTTTTCAGATTACAAATCTCAAATCCACCTACCTGCAGGTGCAAAGTATAAGCGTTGTGAAAGAATTTTTACAAAGAATTAATAAAATCTTAACTTAGTTTTCAGATCTACAGAATTATGACATGAAAGAACATTATTATTTGTATGAATACATCAATATTTTTCTTTGGATTTAAAAAATTTGATTTCAAACTAATTCCTGTAAATTATCTGACTTATTTCAATCAATTCAATGGAATATAATCAATAGAATATATTGAATAAAAAATAAATGAATTTCTTTCTACTTCGTTCTTTACTTGTCTTTTCCTAAGATCGGATTTATATTTCGAAAAAATGAAGATGTTCACAATTTTTTTGGAAGTTATTACATATGACGAACCAAAAATAAAAAATGAACCATTTTAACTTTATTTCTTGTTTACTATACATTGATTGAAATAATTTTTCTCCGTTTAAGTGATGAAAAAACATTTTTAATCATAATTAAAAATTGCTAGGGACTCAAATAATTGAATTACGTAAATTCTGTCATTGGTTTTTTATTCAATAAATTCTATTTATTAAATTCCATTGAATCGACTAAATTAAGACAGATAATTTACAGGAACTACTTTGCAATCAAATTTTTTTAAATCCAAAGAAAAATATTGATAAATTCGTAAAAATAACAATATTCTTTCATGTCATGAGTAAAAAGTTTTCGTGGAAGGTTAAGATCTCAGTGAATAAATTAAAGGTGCGTTCAAATACAAAAAGTGTAAAAAAGAACTATGTCGTGCAAATTCAAGAATTGCATGAGCAAGTATGGTGTCACGAAAGGAGTGTCATTTCATCGTTTTCCAGTCCATGATAAAAATTTGTAAGAATTTTTTATGATTAAACATTTAACCATTTTATATTTTGTTTTTTTTTTATATTTTGTTCAAAATTCGCGTTTTTGAAAATTATATATTTAAACAAATTTCGAAATTGACAAAAATGTATTTGTTTTCGAAAGGATGCGTCTGAGAGAAAATTGTTGAAGAGATTTATTGTGCTCGACTAGCACAACTCAGCAGAACTTTTTTTTCGAAATTCACATTTTTGAAAATCACATGTTTATACAAATTTCGAAATTGACAAAAAAGTATTTATTTTCAAAATGATGCGTCTGAAATAAAATTGTTAAGGAAGAGATTTATCGTGCGCCTGGGAGAATTAATGCTTTGGAGAATCGATATACGGTCCAAAGTACACCCTACCCTGGACCCGAGTCACCTAAGTGAAATAATTTCGGGAGCGGGGAACGCGAACATAAGTTTGTCCGTCTTCTTCTAAATGTGTTTATGTCTTTATCCAACGAACGGGGAACACATTTTGAATAAAATTATGCTCAAAATACAATTTGTGGCAATCTATAATTTCAGTGACAGATATGCTATTCAGTAGAAGTGAAAACTCATTCCGAAAATTAAAATCCATTGACTTGCGTTTGAATGAGTTCTCAAGTCTTCCGAATTTTTGTATCAGTCACAGAAATTATAGATTGTCTTAAATTGTATTTTGAACAGAATTATATTCAAAATGTATTTCTCGTTCGTTAGAAAAAGACTTAAACATTTTGAACAGAATTTTATTTAGAATTACTTTTTTGCCAGCTTTTGTGATGTAGATTCGAAGTAATGAAAACAATTTCACGCATCCTTATAAATTTGTAGGTTATGCATGCATACGGAAAATGTAAACGTTTAATATGATTTTTAAATACATAACTGTGTTGTAAAAATTCTGGTAAAGGTTATATACTGTCAAAAGTGGCAACTTCGGACACGTGATTTAATTTCAGACGGTCCTAAGTTCATAATTCAATTTACTCAAGGTGGTTTTAATTAAGGTCGCAATTAGTCCAGACTCAAACTGATTGCTGATCCTAATTAAAACCACCTTGAGCAATTTAAATTATGAACTTAGGACGTCCAAAATTAATCCACATGTCTTAAGTTGGCTCGTTTGACGGCATTCAAACTGTTACATCGGGTGAAACGTGGCGTAGTGGTGTAGTGTGGTGGGTGATAGTAGGTGAAAAAGTGTGGTCTTCGTTACTGAAACCGGGCAACCCAGATAGCGCCTGGTTGGCGCCCGGGTTCAGTCATACACGTTGCGGGGTGATTCTTCTTCTTCTTCTTCTTCTGCTTCTTACTCTCGATTCGCAGCGCGTGGATGAGCCATGGTTAAAGGGCGAGAGAGTGGGTAAGAGAGAAGGAAGACCGTGAGAGATCTTCCAGAGTAGAAAACTCGTTTGAATCTTCTGGCGTAGGTAAGAGAGAGATGGAAGACCGCGAGAGATCTTCCAGAGTAGAAGACCCTGTTGGATCTTCTGGCGTAGGTGGGAGAGAGATGGAAGACCGCTGAGGATCTTCCAGGGGAGAAGACCTAGACAGATCTTCTGGCGAGTGTGAGAGATGGAAGACCGCAAAGGATCTTCCAGGGTAGAAGACCTTTGTAGATCTTCTGGCGAGGGAAAGAGATGGAAGACCACTGAGGATCTTCCAGGGGAGAAGACCTAGACAGATCTTCTGGCGAGGGTAAGATGGAAGACCGCTGAGGATCCTTCTGGGGAGAAGACCTAGATGACAGTTTATTGGGTAGAAATTAAGAGCGTAGGCGAGACCTACACCTCGAATGAATCTGCCAGCGAAAACGCGCCCTTTTATCTAGCTTCTCTCCCTTCGGTGGTCCTGTGGAAGGGGTCGATTTCCCCGACCCTCCTAGTGCAGTTTCCCTTGCTTGGACGTCTCTCGCGCTTTCTAATTTTTTTCTTAGTTTTTTCTACATAAAGAGTCCCATTGCTGGGCCCTGGTAATGGGTGAACGTAAGGGTTCTCTGGCCACTCCGTACAAGTGCGAAAGAGAGTAACAAGAATGTCCAGTGGAGTGAGAGAGAACGCATGCACAGCGTGTGACTCTCCTCACTGTGCTGGTACTTGGTGCCAGTGCGAGAGAGCGTACCGAGGTATGGGAGAGAAGAAGACAGAGTACCTTTTGTTCCACTCTTGCCTAAGAGGTGGAAGGGCATGCTGTCGCCAGATGATGGTCAAGTAAGCGCCGTTCTAAGAATTAGATTTTTCGTTAATTGAATAATAGTATATTATGTGCCTAGGCACACAATGAAGGTGATTGCGTGACGAGCGACAATGCTCGCAGGAGATCGAAGCCAAGGCGTAGTCGAGACAAAGCCGAGACGAATCCGAGGCGCGATCAGTCCTGCGAGCATTGTCGCAAGTCTCGCAATGTCCCGAATTGTGTGCATTGGCACATATTCTATTTTATGTGACTGTGGTGCGGATACGAGTTTTCATGCGTACATTGGAATCTAATCTAGTACTTATTGTAGTTGTTTGCTGCGCTAGTTGTACGAAGCGGGCGCGAATTGGCGACTAGTCCCGGCCATTTTGATTTTATCGATCTTGTGTAGTAGTCAGTGCTAACGCTGTACGAAGAAGAAGAATAAGAAATAGATTGCGTTCCGCTGTAAGACTATAATGCACATGCGCAGTTCAATTTCTACATTGTATTCCTCTGTAACGGAATATACAACATTGCTTTACTCTCAGCTGTAACGGAAAAACGAGTTTCCGCGGCTGAGGCACATAAAATATATTACATTTTATAAAATCTCATTCCCTTCTATCGCTGTGCGTATATCAAAACATTGAATTTGTTGCCATGGATAATTTAAGGGGTTAAGGTGCAGAAAAAATTATACTTTTAAAAATATTTACTTAGCGTGCCACGAAGGACACCAAGTGAAGTCTGGAAACACTACGTGAAGACAAATCGTTCTTCTGCAAGATGTAGTCTTTGCAACGCCCTAATAATGCACTGCGGTAATACAGCCAATTTGAAAAACCATTTATCTCGGATCTATCAAATGAAAATTGGATTGAAAGTTCAAGCTAAGACAAATAGAGAGATGAATTCAAGAACCGATGAAGAACCAGGAGTACAGTGTTCAGAAGCGAAATCGCAGGAAATTCTAGGGAACAGTATCGGTACCAACATCTACCTCCAGGGAAAGAAACAATCAAATATCAATTGATGAATACTTTGAAGAAATAAATTCGTATTCACGTTAGTAATTTTATGTACTTACAGTTTTGAACGCTCATTGAACGATGAAAAATATATTTTTTTAGAAACTAAATGACTAGGTTCTTTCGGATTAAATTAAAAAGTAGCGTATATTTAAAAACAAATTGTATATCTGAAAGGCTCTGAATATAAACATAATAATTAATTTTGTTTTGAAAGAAAAAATGTTGCCATCGTTCAATGGTCGTTAAAAACTGTAAGAACATAGTAATTTTCACATAACATGTTAAAGTATTGGGATATTATTTTTAACGAGGAGTACATGACTCTTGCAATCAGTGTATACATTTTATTGTATTCACTCGGCATTCACTTGAAATCATGCAATCGGCGTACATCAAAATTTGAAGTTATGTACCACTGGATTTTTAGATTTTCTAGGCACTAAAAATTAATTTTTAAATAGTTTTTTTATCGGATATAGTACTTATATTAGTGTGGTTTTGCTTTAGTATTTACGTAAAACTTGATTTTACAGTTGGAGGCGCAAAAGCGAACACAATAACGGAATCACTAGTGTACATGATTGCTGTTGATAATCTGCCACTGCTGACGCCAGACAAAAGAGGATTTAAAAAATTTATAAGAACGGTTACCCCACATTAACAGCCACCTAGTCGCAAAACAATCACCCGTTGCATTGATAAAAAATATAAAACTCTAAAAGAAAAGATAAAAACTGATCTCGCAGATTTTAAGTACTTATGTATGACAACAGATACTTGGACAGAATCGCACACAGTGAAAATACATCTTGGTTTGACAGTCCATTATTTTAAAGGCGAAAAATTACAATCAGTTATCTTAGGCACTGCACCACTAGATCAATCTCACACAGGTGAATATTTATCGAACAAAATAAAGGAATTGTGTACAAGCTGGAAAATAATGAGCGATTCAGTCGTTGCTTTGGTAACGGATAATGATGCCAATATTGTGAAAGTTGCTGAAATAATTTTTGGTAGAGAAAGACACCTAGGCTGCTTCGGACATACGATACAGTTGGTGCCATCAATTGAAATTAAAGAAATTCCAGGGGTACAAAAATTAATTTCTGAAGTAAAACAAATAATATATTTCATTAAAAAGAGCGCGAATGCAGCTGATGCGTTAAGACGCTTACAACTGGCCCAAGGTGAAAACGAAGGAACGTGCCTGAAACTACTGCAAGACGTCGATACTCGCTGGAATTTAGAATTTTTCATGTTGGAACGATTACTTGACTCAGCACCTCTAATAAGTTCTGCTTTACTTTTCGTACCAAACGCGCCATCAATGTTAAGTCGTGAAAAAGTTGATGCACTAAAAGAAATCGTTGAAATTTTGCGCCCGATTGAGCAAGTCACAAGAGAGCTTTCATCTCAGGACTATGCGAGCTACAGCGTTGTTATTCCGATGGTCAACTGCGTAATGAAAATCCTAGATTCAATAAATTTAATAAATCCAATCGCTTTCCACCTTCAAATAAATCTCATAAACCAGATGGTTAACAGGTTTTCTAAAGTAGAAGAAAATAATCTTTACGCCAAGGCTACGATTTTAGATCCAAGATTTTAAAAAATCCATTTTGAACGTCTGCTTGCAGTTTCCGATAATATTCAAAAGATCTCACGAGAAATTAAAGCAGAATCAGGACCAACTAAAGGTACAGAACGCATTATGATTCCAGCACCTACGTTTGATGCAAAAAAAAAGTGTTTGGAACTATCACGACAATTTGGTTGCCAAAAAAGTACCCGATCGAGACGAACCAGGAGGCCTACCTGTTGAATTTAGGCAATATCTTAGTCAATCAGTGATCCCTAAGTCCGAGGATCCTTTTAAATAGTGGATGAACATGAAAAAATTATTTCCAAATGTTTACAAACTCGCGATTAAATACTTGTCAATAGTAGCAACATCAGTCCCATCAGAACGACTATTCTCAAAGACTGGAAATATAGCTTCAGGCAAACGATGCAGACTCGATCCTGAGTGGTTATCTCAGTTAGCCTTCCTCAGCTCTTTACCTGAAGAAAAGTGGGGATTGAAAACTTCTAACTCAGTATTCTAAGTACAACAATACAGGCTTAACAGTATTTTAGACTAATTAATTTCAAAAAGTTCAGACCAAACAGTTAATGCAACCCCAATATTTATAAAAGGTCTGAATATGAATTTTTTCTGGTTTATAAATATTAAAAAATTTGTCTATTCATGTCTAGCAATCCTAGACGTGGATTACCCAGTAAGGTGGGCATTGAATGGCATTGAAATGTCAAGATCTAGAAAGAAACGGAATCGAGAATGAAACTTTTGAATGCATTTTAATTCCTAAGCATTAAAAGGCATTCAATAGTTTCATTCTCGATTCCGTTTGTTTCCAGATTTTGACATTTCAATGCCATTCAATGCCCACCTTCTTACTAGGTACGCTAGATGACAACATTTTATGTCTAGGATTGCCAGACATGGATAAACATAATTCTAGAAATGCTAGAGATTAGACTCGCTTTTGTTGACACCGGTACTGAACTTTTATCTCGTGTCGAGCTTGTCTCTAAATTTCACTCTGTTTCTATATCCCGAATTACTGTTTCATCTTTTTTTTTCGCGGGAAGTAAAAATATATGTTAGATATAAGCGATAGAAATAACTTATTTAAAGTTTGAAACTTCAAGTTCCTGAAGTATTATATAAAATGTAATTTATTATTTATGTTGTACCAAAGAATTTACCTCATATGAATAATAGGGATGTTTATTTAGATCGATCAGAATGTGATATATGCTCAAGATGCTCAAAAAGATTTACATTTAATAGATAAGAATGTATTGCAAGAGTGGAATTTTGAGTTCCAAGTAAAAAATAGTTTTGATGTTAGATATGCCAAAACAAGGTTAGATATAAGCGATAAAAAGACTTATTTAAAGTTTAAAACTTCGAGTTCATTGTATCCTTATTCTACGTTAAAATTTACGTTGAACCGTAATGAAAATATGCAATAATTTTAGGAAATTTCAAAAAATATAGACATTACCTTTTTAATAATGTTTAGGATGAAAAAAATAAAAAATTTTGTGAAATTACCTTTTTAAGGCTTTTAGCTTTAATAAAAAAAATTATTGTATATTTTCAATACGGCTCAACGTAAATTTTAACGTAGAATAAGGATACAAACAAGTTAAATATTTATTTTGTAGCTTTCATGAGTTATATTGCCACTTTACGCTAGGTTTACGCTGTAGCGTAAACCAAGCGTTCAGCCGGTTCTCTAGGGAATACACCTTATATGAATGATTAGGATACATATTTAGGCAATTAAGATCGATCAGAATATGATGCATTTTCAAGATGTTCAAAAAGATTTATATTTAATTGATAAAAATTAATTGCAAGACTGGAACTTCAAGTTCAATGTAAAAAAAAGTTTTGATCATTTTACAAAATCTCATATAATAAATTAATATGTTTTCATGGCGATTGTACCTTAATTTTATTAATTCAGTAAAAGAATCATATTCTTTCAACACAATTTAGTGTTATTTTCATCTAAACTGTATTGCTACTTTTAAGCTACTGAAGAAATTATGATATAAGCTAAATTCGTATTTTGAATGTACTGTTTTTTTTTTGTTTCACTGTAAAGATGTATGAATTATTTAAATTGAAAATGAAGGTTATGATTGTGTACTATTTAACTGAAAGATTTAGAATCTTTTGAGACTAATTTATAATAAATAATTCTGCACAAACAATGCATTACAGAATTAATTTTGGAGTAATTATTCGATTCTAATTTCAAAATCATGGTTAAAGTAAAGTTGATTTTTATTTTAAAAATTAATTCTTATTCCATCAAAACTAAATTTTGTTTAATTTTTAAAAACTTATTAAATTTTACAACCATCCGCTAATATGTCCTTTAGTATGTGCCAAAGTTGCAGCTAAAAAAATTCATTTTTTTTTTTTAATATTTTGGGGGAAATTCGATTTTACTGATTTAGTCAACTGTTCCGGTGCATCCATGGCTTCAAGGCCTTACTGTAGTTTCGGAAATTTTACAACACCAGTATAAAATAATAGTTACGAACAAAAAATTAAAGTTAATTTAAAAATTGAACGATTTTTTCAGACCGATTAATCGATTATATAGAATCGGAAAATTTGGGATTTCTAGCTAGGGTTAAATTGACGAGGAATACCTGACCCATCATGAATACAGCAGACTTACCAACACAAGTTTGGGCCTTACTCCTCCAACTTACTTCTTATCCGTGAGATTTTGGCGACTTTCGAAAGTGTCGATCCCCGTGTTGGGTTATGGAACTTTACCTACCCCTGGCGTCTTTCCCCGCAAGGTTTGGAACATTCAATCGCCCTCGATGTCTCCTCTATACCTATCTTCACTCAACGATTATACTAAATGAAACTCGCGTTGATATCAATATTCAATGTAATACTGTGTTTATCTCACGAAGGAATAACAAGGAGACCTATCTCCATGTAAGCGACTTGGCAGGAACAACGGCACGGTAAGTGCCCGGCTTGTTAGTTGGAAGTAGTGGAAAGGAGTGCGCAAGTGCGCAGTTGTCCTCTTCTTACTCACGGGAAAATGTGCGAGTGAGATGAATTTGTCAAATTGTCAAATTGATCTAAGCCAGAGTGGTTATGTCAGAGATGAGTTGGGAGATTGCTAAAGTAATGGAATAAGAGAATTTCACAAAATTGGGCTGATAAACGCGCCCTCTGAACGCGTTGCGCAAAAGGTGTACTTTGCGCGTCGGTAAATAATGAAAGTTAGAAAATCCAGAAATGATTTACCATCAGAATTTCTATGGAGGGGCAGCGGCGTGCGCTGCCCTTGTTTCTTCCTCTTCGCTCTTGCACGCGAGAACGACACGTCCCACTTCTCCTTATAGGCACCGTGCGCGACTGCAGCGCAATAGCATGAGTGAACTAAAGGAGGCTGTTCGAGAACTTTTACAATGTATTATAATGGGACTTAGTTATAAAAATGTTTATTATCAATAAAAAAACAAACAAAAAACAATTTGATTCACTTTAAAATTCGATTGTTTTTCCTTGTGAAGTATTTGTGTGAAATCAGCAGTAAAAAGTAAGTATTTTCCATAATAAAAATGATATAGAAACCAGTAAATATAAGGTTAAGGTAGTTGTCGTGCCAAAAATCAGTCTCTGGAAAAAGAAGGTTTTCTATGATTTCAAGACTGGAAATTATATCATCAGCCGTGTCATATGTAAGAAAAGACACTCTTTTTAATGAAAAAATTTAAAAATGATGAAAAATAATATTTTAATAATGTTTTTTGTAATAGGATTTTTCCTTACTATCGCTTCTTACCAATTTTTTAAAAATGATTGAAGTTTCTTAAATCATTGCTTATTTTTTCGGGGAAAATATTCTCTACAACTTGACCGTTTCCAATTTTTGAAAATAAATTCTTTAATGACTGAAATAATTAAAAATCAATTTTCCAAAAAAAAATTTTTATAAACAAATTGCTGTATTTGATAATAATTGATTTATTTTCAAAAATTGGAAACGGTTAAGTTGTAGAGAATATTTCCCCCGAAAAAATAAGCTATGATTTAAGAAACTTCAATCATTTTCAAAAATTGGTAAGAAGCGATAGTAAAGAAATATCCTATTATAAAAAACATTATTAAAATATTATTTTTCATAATTTTTAAATTTTTTCATTAAAAAGAGTGTCTTTTCTTACATATGTCACGGCTGATGATATAATTCTCAGTCTTGAAATCATAGAAAAACTTCTTTTTCCAGAGACTGTTTTTTGGCATGACGACTACCTTAAGTTAATGACAGATCAAAACAGACTAGAAAAATAATAAAGAATTAAATTGTAATTTCATGATGACACTTTTAGGTACTTGTTGAGTAAATAAATATTAATTGTTTATTTTCAGATTTAAATTCATCATGGATATAATTATTAAAACAGGTTTTCAATCAATTGAACATACAATAGAATTTCAACCACAAACGAAAATTAAAGGTAAAAATCTCGTTCTGGCAGAACACGTACGAGATGTCCAAGAGTTCCGTTGAAATAATGAAAGTTATTTAATAAAATCTCGTATAATTCGACAAGCATCAGTTCATGCAACACCCTACAGTACCCACTTATTCCTTTAATTTATTTTCCATTTAGACGTTGGAAATTTATAAAATTTACACTCACTTTTCCTGCTTGTATTTTTACAATTCACAACACAACAACTTCGGTCGCTCATTTCAGCTATATTTTTTTAATTAAAACAAAATTTAGATTTGCACATGTATTTTGATTGCTCGGAAATATAAAACAGCCTCCTTTAACGCCTTAATTATCCACTGCGTGCGATGGCGTCGATTTAACTCTCCCTACCATGACTTCGCACGGTGCCTATTCTCCTCGCTTCCTTCATGCAATGCTATTTTTAGATTTCACGCTTTCGGTTATCGAGTCGGAATTGAGAATTGTGTATTTCTGTCGAAACCGTGCAAAAGAGGCGCGAAGCAGACGACAATTTCAAATTTACGAAATATATATTTTCCTATTCAAATTTCCATACTTCTTATCAATTTTGTGCATTTAAAAACTTTTTAGTTAGAGAGATATTTTCTATTAAGAAGAGATAAACATAAAATTCAAGTTTAAAATTTACATTCTCAGTTTTATGTTAGTAATATTTTCATCTCACATTTTTGTAGCCTAAGCACAGACTTTTCATTAAAAAAATGAAATGGTCTATGGAAAGGAAAAATTTTCTAACAGATGTGGATAAATTAAGAAGCTAAAATATGTGTTCATTAATATCTTCATATGAACATGTAAATATTTATCGATATTAAATTTTACATAAAAATTTTTGTCCGAAGTGTTCAAATCTTGTTACAATATGACAAGATCATATGGACGAGTTCAATTTTTTTAATGAAATATTTTGTAATTTTTAATTTGTCTGTTCTTCTGAAATCGGAGGAAGATTTGAACAGTAAACAACAAATTTTCCAATGGAATTCAAGGTCAATAAATGCTTAAAGTTTTATATTAAAATTTTAATTACCAAATTTTGAAGCTTTGTAACTATAACATTTTTTGGAATTTACATCTTGTACATGACAATTTATATATATATAAACTACCATCGGAAATTACAGAGGTTGACCTGGAGTTTCAACTTTCGTTAAAGTGATTTATTTTATAGAAAGATATTACAAAAGAAATTTTAATTTAGATCTCTTTGAAGGAAATTAATAAGTATGTAAAAAAATTAAAATTTTAAAAGATTTTTTTTAGTATGTCTTCATAGTGATTTGACAACCTAATTAAAATATTTTTAGAAAGTCTTTTCTGGATTCTATATGCTGATGGAGTTGAACATGTTACAAAAAGTCGTGTAATTTTAAAAATGTGTATCCCCATACCAATGAAATCTTAAAGTGTGCTGTTCGATAAAATATTAGATATAATATATTTTACTTTTGAATAATCAAACCTTTTATTTATACTTATATATTGAAATTTTCATTTATAATATGTTATGTATTCTGAAAGTTTTTTCAAAATGTTTTATTCTAAAGGATTTATTTTCAATTTTACTTTATACCAAATTAAAGTTAGTGTACGATTTCGTATGCTAATTTTGATATAATTTATGTATTTTTCAAATATTTAAACCTTTTATACTCAAACATTCAGAATTATTTTGAATTCAAAATGTTTTAATAAATTGCATTGGCTTTAGGGTCCATAAATGAAGAAGTCTATTATAAATTAAATCAAGGGTCATTACAATTTACTATTTTAATTGTTTTAATAAAACATTGAATAATTTAAAAACATTAAATATATTAATACGTTCATAGTTACATACTTAAGTTTAAAGAATTTGAAAATCTTTCTGTGGAAAAAAGACGTTTTCGAATGCACCGCCGGGATTCGAGCCCGGGTATTTCGATTGCCGGTCGACTGTATGTACATTCGTGTAAAAATATTAAATATTTTGAAAATGTTTTTTCAAGTATTTTACTTTATAGTAATGATTTGTCGAATTTACTTCACACCGAATAAATCTCAAAGTGCAAGATCGCATGCGAATTCAAATACAATTTATGATTTTTTTGTAATATTTAAAACCTTTCTTTACACAGACACTTCCATTGGAAATTAGAGGTTCATATGTTATTTAAGCTATTGTTAAAGTAACTTAATTTTTATAATAAAAGGTTAACATTTTTTCATGATGCTAAAATAAAAGTTAACACAGTTTTGCTTCTAATACGCCCAAGTTAAGAGCATAATATTAATTTTGTAAAAATATACTACAAAAAATCTGCCCGCTTCGTGGGCACATTCTCATGGCGCGCTTCGCTTGCAAGTTTGAGCGCGCCTGGGGCGCGCGATTCGATCGTCGCACTCGGTCTTATACACTCTAAAAACAAGTGTGTTACTTCTACACGTGAAATACGATAGTAACTTTTTAGGCATTTGAAGTGTGTAGTTTTAATACACATTACAAATGTAACGTTTAATTTTCAAACACTTTAACGTTTTGTACCCAAAATGTGTGTTAAAAATACACACTTCAAATGCCTAAAAAGTTACTATCGTGATTCACGTGTAAAATTAACACACTTGTTTTTAGAGTGTATTCTTCGGACCCTAAAGCCAACTAAAAACATGAACAATATTTGAATATTAATACTAAGGGCCGATATAAGTCCTGCATGTTTCATTATTATTTAAATTTATTACTTGTAATTTGATACTTAAGTTCAAGTCAATTTTATAATATTATCGATGTGAATTACATTTTCTCAAAGTTACTAAATTTGTTTTTGATTTCAAATGAAAAAAGAAATTCAATTTACTTAAAGCTCTATCAGCCTTAAAGAACACATTCTTATCATGAAACTTGCGCTTCGCGCTCGATTTTCTGTATACTTTTCTGTAACTTTCTAATAATTTACAAGATTACAAAAAATCTATTTTCTTCCAAATATTTAAAAAAGGAGGAGAATTCATAGACTCTTTTAGTGAAAACGATTTTTTGTATTATCGCTTATTTTGTATCACACATATTTTGGTTCAAAAATGGAATTTTTTATTTTCAATATTGTATTTTTTAAAACCAAAACATGAAATATATATCTTGTCAAAAAATGTTCTACTGAGAATTTGTAGACCTCATTCAGGCAAATAATTTTCTATCTCAACGTTTTTTTCGTATGTCACATATTTTGTTCAAATAATGGAATTTTTGAATTTTAATCGTATTTTTTTAATTATAATGAAAAATATACGTTTTATTAGAAACTATATCTGAAAATATTTGTATATATTATTGAAACGAACAATTTTCCATTCTTACGTTTTTTTCGTATTTCACATATTTTAGTTAAAAAATTGGATTTCGGATTTTCAATGGTATTTTTTTTTTAATTAAAAAGAAAAATATACATCTTATGAAAAAATGTTGCAGTTCAAACTTGCAGATCTTTATATCATATAGGTTTGGTTTCGTCGGTCTTGCGGTCAATAAAACAACATTCTATAAAAAACTCCTTCATTATATATTTGGTCAAAAATTCTCCTATGCTTCAACCTCACTGCGGGTCTTTTTCAAGGAATATATATGTCACTAAAAATTGAACAAATCAATTTACCATCAAATTTCTTTTTCCAAAGAGAACTATTTTATATGTTGTGTTGATATAATAAATAAGTACTTACATAAATTACAAAAAAACGAAAGCACACATGAAGATTCAGTCTTATTCTTGAAAATGTTATTAAAATTAAAGCCTCAAAGATTGAGGGCTTCAATAATTTAAAATTACATTATAATACGGTGTGTACAATCCGATGAAGCAACGCAAACTGTAGGATAGAGAGACGAAGATACGATAAATTGAATTAAATTCACCAATGAAAAGCGTGCTAAAGCTTGAGAACACAAACTTGAAAATCATATGTTAAATAATGCCATGGCAAATTCGATTAATATTCATAATTTCAGCCTTACAATTTATTGAAATATTAATATTTTTATTGATATAAATTGATTCAATAATTTTTCTTTAATGTTTTTTTATTGGCCTTAAGACCGACGAAACCAAACCTATATATGATATAATAATATAATTTAACTGGAAAATGGATATTGACTTTTTTCAAGTTTTAATATACTGTAACTTTCTTAAATTTATTTTAATTGCAAAATATTATCAGGATAATTAGTAGAGATTTACGAGAATTATCAGAAACCAGTCTTAAAAATTTTGATTTTTTCTTAAAGTTTTTTTCAAAAACACAAAAAATGCTCCTATTTTGACAATTTTTGTCGGATGCAGCTGGTTAACGAACTTGCCTTTACTTTTTCAGCTGCGATAATGTATGCATAAGCTCAATTCAATCCGACAATTTTTTCTATCCAGAGTTATCGAGTATATGACCTATTACTACTGCAGACGGACAGACAGACAGACAGACACTTTCGTAAAAACCGTTTTTTCTGACTCAGGGGATCTCAAAACGTAAAGATTTGACGAAAATTCCGAAAATTATTTTTCACATAAAACCAAAACCTTAATTCTCATATGATGAGAATCTAAAAGACATCAAATTTAGATCTTTCTTAATATAATATTAATAACTCTAAAATTAATTAACATTGTCAAAAGTCTGTAGTCTCATTTCAAAGGTAAGTTTTCATAGTATTTTTCTAACTAATTAAGATGTTTTTGGAATTTTTCTGCTAGATTCTGCTCTAGAATCAAAGATGGTAATGAAAAATCATCAAATTTCAAATGATGATTGTACTACATTCATTTGAAGAATTCAAAAAATCCAAATTATCAATATTTTGATAAAAATTTCTAAATTTATTAAAATATGATATACATCGATTTTTAAAAACTTCTTGAAGAAGCTACATATTTTAAAAATTGCATGACTTTTTTGAATTCTGTTCAACCCCAAGATAGAATCCAGAAAAGAATTTCTAAAAATATTTTGATTAGGTTAAGAAATCACTATGAAGACATACTGAAGAAAACCTTTTGAAATCTAAATCTAAATTTCCGATGGTAGTTTATATATATGTATACATACGAATTGTCATGTAAAAGATGTTAAATTCCAAAAAATTGTATTCAATGTATTTTATTTTTTAGTAACCGTTTGTCGACTTAGCTTCATATCAAGAAAAGTTTGAGGTGTAAATTCACATATAATTTATGTATTTTCTTAAATCAGCAAACACTTCATTTACATTCATCTATTGAAATTGCCATATGTCTTAGGTAAAAAAAGATAATTTTGCTTCCAAAAATAGAAAAATTATTATTGAAGAGATCATTTCAAAGAAAAGAGATTAATTTCCAAGAAAAATATTTGAAGCATAAGAAAAAATAAATTTAACAAATTTTATTTTTACTCCGACTTTTTTTCTTATCGCTTCAAACCAAATTTAAAAAAAAATGATGTGATTCAAATAAATCAAGAATCGTTTTTTCAGGAAAAATACCTAATACAACCTAGCCGTTTCCATATTTCTAAAATGAATAAGTTTTTACCAAATTCAGTAATTTTTTTACAAGAATTTTGTTTTGGAAATTTTATTTCTAATGCTTTTAGCCATTAAAGAATTTATTATAATTTCCAAACAATGGAAACGGTTAAGTTGTAGAAAGCCTTTTTCTTAAAAAAATTATCCGTGATTTCACAAAATCACATCATTTTCTAAAATTTGGTATGAAGCGATAAGAAAACTAGTCCGGGTGAAAATAAAATTTGTTAAATGCATTATTTTTTTATGTTTTAATTTTTTTTCTTGGAAACTAATCTCTTTTCTTCCAAATGATCTTTCCAATAATAATATTGCTATTCTTGAAAAAAAATTTATCTACTTTTGCCTGAAGTCTAATTTTTGTGGATGAACTACCTGAAATCAGCAAAAACTTCATTTACATTTATTTATCGAAATTTTCATACCAAAGATGTTACCTATTACAAAAATGTTCAAACCCTTCATTTTTGAAACTTGTATTTCATCTTGAATGATATCTTATTATAAAATATTCTCTACATAATTTAAAGAAAAAATGCTGAAATCGATATTTTGTTTCGAATCTTTAAGCATTTATTGACTTTAAATTTCATTAAAAAATTATTTTTCAAGTATTTAAATCATCTTAAAATTTCACAAAATCTTTTAGATACTTATTTCAGATCAATATTTTTCAAAGTATATAGAAAAAAAGTGTAATTTTTTTAATGTTATATTCCGTAATTTTGAATTCTGCGTCTATTTCGCGCCTCCTTTGCATGAAGTCGAGAAAAATACAATTTCTGATTTTAACTCGACAACAGACAGCGTGAAATCGAAGCGAGTTAGTGGGGATACACTGACGTGACGCGCTTCATTGTGTGTGCTCCCGCATATTATTATAGCAGCGCGGACCTTTAATTTTAGTTCGAAAAAGATCCGAAAAAGCTGTACGCAATTGGGGGCGCTGCAAAAGTGATAAACAGTAGCTCTGTTTTACCCTTCAAGTAGTAGCATGAACCTTTCATTTTAGTTCCCAAGAGCATTTCGCAATAGGGCGCGCTGCGGAAAATCATTCGAAATTAAATACATTACTTTAGCAATCTCCCAACTCATCTCTGGTTATGTTGATTGATTTGTTGATCATTTGCAAGCGGCAGATATTTGTTCAATTTCAATTTAGTTTGAAAAAAAAAGTTATTATCTCAGGACTCCTATAAAGCTAAAGGAGTGCATTATAAAAGTGGTAAGTATATATCAAATATAATAAGATTTTAAATCTTGAAATTGTAATTATGGTATTTGTTATTACTTCGTAAATCGTGTGTTAAATAATGTTGAATAGTTTTTTCCTTCAAAGGTGAGAGAATTTAATCCGAGAAATTTTCAAGATTTTGAAGATCGCATATAATATAATATAATGCATTTAATATAATAAAGTTTTTTTCTTGTCCCGTTAGCCTTATGAAGTTTTTATCGTGTAAATTATGTCCCCCGAAATTACAATCTGTTTTCCTCGTACCTAAATTTGCTCCTTTTGCATTGTTAACATTCTCTCGATTCCCAATGTAATCAACAGTGTCCCTCGCCCTCGAAAATTTGCAATTGAGATTGTAACGTATAATTCACGTCTCCCTCAAGAAATGTCGAATTTATTTCTAACTTAATTAATATTAATTATAACTTAATTATAGGTTTCTCACATAGTAAAAAAATTAACCAATGCACAAAAAGTAAAATGAAGACTATAGAAGAAAGTTTGCTGGTTTGAAACATTATGTGGCTTATATTTTAGCTTTAATGCCATGTCCTAGGTGGGCCACATGACCAAGTAATCAATTCTTTTTTTCGCCCATATAACTTTCTTTTGCAATTAAAATACCATTCTTAAACTTTGGGAAATGGAACAAAGAATAATAAAATACGTTTATTTGCTTCAATTGTGCAAAAATTCCGAACAAAACCTTTTTCGAAGGAATTAAATATGAAGAATTTGAATTTATTTGCAGTATTTGTGATATAAGAGTTTGAAATTGTCTACGAGGACACCTGTCGACGACGTATCCTATCTGATACGCGACTAGTGATCCTCTGATAATGTAGGCAGTGTAAAAGATTTCAAACTCAACTAATTAATTTGAAATTAAATATGGATCATTTTTATCGCCTGTCACATTTCCACACAAAATGAGATATCGATTTGAAACTTGGGGAAATTGAATAGAAGACAATAAAGAAGGTTTATCCGGTCCTAAATATCTATAAATGTAAAAAAAAATTCATTAAATAAACATAGCTATCCGAACACTGACCGTCTCAATAGAACTTTGTGTGCGCACGATCTAGCAATATCTGTCATGGTCGTGTAGATTGCTTGATTGATTATTTTATAACAAACTTTTTTTGTTCCCTTAAATGTGCGCTTTCACTCACACTTTCAATTCTACTTCATGAACGTTTCCCCAAGTTTTTTTCAGCTTTCTTTTAACTTTTAATTTTAACTGTCGTCAAAAAAATATCGATCCGAGGACTGATTTGGTCATTTGGCCCACCTAGAACATGGACCAACATGATCACGTGACTATATTTCTACTTTACCATGGCCTTAAAGCAATAAGTAATTACCTTGTAAATGACATAATTAGAAGAACACCAGCTATATAGGTGATAATTCCCCCGAAAACCACTGCATCTAATTAATTTGTAAATAATAAAAATGTAGTATAACTTCTATAATCACAGAATAATTTTGTTTGCAGTAGAAACTTACTTGAAGCCTTATGATAGTTAATCTTTTCAGACATTGTGTTTCTATACTTTTCAAACTAATTACTTAACCTTTGAGTTGTATTCTTCTTTTTCCTTATTTATAGCATGTTACCTAAACAAGGCAAATGTTCAGAACAATTTCTCAACAAGTTTTTACTTGACACACCCCTTAGCTCTGGACACGGATGGGTACGACACAAATGTAAGCAAGCACCATGATCGTACACAACGTAAAGGCCAAGCACAATGGCTCTCGCGTTTCGCGTGCCGTCCCATGGATGCGTTTTGCTTTGCGTCATAAAGAAAGTAACAAGTTAAAAGTATACTTCTGTCTCTTTTATTCTTGTTATGACTTATGATGCAAAGCAAAACGCATTCGGAGAGTGGGTTATTAAAGGAAGAATTAAGGTGTTTTTACACCTTTCCGGCTGCGGGTTGGCAAATTCATCTACAGAAGTTGATTAGTCCATTCTGTTAAATCCTGTTTGTTAAGCAACGGAATGTGCGAATAAAGTACTCTAAATGTATTTCTCAGCCCGCAGCCGAAGAGGTATCAAAGCACCATTCACCTCTGTTACAAAAGTACATTTCTGCCAAAAATAACTAGACGCACCAACAGAGCATTTTGAAGATATGAATTGAAACTTTATGGTGTATTTATACCAGGGCAGCCTTATCCAACTCCTCCATTTTTGCATGGAACGCGTCTGTATCACTATTGGGAAAGTCCGCAAAGTCGTGTGCCCAATTGAAGGCTGAGCCGCCATATTTACTTAGGTTGATTACAAAGAATGTTGCGGTAAATTCAAGTATAGTAAAAAGGGAAAAGTGTAAATATTAAAGAAATATGAAATCCATGCTTTTTTACCGGTATTAGTATTGATAGTACACATAATTAAACTAATGAAATGAAATTTATTAAATAATACTAAAATATAACTCGGTAATATTGATTATTATGGTATATAATGTTCTATATATTTAAATAGGCATATGTATTTATTTCTTGACTAAAATTAAATATAAATTTACTATAAATTTATCAAATATAGATTACAGATTCAACAAGTAAACGTACCTTGGAGTAGTGTAAAAATTATCTCACGTTCTGAACGTGAACTATTAATAATAGTCACAAATAATAACTATTTTTAGTATAAATTAATTCGCGTTTCATAATTCAACCCTTATGTACCTGTACATAAACGGTTTTAAAAACTGAAAAAAGCTCCATCCCCTTCTCTTTTAAAAAATGTTGAATTACTCGATCTTGTTGGCGTATTTCATCATACGTTTAAATTTCTCAGGGTTAATAAGTTTCTCCAACTGAAAAAAGTAATAGAAATAGTTTTAAAAATATACAATAATTATAAACTATTGTATTTTGGTCGTTTACGAACATTTTAATTTATCAGAAAATAATAAAATTGGAATAGAAACAAACCCTCCCTAGCGAATTGGCTGATCGGTAGCTTTACGCTGTAGCGTAAATCTATCGTAAAGCTATCGTAAAGTTATCGTAAAGTAGCATTATAACTCATGAATAAGGCAAAATAAACATTCAAAATGTTTTTATCCTTATTCTACGTTGAAAATAACGTTAACTGTTAATTTATATATACAATAATTTTATTTATTTACGCTAAAAATTAAAAAAACATAATACCTGTCATTGAAGACAGTGCAGTGGTTCATCACATTCCATGTCTTCGCCATCAGGATTGACTATTTGTTAGAGTGTGATGGAAGTATAGTTGTGTCTCACTCCAACTAATGGTCAACTTTAACGGAGACGTTCCATAAAAGGTGAACCACTGCATTGCCTTCAATGACAGGTATTATGTTTTTTTAACTTTTAGCGTAAATAAATAAAATTATTATATATTTTAATTACCAGTTAATGTTATTTTAAACGTCGAATAAGGATAAAAACATTTTGAATGTTTATTTTGCCTCATTCATGAGTTATAATGCTACTTTACGATAACTTTACGATAGCTTTACGATAGCTTTACCGTACAGCGTAAAGCTACCGTTCAGCTAGTTCGCTAGGGGTTCCACTAATGTTCTATTACTATCTGCTTTTCTGAGAACATTACTATCAAAAAGTGATTATTAATTGTTTAATTATTACTCTATACCCATAACATATGAATAATGTAATGAGTTTTATGATTATACATAAATTATCAAAAAAATAATTTTTTTTATTATCATAAAAATAAATTTGTTCGTAAAAAATCCACAAAAAAATTTTTTACGTCAGAAAGTATGAAGAGTGATTTCTTCAATTGTACGTTGATGAGAATGTGATGAATCGCAAGGACTCTGATTTTTCGTCAATATTATTGTCTTCGAGGGATTTTTGGAATCGGAAGGTACCTGGAGGCCGTGAGAAGGAAGATTTTGCGAGTAATTCGCCGATTTCTGATCATTTCAACAATTAATAAAGAAAACATAAATGCTAGGAGCAACAAATCTTATTATTTTCTATCCTTCTTCCAAAACTTCGACTTTCATAACTCTTATCCTGCATATGTTGCAAAGGAGTGCATTTTTTTAAAAATCTTCGAATTTATTGAGAAAATGCTCTGGGAATGCCCTCAAACTGCTTTCACTTGAATCTGCGAGTATAATTTATTAAGAGGAAAATGAATTTTAAGTTCAGGCTTGATAAATTATTTATAGATTAGCACGTGATGATTTCACTATATTTTAATTTGTATCGAGAGTGAAAAATCACGTAATATTTACTTATGGTTTTTGTTTTTATATGGATTGCAACAATGTTTCCTTTTTTGTCGAATCATGTCAACTGCTCTTTGAAAATAAACTCTCGTGGATTTTTTACCAACTAATTTATTTTCATGATATTAAAAAAAATAATTATTTTGATAATTTATGTATAATTATAAAACTCATTACATTATTCATATGTTATGAGTATAAAGCGATAATTAAACAATTAATAATCACTTCCTATCACTTTTTGATAGTAACGTTCTCGAAAAAGCAGATAGTAATAGAACATTAGTGGAACTTGCGCCCGACGTCGTCGATCGAAGATCGTGATTCTACGCGCATCACTTTACATAAATATCCATATTTCGCACAATTTTAGAGTGCGCACCTTAATTATATTGGCATTCAATCTTGCAATGCGAGACCTGGTGGTCGAAAATCGAACTAATCAATATGGCTACCGTTGGGCTTCGCGCAGCATTGTGTATACTATACTAAAGCCAGATGGTCACAGTGTAACGCAGTAATTAATCAATTGTTTGACAAATAAATATATAGTTAACATAAAAAGTAAGTGACAAGTTCATAAATAAATATAAGCCTGAAAATAGAATTCTCACCGAAGCACAGGAAAGGACTTCACTCGTAAAGTCAGTGCTTGTGCGTACTCGCGTAACGTATTTAACGACAAAAAAAAGCACTTTTAGCACTTACAGATAAACGTAATTTGAAAAGTCCTATTCAGATCAACAGTAAATACGTGAACGCCGAAGCCCTGCGGCAGCCATGATTGTTTTCATGCAGCAGCGCCCCTAAGCCCGCGGTGGACGTTTGTTTTGCCAATACCTAAAATTTGCATAATACTTGGGGCTATCACTATAAATTTTTTTAGATTTTTCAAAGATGGCGTTTTTTTCAAAAAATCAATTTGTTTGAAAAAAACATTTTTTTTATTATTAAATTTGGAGTAAACATTTTTCCAAAAAATACTACTACATCGGCCATCTAATGAAACGTTTGTGTAATTTTTTTCAGAATTTTTCCTAGTATCAGTTTTTTAAATAATTGAAAAAGAACAAAAATATATTTTTGTTTTGTTTATCCCATAACTTTTTAAATAATGCATGAAATAATCTCAAATTTTATGTTTCTTGATTATTTATGTTAGTCTATCAATCCTTAAAATTTCAAGTACATCGGAAGCATGGAGTCCTGAACCCGTCCGATTTGCCATGGAACACGCCATATATATGACCCCCACATGATAGTTCCTTAAAATCCCGACTGAGGGCGCAGTTGCGCTTCAGCCTGAAGGTGAAATCCGATGACAGAAGAAACGGACAGCCAATTACAGAAAATCTTTAGATTTCTTTCTTCTTAGAGCTGTTCTGTAATTGGCTGTTCGTTTTCTGCTTTGCGTTTTCTGCTGCCATCGGATTTCACCTTGATTTTAACATTGTTTCGTATGGGATAATGTTACAAAGAATTAAAAAAATTATATTCATTAATTAAAAATACTTATAAAACTATCATAATAAATTGATAAACATATAATAAGAATTTTCAGCCAAAAAAATATTGATGGATAATGACAGCTGCCACTACTCGATACTAGCGCTCTCCGTGGCGTAAATATGAAACATTCTGCCTGCAAAAAGGGAACATTCCCCATCACGGGAGTTTCCAGACCTGTCTATACTCCCGTGGTCCACTCTCCATGCAATTAAGACAGGTTGTTCGTAAAATGTGTTGCAGCTGTTCTTCTGGTATATTAAAGGGAAAAGACATTGTAAAAAGTATAAAACAGGTAGCTTATAATGAATCCTTTAGTTTACAGGAAGCCTATTGTAGCTGTCCAGTCAAGTGCTATCAGAGGTGAGTATTTCGTCTTTCTTTTGATAAAATAATCTACAGTTTTACTTTTATGTCAAGCCTTTAGCATATAATAACTAATTTCTTATCCATATACATTCTGTGCGATAAGTTTGCGTGTGCTTCGTGTTTATGTAGCAGGAAAATTACAAATATTGTTGATATTAACTAATAAGTAAATATTTAAAAGTTTTCTAAGGACTGGTTGATCCACCTAATAAGTTCCAGATAAATCTCTCCTAAATACTTTAACATGCGATAAATTTGGCTGAAACTTATCAGATGGTAGATCAACCGGCCCTAAATCGTTTGTAAAGTACATCCAACCAGGTGTTTTAACGTTTTAGATATTTATTAGACACTTGACTCTAACTTGACAGGAATGAAGGTTAGGTTTTGAAGTGATTAATTATAAATGACATGAGTTTTAGAGTTTCGATGTATAAGAAAAGATTGAAGTGAATTTACGAAGTTTTTGTAAAATTACGAGATTTTAGGAAATGATATAATGTATCATGAGAAAAGTAAGAAACGTACGTGACTTTACAAACGTGTGTCAAATTACTTTGTCCAGCGATGAAAATAAATATAGACCTGGGAGTCAGTGTAATACCGCATAAAGTATGGTGAGAATTATATGTTAAATTTCGGGATTTTACAACTTTAGAAGGAAATTTTAGTTCACGGTTTGTAAAATTACCTCGTGTGGACAAAGTCACTGCTGATTTTCATATTCATACTCCTCAGAATTTCGTTTTCACACCGTCGGAAACTGTAAACTTATACAATTTTTTTATTGCAATATAATTAATAATACAATTTATATCCTTGAGTGCTTCCCTATCAGACCCATTCCAGTGAACGGTCAGCGAAATCGCTCACCATTCACTGACCGTTCATTGATTATTCGCTGACCTCGTAATAATATAAATAAAAAAAGCATAAATAACATTCAAATTGTTTCCATTATGTTCCTACAGTACAATTCGAATTTGAAGGTACTGTAGTTGATAATGAATAGGACTTATATCGACTCTTAGTATTGATATTAAACATTGTTGGTGTTCTTAGTTAGCTTTGAGGGTCCAGAAAAATTGTAAAAGTTGTGAACATTTTTTTTCGAAAATATCTAAAAATCTGCGATCTTATCTCAATAAATTATTACCAAACAAAACTGACCTGTTATTTTGTTAAATAGCCGAATAAATACGTAGGTAAAATTAATCCAAGTAATACACTCCGCGCTCCCTTATACAACATTCCCCTATACGCCCGCTCCCTTATAGGACCATTTGCCGCTCTCCTATACGACGGGAAGGTCGTTCCCCTCCATTCCCACTCCTTCGCTCTACAGTTACATCAAATTAAATTCTCAAAAGAGTTGCTACGGAAAATAATATGCATTGGTCAAAACAAAAAACAATGGATTCAATGAGTGTGAATGCAGCCCTCACCTCGCTCGGGCAGCAAACTTCACACTCGTTGCAATCGCTGTGTTTCATCCCTCCTAATGTTATATTATATTGTTTAGTGGTAGGGGATAGGCGGGTTCCCCTTGCGCCCTCGTATAAAGGAAATTTCTTGGTCCCGAGCCAGTGTGCTCAGATTGCAAACCGGGGTACCTACAGAAACGATTGCACGCCGTGTAATCGTGCCTGTAGATATCCTGGTTTGCAATCTGAGCACACTGTCCCGAGCTCGTCGTATAAGGGAGCGTGGAGTGTACATTAACAAATTCCCATGTTGTTAATCGAAGAACATACACAGAAAACCTAGCTGTTTTTTACCTAGCCCTCTTAGACATGTAACGTCAACCTCTTTAAAAATACATATTTCTTATCAATTCAAAAAATACATATTATGTATCTTGTGTAATTAAAAAATCTATATACAAACTGTTTATGGCTCGTTCTAAATTTTATTTACCTCTTTTGTCACAGTATTCTGGTAATATTGTGTAAATTTTTCCACATTTTTTCTCCTTTCCCTTAAACTGAAATTCTTAAAAAAAACCTCATCCTTCACTTTATCTTATAAAGCATTTCCAAGTCTGTTCCAAATGCAACTCAGTTTTTAAGGTTGTATGTAAAAAAAATCGATCTCTAGTAGAATTTTTTAAAAAGGGAGCTGATATTTAAATAGGCCGTACCGATGCAGAGATAATTAATGTCAAAGTTGACTATTTAAATACGTAATTCATGGGCAATGCATAAGCACTCTCCATATTTTAATTTGTAGTAATTAAACGCTCTGGTAGAGAAATTAAAAAATGTCGTTATTTGTGCTGCTTGAAAATATAAATTGTTGAAAAAAACATCAAATCTCTCCACCGTGCAGATTTATAGATAATCTAATTTAGAACATTTAAATTTCAGTCACTTTCAAACAGATAAACGTAACAGTATCGCGACCCGGCAACATTGTTCCCTTTCTTCCGCTTGTCTGCTGTAGGTCTCGACACACACACACACACACACATACAACCAGCTTGGAAGCATACGTGAAATTGCCGGTAGAATATTTTCTTTTCCTCGCTTCAACCAGTCCCGAATTTCGACGCACTTCATAGTCTAAAGTTTTATTCTTTTTAAATTTTCCTTTCCATCTCACTTGACCTGACATTTTTTCAACTGTTAACAATAACCTTTGACATCCAGCTATTCAAACGCATATCACAGTTAGATTTAAATTGCAGTGTTGCACGATCTACGAGTCGGCCGCTAAAATAGCATTGGTGACCATACGTATACACACATACTACGAATTTTAAGCCAGTAGCGCACTAAAATTTTCACCATGCGAGCCCATGAAACTTTATCAAAACAGCACAACTCGACGGCGCCCCACGGGTCTCTACTATTTGTAGATTTGCAAGATGTATTTAGAGCTTGTGAGAGTAAGTGTCGTGACTAGAGTTTATGAGTCTTACTCAAGTAAAACTAAATCAACTTTTTTTCATAAATTATTCTTAAAATATTTTTTTTAATTTATATAATTAATTAATTATTATAATTATGATTGTTGATGTATATAATATAATTATTAACTAATATTTAGTATACATTTTTATTATAACTACGTGTCAAGTTTAATGAAACTAAAGTTGGAAAAGCACATTGAAAAATTGCATTATTATCAAAAAGTATCTTGTGTAAAAATGGATCCAAATCCAACCACACGTAAAATTGCCCTGGTACCATTTTGAAATATGACTTCGACCTTGCTCAGTCAACTTTGCGCATAATTTTCGAGGTATCTCTTTTAAACAAAAATTTGGCTTTCCCATGGGCTCACCACTCTCCCCCATGGCAGCTGATATTGTCAAATCCTGAGCACCAACATACAAGAGTCCCTACAATACGTGTCACTACCTTACGTACAAGGAGATTCTGAAAAACTATCAGCCATTCTCAAACCCTTCAACATAAAGATTGTTTCACGCAACACCAATGATTCATCCCGAATTTTCAAAACAACAAAAGACACTATTCCTAAACTTGAAACTGCCAATGTCGTCTACAATATTCCGTGCGCTGATTTTAGAAATGACCCATATAGCTAGCAACCCCAACACAATAAATCAAAGAACTGATACTAAAAATTTATCCATTTTTTACCATTCACTTTTAAATAACAGATTTAAAAATAAAGGAAAAATGAATAAATGAATTAAAATTTCTATTTCTCCTAAAAAGTCAACAAATCTCTTTATAACATTCCCCACAAATAACCTTCTTAACAATTTTTGAAACGTTTGTTTTCAAGTTGTAAAGGGATGGATTGATAAACAAAAAATGTGTTCAATTTCCGCATTGAACTCTTTATATGTATGTGTCTATGTGTAGGTGTGTACATATGCATGCATGTGTATATATGTGTATATATGTGTATGGATATATATTTATATATTTCATTATGCGAATTGTTTTTGACGATGCATATGTATGCATGTGTATATATGTATGCATATGTATGCGTGTGTGCATGTATGTTTGTGCATATGTGTATGTGCATGTGTATCTGTAGTGCATGTATATCGTTCACAGATAGATTGCATTCCAGAAAACATATAAAATGTTTCTTAGTTTTCCAACTCACTCCAGTATTTCTAACAAGATATTTCAAAATTAATTAGTTGAGTTTGAAATTTTTGTCACTGCCCATATTATCGGAGAATCACTAGTTGCGTATCAGATAGGATACGTTGCCGACGGGTGTCCTCTTAGAGGACAATTCGCATAATGAAATATATAAATATATATCCATACACATATATACACATATATACACATATATACACATGCATGCATATGTACACACCTACACATAGACACATACATATAAAGAGTTCAATGCGGAAATTGAACACATTTTTTGTTTATCCATCTATTCCTTTACAACTTGAAAACAAACGTTTCAAAAATTGTTAAGAAGGTTATTTGTGGGGAATGTTATAAAGAGATTTGTTGACTTTTTAGGAAAAATAGAAATTTTAATTCATTTATTCATTTTTCCTTTATTTTTAAATCTGTTATTTAAAAGTGAATGGTAAAAAATGGATAAATTTTTAGTATCAGTTCTTTGATTTATTGTGTTGGGGTTGCTAGCTATATGGGTCATTTCTAAAATCAGCGCACGGAATATTGTAGACGACATTGGCAGTTTCAAGTTTAGGAATAGTGTCTTTTGTTGTTTTGAAAATTCGGGATGAATCATTGGTGTTGCGTGAAACAATCTTTATGTTGAAGGGTTTGAGAATGGCTGATAGTTTTTCAGAGAGTCCTTGTACGTAAGGTAGTGACACGTATTGTAGGGACTCCTGTATGTTGGTGCTCAGGATTTGACAATATCAGCTGCCATGGGGGAGAGTGGTGAGCCCATGGGAAAGCCAGATTTTTGTTTAAAAGAGATACCTCGAAAATTATGCGCAAAGTTGACTGAGCAAGGTCGAAGTCATATTTCAAAATGGTACCAGGGCAATTTTACGTGTGGTTGGATTTGGATCCATTTTTACACAAGATACTTTTTGATAATAATGCAATTTTTCAATGTGCTTTTCCAACTTTAGTTTCATTAAACTTGACACGTAGTTATAATAAAAATGTATACTAAATATTAGTTAATAATTATATTATATACATCAACAATCATAATTATAATAATTAATTAATTATATAAATTAAAAAAAATATTTTAAGAATAATTTATGAAAAAAAGTTGATTTAGTTTTACTTGAGTAAGACTCATAAACTCTAGTCACGACACTTACTCTCACAAGCTCTAAATACATCTTGCAAATCTACAAATAGTAGAGACCCGTGGGGAGCCGTCGAGTTGTGCTGTTTTGATAAAGTTTCATGGGCTCGCATGGTGAAAATTTTAGTGCGCTACTGGCTTAAAATTCGTAGTATGTGTGTATACGTATGGTCACCAATGCTATTTTAGCGGCCGACTCGTAGATCGTGCAACACTGCAATTTAAATCTAACTGTGATATGCGTTTGAATAGCTGGATGTCAAAGGTTATTGTTAACAGTTGAAAAAATGTCAGGTCAAGTGAGATGGAAAGGAAAATTTAAAAAGAATAAAACTTTAGACTATGAAGTGCGTCGAAATTCGGGACTGGTTGAAGCGAGGAAAAGAAAATATTCTACCGGCAATTTCACGTATGCTTCCAAGCTGGTTGTATGTGTGTGTGTGTGTGTGTGTCGAGACCTACAGGAGACAAGCGGAAGAAAGGGAACAATGTTGCCGGGTCGCGATACTGTTACGTTTATCTGTTTGAAAGTGACTGAAATTTAAATGTTCTAAATTAGATTATCTATAAATCTGCACGGTGGAGAGATTTGATGTTTTTTTCAACAATTTATATTTTCAAGCAGCACAAATAACGACATTTTTTAATTTCTCTACCAGAGCGTTTAATTACTACAAATTAAAATATGGAGAGTGCTTATGCATTGCCCATGAATTACGTATTTAAATAGTCAACTTTGACATTAATTATCTCTGCATCGGTACGGCCTATTTAAATATCAGCTCCCTTTTTAAAAAATTCTACTAGAGATCGATTTTTTTTACATACAACCTTAAAAACTGAGTTGCATTTGGAACAGACTTGGAAATGCTTTATAAGATAAAGTGAAGGATGAGGTTTTTTTTAAGAATTTCAGTTTAAGGGAAAGGAGAAAAAATGTGGAAAAATTTACACAATATTACCAGAATACTGTGACAAAAGAGGTAAATAAAATTTAGAACGAGCCATAAACAGTTTGTATATAGATTTTTTAATTACACAAGATACATAATATGTATTTTTTGAATTGATAAGAAATATGTATTTTTAAAGAGGTTGACGTTACATGTCTAAGAGGGCTAGGTAAAAAACAGCTAGGTTTTCTGTGTATGTTCTTCGATTAACAACATGGGAATTTGTTAATGTACACTCCACGCTCCCTTATACGACGAGCTCGGGACAGTGTGCTCAGATTGCAAACCAGGATATCTACAGGCACGATTACACGGCGTGCAATCGTTTCTGTAGGTACCCCGGTTTGCAATCTGAGCACACTGGCTCGGGACCAAGAAATTTCCTTTATACGAGGGCGCAAGGGGAACCCGCCTATCCCCTACCACTAAACAATATAATATAACATTAGGAGGGATGAAACACAGCGATTGCAACGAGTGTGAAGTTTGCTGCCCGAGCGAGGTGAGGGCTGCATTCACACTCATTGAATCCATTGTTTTTTGTTTTGACCAATGCATATTATTTTCCGTAGCAACTCTTTTGAGAATTTAATTTGATGTAACTGTAGAGCGAAGGAGTGGGAATGGAGGGGAACGACCTTCCCGTCGTATAGGAGAGCGGCAAATGGTCCTATAAGGGAGCGGGCGTATAGGGGAATGTTGTATAAGGGAGCGCGGAGTGTATTACTTGGATTAATTTTACCTACGTATTTATTCGGCTATTTAACAAAATAACAGGTCAGTTTTGTATATAAACTGGCTAAAATTAGATCATATTATTTGTAAAAGAACCCACGTGTAATAATTCATGAGATAATAGTTTGCTGTGTAAAAAAAATAGTGAACAGTTTGGCCTGTACACTCGGGGCCCTTATATAGTTTCGGATCCGGGTCGTTTTGAAAAACAACCAATCAGAGAGGTTCGTCAAGCTGACAGTGCCACCACTTAGAATTAAGATATCTCCAATACCATAATTGAAGGCTCATTAAGGGCTAATTTAATGCCCAAAAGCCAAATTTATGGCACCACAATTTTTTTGTAAAATGCCTGGCACTGCCAACGTGACCGTCAAGCTAGCAGTGCCACATCTGGAAACCCAATAACTATTCACCACAACAAGTTCTTCCTCATTTTATAATTAAGAGCTCATTAAGGGCTCACAATTAACGCATCATCCAAGCCTGTAACCCAATTATTTATTTTTCTAGTGCCTGGCACTGCCAACGTGACCGTCAAGCTAGCAGTGCCACATCTGGAAACCCAATAACTATTCACCACAACGAGTTCTTCCTCAATCTATAATTAAGGGCTCATTAAGGGCTCACAACTAACGCATCATCCAAGTCTGTAACCCAATTATTTTTTTTCTAGTGCCTGGCATTGCCTACGTGAACGTCAAGCTAGCAGTGCCACATCTGGAAACCCAATAACTATTCACCACAACGAGTTCTTCATCATTCTATAATTAAGGGCTCATTAAGGGCTCACAATTAAAGGTACGTTAAGTTGACGTAACCACACCGTCCAATCGAGTCCCCACCTATACCAGAATTTAATGCTCATTTAAGACTAATTTAATGCCATATTGCTAATTTTAATGCTCCAGTATTTAAAAAAAAAACAATGTGTTCGCTGGCTTAACGTTAAGTTGACGTAACCACACGTTGAAATAACAATTAAACGAGATTTCACCTATACCAGAATGTAATGATCATTTAGGGCTCTTTGAATATCCCATCCAAAATTTCAATTTTATTTGTTCAAACAACTTATGTTAAAAACAGCTCCTTGAAAAATTGACTGTTTAGATCGATTTTGTAAAGACAGTCATATATGTTCCGTATATTTCATGTTTTATTTTCTCATATTTTTGTGATAAAAGTATCAACAATATAATATGCTCTCAAAAAATTAGAAGCACATTTATATATATTACGGAAGTCCGATCAGCTGGCACCTCCAATACATAAAAACATTAAAATTTGAAAAACTGACTATACCCGAATTTCGTGCTATTTTCGGGCTCTTGAAATACCCCAAAATCAATTTCGAAAAAACAATCCCTATCACTTACAAGCAACCCTTAATTTTTGAAAAAACATTTTGAACCAAAAAAACTATTCGAGAATACTGGGCTATTTTCGGGCTCTTTAAAAAGGTCTATATCGATTTTTGGGCTCCAACCCTTAACATCAAAATGCACTCCTGCATGGCCATGGAGACACGACTTTGACTAAAAATCGTCTTTTTGGGAACTTTATGGTCTAGGAATACTCTCTGATTTTCGGGCACCTCAAAAATGTCCATATCAATTTTTGGGCTCCAACCCTTAACTTAACTTAAAAAATATTTAAACTATGCCACAATTTAGGGCTCATTTAAGGCTAATTTAATGCCCTATTCCTATTCTCATTTTTGAAGAGCCCGAAAATCAGAGAGTATTCCTAGACCATAAAATTTCTAAAAAGATGATTTTTAGTCAAAGTCGTCTTTACATGATCATGCAGGGGTGCATTTTGATGTTAAGGGTTGGAGACCAAAAATCGATATAGACCTTTTCAAAGAGCCCGGAAATAGCCCAATATTCTCAAATAGTTTTTTTTTGTTCAAAATGTATTTTCAAAAATTAAGGGTTGCTTGTAAGTGATAGGGATTGTTTTTTCATAAATGATTCTTGCGTATTTGAAAAGCCCGAAAATAGCCCGTAATTCTGGGGTAGTTTATACCACCGAAAAAGTATTTTTTAAAATTAAGGGTTGCTTGTAAGTGATAGGATTTGTTTTTTCGAAAATGATTTTGGGTGTATTTCAAGAGCCCGAAAATAGCCCAAAATTCGGGTACAATCAGTTTTTTAAACTTTAAGGTTTTTATGTATTGGAGGTGCTAGCTGATCGGGCAGTCAGCACCTCCACCTAAAATTTAGTTTTTTGAGAAAAATACAAGATCCTAAAAATCGGAATTACCGCCCAAAATTAGCCCGTAACTAGCCCAAAAATGTGGCATAAAGTAAATAGTGATATACCGTTGTGGAGGTGCCAACTGATCGGACCTTCGTAAAAGCATTATTTGTATAACCATATATAACGTATGGCGTGTTCCATGGCAAATCGGACGGGTTCAAGACTCCATGTTTCCGATTTCCTTGAAATTTTAAGGATTGATAAACTAACATAAATAATGAAGAAACCCAAAATTTGAGATTATTTCATGCATTATTTAAAAAGTTATGGGATAAACGAACAAAACAAATATTTTTGTTCTATCTCAATTATTTAAGAACTGAAACTAGGAAAAATTCTGAAAAAAATTACACAAACGTATCATTAGATGGCCGATGTAACAGTATTTTTTGGGAAAATTTCTACTCCAAATTTAATGATAAAAAAAATGTTTTATTTTTTAAACAAATTGATTTTTTTTTTAATTTATCTTTGAAAAATCTGAAAAAATTCATAGTGATAGCCGCAAGTATTACGCAAATTTTAGGTATATAGTTAAGGTGCGCACTCAAAAATTGTGCGAAATATGAATTTTTTTGTAAAGTGATGCGCGTGGAATCACGATCTTTGATCGACGGTGTCGGGCGCAAGTTCCACTAATGTTCTATTACTATCTGCTTTTTCGAGAACGTTACTTTTGAAAAGTGATGGGAAGTGATTATTAATTGTTTAATTATCGCTTTATACTCATAACATATGAATAATGTAATGAGTTTTATGATTATACATAAATTATCAAAAATAGTATATTGTGTATCTAGGAGGTAAAGTAGGTCTTTTGGGGCGAGGACTGAATACATCGGTCGAGTCCCAAAATGACCAACCTCCGTGGTACACACGATATTTTTTGAAAAATACGTCCTAAAGAAGTATTTCGAGTGTCTGTAGAATGGTATTGAGAGTGTCCAATTACGACTCGGTGGAATAGTAACATGTTACAACAATAATATTGATAAATATGGCACGAAAAGTGGCGGAAAGGGCTGTAGGGGGGAGGGGCCCAGTGGTGGTGCAGGGGGCAAAGCCCCTGCCGGGGGGTTCGGGGGGCTGTGCCCCCCGAATTGTATGAAGCGAATTTGATTGAATTTAATAATGTATGGAAAAGTATAAACTTTGGTTAGATTAATTAAATATTTTTCTGGAGCGTAAAATGTTTTTTCTTCAAGTTTAAAACATTTTAGTTACAATTTTTGGGGTATTCAGTATTTCAAGAAACAAATTTGATTGAATTTAATAACGTATGGAAAAGTATAAACTTTGGTTAGATTAATTAAGTATTAGCACTGAGCCCAGAACGTGCGAGATGGCTCCCTGGTGAGCAATGAAGGAGTTAGCTTAATCCCTGCTGTCGCCATCTTGCGGTCCGATCAAGTATTTGCTTGGGGGGAAATATAATTCATTTTTCGCAACTGTTCAGAGGGCGTAAGGAACAAAAGTAGGACATAAGGAACGAAAGTAGGACTTAAGGAAGAAAACAGATACAATATGAACATGCTGGTCGTAAATGGACAACTTTAAAGCCGCTCTACAGGGGCTCGAAGTTCTACTTTAGTGCCTGTTTTGCAAAAAATAATTTTTTTTATTATCATGAAAATAAATTAGTTGGTAAAAAATCCACGAGAGTACATTTTCAAAGAGCAGTTGACATGATTCGACAAAAAAGGAAACATTGTTGTAATCCATACAAAAACAAAAACCTTAAGTGAATATTACGTGATTTTTCACTCTGGATACAAATAGAAATATAGTGAAATCATCACGTGCTGATCTATAAACCTAAAATTTGCGTAATACTTGCGGCTATCACTATGCATTTTTTCAGATTTTTCAAAGATACATTTAAAAAAAAAATCAATTTGTTTGAAAAAAAAAACATTTTTTTTATCATTAAATTTGGAGTAGAAATTTTCCCAAAAAATACTGCTACTTGTTTAAATGTTATTTGAACGTGTGGTTACGTCAACTTAACGTTAAGCCAGCGGAACCCATTGTTTTTATAAAAAATAACGGAGCATTAAATTCAGCAATGGGGTACTTCGAGAGCCCTAAATGAGCCTCAAATTCTGGTATAGATGATGACTTGTTTAAATGTTATTTGAACGTGTGGTTCCGTCAACTTAACTTTAAGCCAGCGGAACCCATTGTTTTTATAAAAAATAACGGAGCATTAAATTCAGCAATGGGGTATTTCTAGAGCCCTAAATGAGCCTTAAATTCTGGTATAAGTGATAACTTGTTTAACTGTTATTTTAACGTGTGGTTACGTCAACTTAACGTTAAGCCAGCGAACTCATTGTTTTTTTTTAAATACTGGAGCATTAAAATTAGCAATATGGCATTAAATTAGTCTTAAATGAGCATTAAATTCTGGTATAGGTGGGGACTCGATTGGACGGTGTGGTTACGTCAACTTAACGTACCTTTAATTGTGAGCCCTTAATGAGCCCTTAATTATAGAATGATGAAGAACTCGTTGTGGTGAATAGTTATTGGGTTTCCAGATGTGGCACTGCTAGCTTGACGGTCACGTTGGCAGTGCCAGGCATTTTACAAAAAAATTGTGGAGCCATAAATTTGGCTTTTGGGCATTAAATTAGCCCTTAATGAGCCCTTAATTATGGCATGGGAGATATCTTAATTCTAAGTGGTGGCACTGTCAGCTTGACGTACCTCAATCAGAGTGACTTTTTGAGAAGATAGAGCCAATGTCATTATTTTTATTTTGAAACGTTCCGAAACTATTAAAGGACCTCGAGTGTACAACAATAATTGCTAACCATTAAGGTTAACCAAGAAAATTTGCTGACGTCTGGCAATGGTTTTGTCTTAACTAAAACGTCTGGCTTTTAAAATTAAGCTTTCTCAATAGCAAAAAATTGCCTGTGCAAAGATTCAAACGGGTGTTCGATCATGTTCCAGACGTGGTTTTTCCGGCACATTTTCCACGCTCTGGCTCAACGCTTGTCCCGCAGAAAACGTCTGGTAATAATTTCCCCATCATTCTTAGATAAAAGTTATACTATAAAAAAATTTTCAGCCGGGTGTTCGATCATGTCCTGGGAATTAAAAATAAACCGTGGCTTTTCCGGCTGCCATTTCCAAACGCACCAAGCTCGGTGAAAAAGAGAAACGGATTTGTTTTTAAGACGAAAATTTTCTTGAAATATCTCAAATCTAGTTGATGTTCGATCAAGACCACTTTTTACCCCTGGCTCTTGGACTACTTTGCATTTCCTTCAAAATGTATGGAACCGTTATGACTATGGTTACAATTTACTATCTTTTCTTTATTGCCTGGGCAATCTGGTCATCTTGTGTTTATTCTTCCATTCTTCCTTTACAATAACAGCTCTACTTAAAAAAAATTTTTCCTCCATCTCACTGGTTTTCTTGTCTACAACTGCCTTCTCCATGCTCCCAGAAATCAGTCACTAAATGATCCTCTTATAGTGATTTTGTGTAAATAATGTGCTTTACAAAACAGCGACGCAGAAGGAAAGGGATTGAAACTAAAAATAAATATATCCAAATTCAACGAATTTCAATGAATTAAGGTTATTTAAAATTTTTTAATTACAACAATGAGACAGAAAAGTTTGGATCTTTCATTTTAAAATTACTTATAAAACTCAATCTTCCCCCCTTTTTACCTAATATTTTTTCGAAGTTTTACGGAAGTTTTTTATAGAGGTTTTTCCGTTTATTTTAAGTAAATTTTAAGTAAATTTTGTCAATTTTTTCTCGCCTTATTTAACACCACAATTGCAACATGTTATATGTAGCTGTATTCATCCTACATTCTTTTGTTTTATATGTTCTCAAAAAAAGGTTAAGTATACTTTTTGTAAATTTTCTCATTTTTTATTCTTCATACAATACCAAAGTTATATTAAAAAATAGGACTCATATATGCAATACTTACTAGTTACTTTTCTCATATTTTAGAAATGAAGATCACTGATGAGGACTCCATCCAGAGTTTTTTCATTTAAGCCAATCAACCAACATGCAAATATTATTATTGAGGGTTGATATAATTCCTGTTTTTTAAATATTTAAAAGAAGGTTCTTTTATTTTCTGTGTTGTATATTTTCAAAATATAGAATTCACAATTGCGAATTCCGAATTATTATTGTGCCTAAGAAATTTATGTGTAATGTAAGTCCTGTGTAGATTTTTCAAATTTTATGTAATACACTTATCAAGACTTTTGGTGTTTAAATTATCATGAATTCAATTTAATTTAAAAAACTTAAGTGAAAAAGAAAGAAGTACACGGTCTTGTGCTCTTCGCATACATTTAAGTTTATTTCTTATAATTTGATACTGAAACTCAAACCAATTTTATAATAATATTACAGATGATGTGAATTACACATTTTCTCAAAGTCACTCTATTTCTTTTTGAATTTAAGTGAAACAGGAGATTCAATTTACTTAAGGCTCTATCAGCCTTAAGGAACACATTCTCATCATGACGCTCGCGCTTCGCGCTCGATTTTCTGTATACATTTCAGTATAACTTTTTAATAAATTACATGATTAAAATAATTTATTTTCTTCCAAATCTCTCAAAAAGAAAAAACAATCGTAGACTTTATTTAAGGAAACGATTTTGCAGAACAACGCTTATTTCGTATCTCACATATTTTGGTGGAAAAAATCGAATTTTTTTAATATTAAAAATCAAAACATAAAATATACATCCTGTCCCGAAATGTCTTAATGAGAATTTGTAGACCTCATTTAGGCAAACAATTTTCCATATAAACGTTTTTTTCTTATCTCACATATTTTGTCTAAAAAATGGAATTTTTGAATTTTAAACGTATTTTTTGTAATTGAAACGAAAAATATATGTTTTATCAGAAACTGTGTCAGACAAAATTTGTAGATCTTTTTGAAACGAACAACTTTGTATTCTTACGTTTTTTTCGTATTTTACATATTATTGTTAAAAAATTGAATTTTGTATTTTCAATAGTTTTTTTTTAATTAAAAAGAAAAATATGCATCTTATGAAAAATTGTTACAATCAAAATTTGTAGGTCTTTATTTATTTAATAATATTGTATCATAACGTTTTTTCGTATCTCGTATAATTTAACTGGAAAATGGAATTTTGATATTGACTTTTTTCGAATTTGAATATGCTGTAACATTTCTAATTTTGATTTAATCAAAAAATGTTATCAGGATAATTTGTAGAGATTTATGAGCACTATCAAAATCCAGTATTGAAATTTTTAATTTTTTCAAAAAATTATTTTCAAAAACACAAAAGTAGTGCTCCATCCCTCAATTTTAATTGGATGTGGCTGGTTAACGAACTTGTCCCTACTTTTTCGGCTCCGATAAAGTGTACCAAAGCTCAATTCAATCTGATAATTCTATCGAGAGTTATGCCGCACACGACCTACTACAGACAGACAGACACTTTCAAAAAACCATTTTTTCTGACTCAGGGGTCTCAAAACATAAAGATTTGATGAAAATTTCGAAAGTCATTTTTCACATAAAACCAATACCTTCTCATCCATGATGAGAATGTAAAAATAGTGTCAAAATTTGAGTGTCAAAATTTAGGTATGTCAAATTTATATTGCAGATAGTACCACGTACTATCTATAATTTTTTCTTTATAGTCAAGGAGACCATAATTTTATAGTCTGTTTGAATATCGACAGAATGTCAGGTTTACATTCTGAAATAGTTAACCTGTCAACACTTACACTCCGAGATAATCGAGCTAACGCTCCTTAGATACTCTGGTCTACATTCCAGGATTGTCTTACACTCTGGGAAAGTCAAGCTGAACATCTAGTTTTGACACTTTACAGATAGTACGTTACACTATGTAGAATGTTGTCCCATAGTTAAAACTCAAATATAATGAGGTTGACATTCCAGATATTCAAGTTGACTACCCATTTTTCTCCGTGTAGTTATAAATGAATTAAGAAAAAATTATGAATGAAGAATTTATTAAACTTACAGAATCTATATGACTATATTAAGTGAAACTTTTAAATAAATTATATAAACTACTGGATAATCACTCAAATAAATAGTGGTTAACGCTGCGGAGCATGTAGGAAAGCTTCGTGCTAAACAGGTAAAACGCGATCAAATACGACTGCAGTGCGATGGGTTTTTAAAATCACTAGTTTATAAGTGAAATCCACTATTAAGTAAGTGGTGCATTACGCACTAGATAAAACAGTGACTATTCCACTATTTTGGATTAAAAGAGTACTAAAATAAACTGTAATTGTATTTTATATGTTTTTAATTGATTTTGATTATTAAATATAATAACGTGGAACATTAGTATATTGAAAATTCAACACGTTTTTGAAATTAAAAACTGTTTATGTGTGCCCTGGGCGCAGATTACTTTCATTCGTTCCTGCGTGAATAGATATAGCAGGTGGAACGAGTCTTGCGACTCACGGTTTACTCAACTTTCGATTGAAGCGTAGAGTAGAATGAAGGGAAAGCTGTACTATTTTTGTGATTGAATAAGAGATTGTTTTTTTTTTTTAGTTTTTAACGCTAAAAATAAATTTATTGTATCAACTTCGATACTTTCGAACTCAAAATGTACCGCAGAATCATAATTGAAATAATTTTAATGTTATGCTCTTCTGATTCATAGACGGAGAAAAATAGTTAAAGGAATTTTACTCAACTTCCGATCAAATTTGGAGCATAAGGACAAGTTAGAAGTTATTTAGTATCACTGTAATTATTTGTGATATATTAAATGTTCAAAAATGAATCAAAGTTGAGTAAAATTCAGAAGTGTAGCGTGAAGTTTGAAAGCGTGCATTAAATTTTTCTAAATATATATATTATTACTCCTAGTATAATTATAAAAAACAAGTCTTTTATTAAATCACAAAAATAGTAGAGCTTTCCATTTATTTTACTCTACGCTTCAATCGAGAGTTGAGTAAACCGTGAATCGCAAGATTTATTGCACCAGCTAAATCTATTCACGCAGGAACGAATTAAAGTAATCTGCACCCGGGGCACACAAACATTTTTTAATTTCATAAACGTGTTGAATTTTTAACATACTGGTGTTCAACGTTAATATATTTAATAATCAAAATCAATTAAAAACATTCAAAAAGTATATTACGACCCTAGGCCAGAAAGTTTGATTTCCTGGCGTATATGATATTAATGCCGAGGCGAAGCCGAGGCATTTACATCACATACGCCAGGGCATTAAACATTCTGGCCGTGGGTTGTATACTATTTTTCTTGATCTCCAGCCGAAAGTACGAAAACCGAGGCGAAGCCGAGGATTTGTAGGGGGCAGGGGGAGGTCCGCCCGACGGGCATTAGAAACTTTAAAATAAAATTCTATCATGCAATAACTGCAAAAAAAAATTTTTAATCAAAAAATTTTTAAAAATTAACAAATACCAGAGAAAATTTATTCTTCGATAACCGACCGGCAATCGAAAGACCTGGGCTCGAATCCCAGCGCAGTCGAAAGCGTCATTTTTTCCACAGAAAGATTTTCAAATTCTTTAAATATTGAACAATATTAATATTGATCAACAGTAACTTCAACATCACACATCCAGTAATACTATTCTCATTACAATAATTATTATTACTTTTATTAATATAATTATTAATATAAAATAAACCGTGTACATAAATTTTTTGTTTTTCTTTTTAAGAGTTATTCTTTCGTGCAATTGCATGAAGTCACATTAAATTAAATTAAACAAACGAATTATACGATGAATTTAGCGACACTACTGAGCCGAAAAAAACAAAAAACGGCCACAAAAGTCGTTCTTTCTGGAGTGAAATGCGGCCGGGAGGACCGTACTTTCGGCTAGGAGATCAAGAAAATACAATTACTTTTTGATAAGAAAGTTCCAAGTTTTATGTCTGAGAATTGTAAGCGAGCGTGTGCGTGATTCGACGAAAGCGTATCGTACTATATATAAGTGTAGTTATTAGGTTTATATATGTAAGGTTATATGTTTAAGTGTATTTGTGATTTAAAATATGATTGGCTACGACTGAATGGTGTGTATGCATGTATGTATGTATAGGATGACTAATGGCAGGCTCGAGGTAAGAATTTTTTTTTATTTAAGAGAACCATACCATTGTCAGTTAAAATAATACACCCGATGCTCATTTTACTCAACTACGGTTTGAAGCTCCTCAAGCATCGATGATACACTTATACATTTCATATTAACCTACTGACGCATATTGGTGCCCTGTCGTCGATACCGTTTTACTCAACTCCTTACTATTTCCTATATAACGCTTATTGTTATTTACTTTGGGTGAATTAGGTATTTATCAAATTAATTTTACCCCACTAAGATTTAATAAATGTTCAAATGTCCTTATGTAATATCGTAATAATACAAGGTCAGCGAATGGTCAGTGAACGTTCAGTGAATGGTGAGGAAAAAATACACACAAAATTACACAATAAGATTTTTTTGGTAGAAAGCAACATGGAAAAACATTAAATTCGAATAAAATATTTTTTTAAGTTTGTGAAATATGTAACATTTTTTATGAAATGTCGTTTTCGAATCCCAAGTGCGAATAAAAGGTGTCATTGTTTAAAAAGAAATCATGCTTAAATTTGGATACAAAATTACATCATGAGATTTCTCTGCTGTGAAGTAAAGTTGAAGACTATTTCGTTTGAATAAAATGCTTCGAAACAAATTTTATGTGCCTCCGGCGCGTAAACTCGTTTTTTCCTTACAGTTAAGAGTAGCGCAATGTTGTGTATTGCGCTAAAGAGGAATGAAATGTAAAAATTGAACTGTGCATGTGCCTATATAGCCATACAGCAGAGCACAATCTTCTTCTTATTCTTCTTCTTCTTCGTACAGCGTACGTACGTACGTGCAAGGCACGTAATATACTATTGTTTAAATAATAGTTTTGTCGATAAATATGACGGAAATGCCTGTTAAAATCAACATTTTGAAGAAAATTACTTATTTTATTAATTTTTCTGGCATTTTGGTAATGATTATCAGCAAATGTATTATACTTTCCAAAAAGCGGTGAATTGTATTAAAATATCTACTAAATTTGCAAAAATTTTGTGCTATAACTATTTAAAATTGTTGACTCGGTAAAATTGTGTATGTTTTCCTGACTCCGCGCAAAAAAAGCGCAAAAGGCACGCCAATTCATTATTTACGGAATATTCAATTTAAATTTGAATTATTTAATAATAATTTTGATCATTTGATTTCATATATTTTGAAAAATATTTGCCCAAAAAAAATACCTGAAAAATGTTGTTAAATTTTTAGAATGATTTAGACACTTGAAATATAATTTTGCATTAACATTTGAGTCAATAAATGTTAATAATTACAAAAATATATATCGATTTAAACATTGTGTAGCTTTTAAATCTATTATTGTAATTTAAAAATTATGCACAAAATTGTGTTTTACAATAAATATGAGGTTCAAGTTTAAAATTAATATTGTGTTTTTGTTGTATATGCAGAGACTCTTAATTTTGAAATTCAAAAACTCTATAGAAAGGAAAAAAATTAGCTCTTTAGGAAATGTATTGAAGTAAATGTATTTTCTGATCAAAATTTGGGAACTGATAAAGACGATAAAAACGGACGTAGATAGACTACTGTGGATTCGAAATTAAAAAAAAAATACGTATCAGAAAATTTCGTTTCATTGTCAAAACCAAAAGTAGTCTATCTATGTCCGTTTCTATCTTCTTTACCATTTCCAAAATTTTGAAAACAAAAGTTGATGCATGTGCATGTATACATATTTTCTGTACGTTTCCCTTAGCATACCGTGAAATCTATCAGATACAAAAAAAAATCAACTTTGGTAGATTTCACTGGAAGTTAAGTGGACTGTACAAAAATATTGTTAATTGAACCAGATTTCTGGTAATATATCTACTCAAAATTCAATTTGTAAAAATAAGTACTGAACTTCCTGTAAATTTTACTAAACTTTTTTCTGCGTGTGCAACTTATAAATTTGCTAAGGAATGCCTGTTAAACTAATAAAACAAGAAATTTTCTTCAAAATGTTAATTTTAACAGGGATTTCCGTAATGTTTATCGATAAAACTATCATTCAAAAAAATGCGTTAAATAATTAATAATTTTGCTTCATACCAAAGAAATTTCAATTTTATTTTGTATGCATATTTAAATATAGTGTGTATATATTTATTAAATATTTTAACCCTTTATTTACACTAATATATTGACAAAATATAATGAAATATATATTAAAAAATTTGTTTCGGAGCACTTTATTTGAACGAAATATTCTTCAAATTTATTTCACAGCAGAGAAATCTTATGATGTAATTTCGTATCTAAATTTAGGCATGATTTCTTTTCAAACAATGAAACCTTTTATTCTCACTTGGGATTCGAAAACGACATTTCATAAAAAATGTTACATATTTCACAAACTTAAAAGAATATTTTATTTGAATTTAATGTTTTTTCATGTTGCTTTCTACCAAAAAAATCTTAATGTGTAATTTTGTGTGTACATTTAAATACAATTTATGTTCTTTATATTTATAACATTTTAATATAAAGTATTTTAGGCATAATTTTTTAATTGAAATAGTTTATTTACAATACTAAAAAATATATAAATCTATATTTTGTTTTGAAGCTTTTTACATTTATTGAACTATACATTTTTCATCCTAAAATTCGAAAAAAATCTCTTAGATATCCATTTTAGGTGAAGGTTTTTTAAAATATCTAAAAAAGGAGGGTAATTTCTTAAATTATCTATTTAGTCATTTTAAATATGTCGTCTGCTTCGCGCCACGTTTGAACGAAGTTTGATTGTGTGCAGATCCACACGGGTCAGTGGTGGAGGCCGAAAACGTCCACGTTCTGTGTATACTCGCGTGGTTTCACATTCTTACGGCTAAGTGACAGTAAGTGCTCCTCTTGCTAGGAAAACATGGTTCATTAATTAACTGCAGATATTAGTAATTTAATTGTTGAAAAAATTTTCGCATGTTTGCCCCTTCAGTGAAAAAATGTGGAAAAAGAAGTATCATATGCGCTATGTCACAATGTAACTAGCGCATATTTAATAAAAGTGGAGACTCAATTAGATCGGAAGATATTAAATATTTTTCCACATTTTTTCACTGAGGGGGCAAACATGCGAAAATTGTTTAAACAATGAAACTACTAATATGTAAGATTGATCTCTTTAGGTTGACCCCGCTGTGATTGATATAACCAAAGAGTTATAAATTTCCTTTGATTCCATGTATTATGTTTAACGTTCGATAGCAATATGCAAGTTATGGCATACCAGTTCGTTTCCTTTTAAGTTTTGATAAAAAATGAATAAATAAAAATACGTTGTTCCTATCTTACCTTCTCTTATTTAACATCCTCTCTGTTGGAAAATAACAGGGAAAAACATGCAAATATTCTATAATAGGAGCATAGTTCCACCGAGATGAGTCCTCTTACAATAGATTTTGGTCAGGGAAATCAGCTTGAAAATGAGGGAAAAGTCAGGGAAATTAGGATACTGAAACTTGTGGCAATCCTGCCTAAGTATTCCAAAAGCATGCTCGGAATGATTCTACTTTTCCAGATCTTGCGTAATAGGTTTCCATCCAGACCCCTGTTAAGCCTGGGTCCCAATGTAGGCTTGATGGGACGCAAGTTAATTTCTTGAAATAAAAACACGTTTTTCTCATCCTAAATTATTATTCAGGATGATTCCTCTATTAAAAAATGTTTTGCGGTTTCGGGCCCAAAAGGCATAAACTCAGTATGATTCTTCTACGATAAAAAACTTTAAAGATTTTTCAATAAAAATATCTTAATACAATATTGCTTTGAGACGTCCCCAAAAACCTACCCTTAACAGGAAAATGTTTTGAATCTATTTTCGAGGGGTTTTTTCTAGGCTCTTGAACACAAAATAAAGGAATCTTGATTTATTATTTTAGAAAACATGAACATTTTTTCATCGAAATATCCCAATGCAACGTTATTTAAGGACATCCCTAGAAATGCACCCCAAAAAGGAAAAGACTCTGAAACAATCGATAGGGCCATGTGATGCTGCATTGTCTTGTTAGAACATCTTGGTATTGTTTTAACTTTGTTTTATTTTATAAGTAATTGTAGTTGTTACCAGTGTATTATTAATGATATTGAAAAAAATGACCTTTCTGGTATTTTTTTAAAAGATCTTTTACGAAATAATTTTTTTTTCTATTCCTAATCAATTAGTTAAGTTCGAAATTTTTGAATTATCGGAGGTTCATTAGTCGCGTATCAGATGGATACGTTGCCGACAGATGTCCTCGTAGACAATTTCAAACTCTTATATCGCAATAATGCAAACTAAATTCGAATAAAAGAACTCGAAATCTTTCTGTGGAAAAAAGATGCCCGAAAGACCTGGGTTCGAATTCCAACGCAGTCGAAAGCATCTTTTTTTCCACAGAACAATTTCAAATTCTTTTATTTTTATTTCCAATAAGTCAAAGTTTCGACTGAAGCTTCAGTCCTTATCAAGACTAAAAAATACAATGAATTGAATTATGTAATGCAAATAAAACAATATAGTCCAAAAATGAAGATGAAATAAAAGAAATATGTAACAGATTGTTACCTTTAAAAATCTTTGAATTGATAAATTAAAAGTGGGGACATTATGTTGCGTACATTTATTGTAGGTTATATTTATTGAATTAAAATTGTAAAAATTGCCAAAAGATAAAATTTGTTATAGCATATTCCATTATTATTTCATAAAGCGTCTATCTTGATAAATATATCTTGTAAATATGTTGTGGTAGAGGTTCGACATGATATGAATGGTGTTTTATCTATGAAAAGAACAATATTATTTATAAATATATATAATAATATATATAGTAATAATATAATATTGAGACGGCCCAGCCTCGAGTCTTGGCTGATTTACCAGAGATAGGGAGTACAACTCCCATAAATAACCACCCAATAAGGACAAACACATTCACCCTAAACTCGCACGAAAGAAGCGCGAGGTTTCGTTGAATCTTAGTTCCGTAATTACTCATTAACTTCCAAACCGGAAGTGCATGTGGCTTGAACACGGCCGTCTAGTTTTCACGGACATTGTTGTTCGTGATCTCAGAGAGCGCCGCACTAGCCTGCGGTTGCTGCCACTCACCCGTTCACCTGGGTAAAGCAGCTTTGTGCGTGTCTCACTGGATGGGCGTCCCACGTACATTTCTCTTTCGCATTTTTTTTACTTTATTTGTTATTGCTTCCTTTATTTCTGTGCATGTAGACAGTTTAATTATTCATAATGTTGGCCTACAATATTTAAACATAAATAACTAAATATTTAGTTGCTATGGTAATTGATTTATTAAATTTAACGCAAGTTATATTAAAATATAAATATAAATTAAAAATTAAATAAATTAATATAAATTAAATAAGAATATAAATTCCTCAACTCATTAACGAACAAACAAAAAAATTATTAAAACATTATAAATATTGAGCCTAACTGTAGATTCTAAAAATAAATAAATTATATGCGACGATTATATCATTCTTTCACTCGTCTGTAGGATATGGGAAGTCTTCACGTGAACTTTAGGTCTTCTCATTTTGCCACCCAATAAAAGCGAGCGTCTTGCCAGGAAACGTGTGTGATTGGCGCCTTCAGACACTGGCGGCCAATCAGCAAGCGATTATGCCATCCATGGATCGTCATCCGTGCCAGGAGAAACGCGTATAGGGGAAGGAGGCTCTCCTCGTTAACGCAGGGTATGCCTTCCTTTTTCGCTGCGTACAAATTTTCAAACGCCTCCACCGGACGTAATATGCCACTTTTTGAAATAAAAAACACATTGTCATGGTCGCGAAAACGTCAGCTCTCTTTTGACACCAATTTGCATGTCTAAAGCGGTATGGAAGGGGAGGAAAACATCGTTTATAAATGTTGTAATTTATTGGTCGAACTGGACTGGATCGCGGTCGGTAATTGAGGTGCACGCACATTAATTAAAGTGGAAATTTACCAGAGAGGTGGAAAACCAAGGTAACAAGCTCGGTTCAGTGTCTCCAGAACGTGGGATTTTTCGGCCCCCACCACGTTCCCATCTGGGAGAAACACATGCAAACGTGGCGTGTCAGTGTGTCGGCTCTGCTACACGCTGCGGTCACCAGCTTCGTGTAAAGCCGAAGGTGCACGAAGACGGACTTCGTTACAATGCTTGAGTTTTCAAGTTATTTTTAGATTTCACGCTTTCGTTTATCGAGTCGAAATTAAGAATTGTATTTTTCTCGAGTACGTGCAAAAGAGGCGCGAAGCAGACGACGAATTTGAATTTACGAAGTATATAGTTCAAGAAATAACACTTTTCTTCAATTTCTTGAAGAAAGTCTGCATGAAATAAACATCAGTATGATCTTGGAAAATTTCATGAGGATTTCAACACTTCAAAAATAAACTTTCAGTGAAAATTAGTGACAATAAATGTATAAAATTTGAATCAATATATAATTTTCCATTCAAATTTATATACTTCTTACTAATTTTGTACATTTAACAATTTTTCAATTAGAACAATATTTTCTATAAAGATAAAATGAACATAAAATTCAAGTTCATAATTTATATTTTCAGTTATATGTTAGAAATATTTTCATCTCACATTTTTGTAGCCTAAGCACAAACTTTTCATTCCAAAACTTAAAATCTCTACGGAAATGGAAAACTGTCTAATAGCAGTAGATAAATTAAAAAGCTAAAATATGTGTTTATTGGTATTTCCATATTAACATATAAATATCAATCAACATTAAATTTTACATAAAAATGTTCGTTCGAAGTGTTCAAATCTTGTTACAATTTGACAAGATTTTATGGAGGAGTGCAATCTTTTGGATGAAATGTTTTGTAGTTCTTAATTTGTCTGTCCGTCTGAAATCGTAGTAAGATTTGAACAGTAAACAACAAATTTTCCAATAGAATTCAGGATCAATAATAATTGATTCAGGAAATACTTCAACTCTGTAGAGCATTTTTGTATTTCGAATTCAAAATGTGTGCTTAAGCCACAAAAAAGTAAGCTGAAAATGTAGATATAAAACTAATTATGTCATGTTTATGTCTTCTTAATGGACAATACTTTGCATATAATTCTCTAATTCGATATTTTTTTAATGTATGAACATTCAAGAAATTGATAAATATTCCATCTTTTTATAGGAACTAAAAATTTCCGGATAATGCTTTGATTGAGAAAGCTAAAAATTTGTCAAATATTGATATAAATTGCAATTTTACAATTGCATTATTTTTCAAATATTTTAACATCTCTTCAATCTTGATAATTCTTACAGAAGTTTATTTCATGTGAGTGACTTTTTCTTTTTCTAATGATTGATTTCGTAATTCTAAATTCGTACTCTGTACATTAATCAAACAAATTTAGAAGATGAATATTTTAATAAATATTCCTAAATATTATTGGAATATGAAACATATCGATTTAGAAAAACTTCTTCAAAGTACTCAGACATTTTTCTTATTTTACGACATTTTTGCACCATGTTTGACCTTTGGGTAGGATTCAAGAAAACAATTGTAGACATACTTTCATTACTTAGTAAAATACTATGAAGACTTGCTTTTTAAATTAAAGCGAAAACCTTTAAAACCTTTAACAATCGGTTGCATAGATTCTGCTCTAATCTTGGACGCAATTAGAGAAATAGGTTTTTTTGCTTTTTTTAGATCTAGTTTTTGCCTTAAACATAAAAGAAAGAAAACATATTTGAAATATTAAAATAAAAAAGCTGGTTTATTCTTAGAGAATCCCAAATATTCTGAAATAAAACTCCTTTCCACACCACCACGGAGGTAGAGTTTAAGGCTCGTTTTTTTACGTGGTATCCCCTGTAGGCCTAGTCCACGTCCTACGAAACGAAAAGGGTTTTTGCTTTCAAGCAAAAAGAAAAAAGGAAAAAAATGAAGCAAAGTGGTAAAAAACGCTACAAATGTAGCCCGTACTTCAGGCTTGCCTCTATCAAATGCCAGTATACGTCGAACAAAAATGTTTTGTTTTAAATCAAATAATGAAGAAGTTTGATTAATTCGGGATGATTTGGGGTGCTTGATTATTGTGAGTCCCCTTGCCTCTCACTTATGCCCAAAGCGTGATATTACTCAATTTCAGTATGTTTTCTTACTCACAAAATAATAATTAAAACTAAACAATTTCCATACCCGAGGCACGCGAAGAAAGGAATAAAGAACGTATCTCTGATATAAGAAATAAAATGTCATTATTTTGTGAGTAAGAAAGGGGTTTGAAATTGATTAACGCCATGCCTTGGCCATTAGAATTAATTCTCTCCTTCGTGAGCGAAGAGCGACAAACCACTTTCCCTATCACTTTCTGCCATCTCATATAGATTTTCGGTCATTAATTGCAAATGCTTCGAAGTGATGCTCGTTGTTCTGGCTGTTTCAGCTCTCGCCTTTAGGGCTGATCGAGTAACACAAATTGAGTTGACCGTCCTGTTTTCTAAGCGATTTCTTTTGGGAGTTTTCGCGTCCGTGAGCATGGAGAAACCTCGCTCCGCCTCAGCATTTGAATGAGGAAGACTCCGAACATGATTTAATACTGAGGTCAAATTTGGAAAAAGTTTTTCTCCTGTACTCGTCGAAGATACACCGATACTAGACCACATTTCGTCAAAAGATAAATTCGACCACTTTTCTTTGAGTTCCTGTCTGATTTTGAGTAAAGAATCCCACTCTTTTTGTACACCTATTCTATCAAACGACCCTAAATCTTGACAAACTTTCCAGACCCTAGGAAAAGTTTCGCTTCGATCAGCATAGAAAGCTACTTGAGGCCGGAAAACAGCAACGCAAGACAAAAAGATGTCATTAAAAGGAAGTCGATTGCGAATTTCTTCGCTTGCTGTGACATAAAATTTCAAGCAATTACGAAGAAATAGATCAACTTCTACTATCTGCAATTTCTTGTTTGTAAGTTGCTGCTGGAAATATTCTCGCGTTTCCTTACCAACGTCAATGTCTTGAAGCGGCTTTTGATTACTAGGATCTGCAAAGTTAACATTTCTAATGATTTGAAAGAATAAATTCGGTTGAAGAAGACCCTCTTTCAAATAACTGCTAAGAATCCATACGAAGAATTTAGCCGAGTTTGGCTGGAGTTCCTGAACCATTGTTTCGCGACTTTGAAATTTCGCATTGTATACGTTGAACCTATTCAAAGTAAATTTCAAGAATAGGAAATATGCGATTGTCAAAGGATTCTGCATTTTTCCTAACAAGTCTTTGGCCTTCTCTACCTTCTCAGATACGAGGACCATAAGATACTGAAGAATAACTTCCCAATTCTTTATTATAATATCTATGCATCGATAGCGGACAAGCCAGCGAGTTTCAGAATGACTAGGAATTTTTTGATAGTCATTTCCTAATTCCAAAACAATCGATCGAAAAATAGCCGTTCGCTTGGAGCTAGCATTAAGAAAAGCTGGCAAATCTTTGATTAAATCCTCTACATCTGGGATTGTGGCACAAGCATATTTTGCTACAATTGCTGACGAATGCGAGACACACGGGAAAACAATTAAACGGGGACTTTTTTCCTTTAATTTTGTTTTAAATGAGGACCTATTGCCGACCATCACCTGTGCATTATCACAAGCTAAAGCACAGATATTAGATAAAGGGATTTTCTGCCCAGACAATGCTTTTTCGAACGCATCAAAAATTTTAGAGGCAGAACAATCCGAAGCATTTACATTAATAAGCTGGAGCAATTCCACCCTGACAGAAAATGTCGTTGGCTCCACATATCGAACCATTAATGACAGCCACTTTTCTAGAGTCCTGTCGGTCGTTTCGTCTTCGTACACTGAAAATGATTGCTTACGCAAAATATTTGCCATGCGATCAGTTTCAGCAGCACATACGACGTTATTTACAACTAGGAGCATTTTAGTGTGGCTCAATCTAACGTCTTTTAAAACCGAAGGTTCCATATCTTTGAAAAGTCCTATCAATTCTGATGAAATCGCGAATGGTAAATTATGCTCTACGAAAAATGTACTAATCCTAATCTCTGCTTCTTGTACTTTCTGTTTGAAAGTAACACTTTCCGGAATCGTGGAATTTGTGAATTCTGAAGCAGAAGAACTTGCTACACAAGGTTCAACACTGTAAGAATTGGCAGTTACATTAGAAGAATTTTCACTTACTACTCCATAACATTCTAATTTATTTGAAAACTCTTGCTTCTTTCTGTGTGATAAAGATGCAATGAAATCTTGTTTCATCTGCTAATGTAACCACCCGCTCTCTCCACGACGGAAATTCCTCAAACCATCCCAACTGAAAGTTTTTTGCATTTTTCATGACTTTTCTAGCGGGTTGACATTCGTTTGAACCAGAGTTCAAACGGTGGTCAACCTTCGTTTGAACCTGGCTGTCCTTCAAAACACTCGAATTTGGGTCAACCGGATTACTCATTGTGAGCAATAAATTATACGACGAAGGAAAACAGAATTATTTGAAAAGAATTAATAAGATGAAAAGTCGATAAAATTGAGCAAATGTGAATAATTTGTAATCTGCACACAAATTAAGTTTCACAAAATAAACTTACCCACAAGCATAAAACAATAATGTACGTAAGAGCACTCACGTATCACCAAATAATAATATAATATTCTTACTTTTGCCGTTTTCAATAAGGAATTACGATAAAAATATGAAGAATCCACACTCTTGCCTTCTCAAATAACGCATAAAGCGAGAATCAAGTATATCTTAGAAGAAAACAAAAGAAGGTTGCTATTATTATTTGTTTTCGTCTCCAATTTGACCTCTATACCGTTCGTTTGCGATTTAAAACATTGGTAACTTTTTGGCTATTAATCTGATTGAGCTACAACTTTTCAGAAAACTTTCTTTACTAAAGTATTAAAATTTTTCTCCTGTAGATAGTTTCAGAAAATGTAGACACGTAATACAATATTAATAAAATCGTAAAATTCTGAAAATTTGTTAAGCTAGCGCGAGTGGAAGTAGAGAAAACAATTTCTTTTTTAAATGTACTTCTCCCAATTACTTGAAAAATTAGAAGTTTTAAAAATTTTTGCAAAAGGAAAAACGATGTGTCTTGAAAGTGTGTACAAGTCCTTGAAATTCAAATTCGAACGATTTTTATAATTAATTATCCTCTACATTTAAAGATACAATTTTTGTATTTGGAATAAGTTTTCTGCAATTACGAAAAAATTTATTTAGAGTACATAAAATTTATTGAACTATTACTAGTAAACTCTACCTCCGTGGCGGTGTGGAAAGGAGTTTTATTTCAGAATATTTGGGATTCTCTAAGAATGAACCAGCTTTTTTATTTTAATATTTCAAATATGTTTTCTTTCTTTTATGTTTAAGGCAAAAACTAGATCTAAAAAAAGCAAAAAAACCTATTTCTCTAATTGCGTCCAAGATTAGAGCAGAATCTATGCAACCGATTGTTAAAGGTTTTAAAAATTTTCGCTTTAATTTAAAAAGCAAGTCTTCATAGTATTTTACTAAGTAATGAAATTATGTCTACAATTGTTTTCTTGAATCCTACCCAAAGATCAAACATGGTGCAAAAATGTCGTAAAATAAGAAAAATGTCTGAGTACTTTGAAGAAGTTTTTCTAAATCGATATGTATCATATTCCAATAATATTTAGGAATATTTATTAAAATATTCATCTTCTAAATTTGTTTGATTAATGTACAGAGTACACTTTGTATTTAAAATTTGTATACACTCTAAATCTGAATCAGTCAAATTTTCACTGATTGAATCAGTGATTTGCCTTTTCACTGAATCATCAGTGGAAACAATATTTTTCACTGTTAAATCAGTTACTTTTCACTGAAGTAATCAGTGAAATTTGACTGATTCACAGTAACCTGTTTTTAGTTATTTAAATCAGTCAAATTTCACTGATAATCAGTAGATTTTGACTGATTCATATTTGAAATTTGTACAGTTTTTAAAAAAATCCGAAACTTTTTGAATTTAGTAGTTTATTTATAAAATTTGAGAATGTTGTAGTTGATATTTCTATATAGAACTTTAAGCATTTATGGACATAAAATTTTATTTAAAGTTTCTTCTATCGGTATTCAAAACTTTCAACAATTTTGCAAGATCAGTCAAATGCAAAATTTGACAGAGTATTTAATCAAAATATTTACATTTATTTTTTAAATATTTTGAAAATAATTCGACTAAAATAATGATTAATAAGATTTTGTAACATTGTGGGAATATTGGAACGCTGCAAGATTAAATTTTGAGTACAATTTTCAATTAATGAATGTTTAAAGAATTGAGTGAAAGCATCAATTAAAAAATATTTTTACTTTATAAATTTGATTAAGTGCAGTAATAAGAAAATTTTGACTTTCTATAAAGCATTTCATTTATCTGATTAAAAGTCTGTGCATACTTCACTAAAACGTAAGATTAAAAAACTTTAAACTGCTTTTACCATCAATCTATGAATGTGGATTTTAAACCGTAATTTAATGTGTCTTATTTATTTTTGATAAAATATTTTTAACATAATTTTTTGCTTAAAGTAGCCGATTTACTCGATTAAAAATTGGTCAACTTGTATATTTCAAAATTCTGTAATAAAAGTATTTTCATATTATGTTTTTGTATCCTATGCGTAGAATTTTAATTTTAAAATTGAGATTTCTCACAAAGAAGAAAGATTATCTTATTAAAGCAGTTTATTCCCAGAAATTAAAAATCATTTACTTAATATTTCGATTCCAAACATTGAATATTTATTGACTTTGAATAAAACAGAAAAAAAATTTTTATGAAGTTTTAAAATCTTTTTACAATGTTACGAATTGGGCCGAATTTAGAATTACGAAATCTTTCATTAGAAAAAGAAAAAAGTCACTCACATGAAATAAACTTCTGTAAGAATTATCAAGATTGAAGAGATGTTAAAATATTTGAAAAATAATGCAATTGTAAAATTGCAATTTATATCAATATTTGACAAATTTTTAGCTTTCTCAATCAAAGCATTATCCGGAAATTTTTAGTTCCTATAAAAAGATGGAATATTTATCAATTTCTTGAATGTTCATACATTAAAAAAATATCGAATTAGAGAATTATATGCAAAGTATTGTCCATTAAGAAGACATAAACATGACATAATTAGTTTTATATCTACATTTTCAGCTTACTTTTTTGTGGCTTAAGCACACATTTTGAATTCGAAATACAAAAATGCTCTACAGAGTTGAAGTATTTCCTGAATCAATTATTATTGATCCTGAATTCTATTGGAAAATTTGTTGTTTACTGTTCAAATCTTACTACGATTTCAGACGGACAGACAAATTAAGAACTACAAAACATTTCATCAAAAAGATTGCACTCCTCCATAAAATCTTGTCAAATTGTAACAAGATTTGAACACTTCGAACGAACATTTTTATGTAAAATTTAATGTTGATTGATATTTATATGTTAATATGGAAATACCAATAAACACATATTTTAGCTTTTTAATTTATCTACTGCTATTAGACAGTTTTCCATTTCCGTAGAGATTTTAAGTTTTGGAATGAAAAGTTTGTGCTTAGGCTACAAAAATGTGAGATGAAAATATTTCTAACATATAACTGAAAATATAAATTATGAACTTGAATTTTATGTTCATTTTATCTTTATAGAAAATATTGTTCTAATTGAAAAATTGTTAAATGTACAAAATTAGTAAGAAGTATATAAATTTGAATGGAAAATTATATATTGATTCAAATTTTATACATTTATTGTCACTAATTTTCACTGAAAGTTTATTTTTGAAGTGTTGAAATCCTCATGAAATTTTCCAAGATCATACTGATGTTTATTTCATGCAGACTTTCTTCAAGAAATTGAAGAAAAGTGTTATTTCTTGAACTATATACTTCGTAAATTCAAATTCGTCGTCTGCTTCGCGCCTCTTTTGCACGTACTCGAGAAAAATACAATTCTTAATTTCGACTCGATGAACGAAAGCGTGAAATCTAAAAATAACTTGAAAACTCAAGCATTGTAACGAAGTCCGTCTTCGTGCACCTTCGGCTTTACACGAAGCTGGTGACCGCAGCGTGTAGCAGAGCCGACACACTGACACGCCACGTTTGCATGTGTTTCTCCCAGATGGGAACGTGGTGGGGGCCGAAAAATCCCACGTTCTGGAGACACTGGCTCGGTTGCAGATCCTCGAAATTCTTTCACGGCGCGAAGGCTATCAAGGTGAGAGCACGGCTCAACCTCTTGATAAAGAAAAAGATTACGGGCTCGGATTGGTTCGGTTGCATCCATCGATCAGCCGAACGATTTTGAGAACCGGATCGTTCGTGTTTCCCAGCTCCCTTTTTTATGCTAGGGACTTTTTGGATCCATCTGTTTTTTTTTGTAGGATCATTTCTATGATAACGGCGCGCGGTTTGTTTTCTTTTTATATAAGCAATAGCATTTTTCTTTAAAAGAAAAGGACAGAAGACTGGATTGTGGTCAACTTGGGACACGAGTATCCGTGCACTCACAGGTAGTGAGACTCGGAGAAAGTTCCCCACATCATCAATAATTGGCGTCGAGCAGTATCGGAGCACTAAGAGCTTTTTACTGCGACGGTGTCTTTCCCTTTTGCTCCAATAGATTCAACCACAACACAGTACGGGTTTGTTATTTACATGGGTAGAGGAAGCAAATGATGACATCATCGGGAGCATGTGCTCATTAAGTCCAAAATTTGGCCCGACTTACTGATGCTTCATAAGGAAATATATAATTAAAATTCAAGGCAAAATCACGGGGTATCAGATAGGATACGTTGTCGACAGGTGCCCTCGTAGACAATTCCAAACTCTTATATCGCAAATAAATGCAAATGATTTCAAATTTTTAATGAATTTGAAAATAGGATTAATAGAAATTTTGAAAAACAACGTTACAGAGTACACATGGTGACTAATCAGATTTATAATTTAATTGTAAAAAATAATTTCGGCTGTATGTTGTTGAATCTATTCAAAACATCATTAATTTTACTTTCAAGTAAACAAGTCAAAGTGCCATCAATGTAGCGATAGTAAAATTTAATGTAATAAGTGAGGTCATTTATAATTTTAGTTTCAACTTCTTCCATAACAATATTAGCTAGAGTAGCAGATAGTGGTGATCCAACTGGTAATTTGTCTAAAAATATTGTTATTAAAATTACAATAAGCAGAATCTAAACATGATTGTGAAGATTTATTGAATTCTCTATAATTTAAGAAAGCGTGTTGTTTAATAATATTCCATCTATTTTTAATGGATTTTTCGAATTAAATCCCAAGTAATATTAGTATACATTGAGACAATGTTTAAAGAAATAATAGTGAAATTTTTAGGGATGGTTCTATTATTAATTTTATGCTTGAAACTCCAGCTATCCTTGATATAGAATTCGTTTTGACGAACCGCTTTTCGCAATGATTTAGAAATGTCTTTTGATAAATTATAAGTTGGTGAACCTATAAATGAAGTAATGGGTCGTGATGGTCAGTTTGGTCTATGTAATTTTGGTAGGCCGTAAAATTTTGGTGTAGTATTAGTATTTGAATGTTTTTTAAATCTGGAATTATTGTCAGCATTAATAGGAGTACCCATTCACGGAATTGAACATTTTTTTTTCAATTTCCAAAGCCGACTGTGGTATTGGAATTCATTTGACTAAGAAAGAAATTTAATAATGTACATATATAACTCTACAGTGGAATAATTATCTAAATTATGCAAAGCTGTTATTAAAAGTAAAGATTATAATTTGAATGAATCAAAAATTTGATTGAGTAATTTTAATTTGTTGAATTAATTTCAGTTGTAATAGCATTTTTCTAATGAAAAATATGTGATACTAGGGGATAATGTTTAAAAATTTACTTTTTTCTTCGTTTTCAGCATATTGTTTGGTAAGAATGTGCTGTCATATTCACACATATAATGTATTACGCATGAAATATCACAGTCGGCTTTGGAAACTGAAAGAAAATGTTCGAAAAAAATTCTGGAGAAATTTCTGAGTATTCTATTGATAACAGCAAAGATTTTTTCCTTAGAAGTTTTTCTGTAACTTTCGTATATCCAGAGATAATAGATTTTGAAAGTAAAGGCCATTTTTCAACAAAAATGCTCATAATTGGAATAAAGGGCATAGCCGGGTAAGCATACAAAACCTGCCCCGCATGTATTATAACTTAACCCTTTCAGACCCAATGTACATTCCAATGTACATAGTTTTTAAAGGCTCAGGAATTTTTTTTGGCGAGTTAAAATGGTTTATAAGCTATTGGATCATTTGGAGTGATGCAATATCTATTATGAAAATTTATTTGAAGGTTGATAAATTTCGTATTGTTGGTTGTTTTAAACAAAGAGTATGAAAAAAAGGCCAGAAAATAGATGATAATTTTTGAATTTATTATTTTTTTTTCCGACTGCTTCATATCTGTGTATTCCATTAAAAAAATACTCTGAGCTTAAAAAAGTGCTCAAGTATTAGAAATTTTTTTTTAAAATCAATTTTAATAAATTCAAAATTATAAAACTGAAAAATATTCTATGTACATTGTAATGTACATCCGTCGGTTGAGTCAAGATTTAGTTTTGATTTCGCAGACAATTTTTCTTAATATAGAGGGAAGAAAAGGTCAATATTAAATATTAAATATTAAATCAATATTAAAGTTCGGTTCGCGTTGTTTGTCAAAGTAATTCACCAAGTTGAAGAGTGTATCCGTAATAGTCAAAAATATTGTTTTCATTGTATTAAAGTTTATGATATAAAAGTCACAATATATTAGACTACTGTTTTGAAATTTCGGTATACGATGAAATTGAGATCATGAAAAATATTTAAGTTGCTCAGTAACAAAGGAGACTCTTCAGAAGTAGAAGACTGTGATGAAGACAGTGACAGTGACGAGATTCCGCTAATTGGAAATTCAATAAACAATGTTGATGAAAATATTGAGAGTGTTCACAATGATGATTCGTTGCACAGTATATATAATGTATGTGACAAAAAGGATATAACATGGAAGAAAGAGCCATTGAGAACCAATGTGAAATTTCGTTCATTTACCAAGCCTGATTTTCAAAACGTAAAATAACCCCGTTCTCCTTTGTCTTACTTTCAAGATTATATATCTGATGATTTCATTGAAACTGTTACAAATATGACTAATTTGTATGCGGTTCAAAATAACGTTAAATTAAAACTTGCAACACCACAAGAAATAAAAACATATCTGGGTCTACAATGCTCTATGGGGTCTCTAAAATTACCTCGGAGATATATGTATTGGCACGAAAAATATAGACTTCCATTATTCGTTGATAGCATGACAAGAGATCGGTTCTTTGCAATAAGAAGCTGTCTTCACTTAGTTAACAAGCTGGAAGTATCTCCTGATCATAGAGACAAATTTGTTCTGGTAAGACCACTTTTTGATACTATAAAAACAGTTTGTAATACGTTGCCAATAGAAGAATATGTTAGTGTTGATAAGCAGATTATTCCCTTTACTAGTAAATTAAGCATCAAACAGTATATCAAGGGGAAACCGTACCCGTGGGGTATAAAAATTTTTGCATTATGTGGCCAATCTGGCATTTTATATGATTTTGTTCTTTATCAAGGAACAGAAACTGAGCTACCTGAGAATATTTTGAAAAAGCATGGATTTGGTGCCACTATCGTTTTACATTTTTCCATGAATAACTTGGAAAAGAATGGCCATGTAATTCTGTTTGATAACTTTTTTTCATCATACAATCTATTTGAAGCCTTAAGTAATATGTCCTTACGAACGATCGGAACTTTACGTATTAACCGTTTTACAAAACCACCTCTGATATCTGAATCAGAATTGAAAAAGAAAGGCCGGGGAGCATCCTATGAAATTTCAAATGCAAAAGATACAGTTGGCTTAGTTCGTTGGTTCGATAATAAGTGTGTTCATCTTGGCTCGAACTTTATGTCGACTGGTGGAGTATCTTTAGTGAATAGGTGGAACAAAAAACGTAAATTATACGAAGAAATTGAAATCCCAGAGATTGTAGAAATTTATAATGCAAATATGGGTGGTGTAGATCTATTCGATCAATATATGAGTTATTATAGAGTGTTCATCAAATCGAAGAAATGGACATGTCAAATGATTGCTCATGGCTTCGATATGGCAGTAACAAACTCCTATTTAATATATAAAAGAGACTGAAATGCTCGAGATTCGAGTTCAAGAACGGATGGATCTTTTGAGGTTTAGATTAGAACTAAGTGAAGCTTTAGTTTCCTGTCAATCTTCAACGCCCGAAAAACCTAAGAAAAGAGGTCGCCCGTCTAATGCATCTAAGTTGCTTCAAATGTTACAGGGTGAACCTTCCAAGAAACGACCTGCATGTGAAGTTCGACCATCTGCCTGTGTCCAGTCCGATTCTATTAGCCATCTACCAGAATTCGATGATAAGAAAGAAGCGACGCGATGCAAAAATTGCACGACGAATAGAACCCATATTTACTGTGTAAAGTGCCAAGTACACTTGTGTTTTGTGAAAGGAAGAAATTGTTTTTCTACATTCCATGACCAATGATTCCATCAATTTTTGTTGTTATCAATACAAATGTTCAATTTTATTGTAATAATGAATTTCAATTTTTGCATTATATGTTGTATATATAAACTAAATATGTTGTATTATGAGAAAGTTTCTAGGGACATATTTTTGCTCGTGATGACCGATAAAACTTATTTAAACTAAATATACTCAGTAGAGCTGACAACCGTGTAAAAAATTATTTAGTCGCTTTTTTGCATTCTTTCTCTGTTAATGTGAAAATAAGCCATAAAAATCATATATTTGGAAATTCCAACTTTTTTTGCAAAATTCTTCTTCCAAACACCTAATGTACATTCCAATGTACATATCCGTAACTTTTTATAGGGGGGTCGGAAAATTCTGAAAAAAATCAGGGGTCATATTTGAGGCATAAGTATTAAAAATTACGCAAGGAAAAAATTTTTTCGCAACCAGAAATAATTCGGGTCTGAAAGGGTTAAAACAGCTGGTATGGGTGCGGTCGAGTAGCTGAAGGATGTCTAGGCCCTAACCGGGCTTCCCAGGCAGCGCGAATGTGGCCCAGGTGGCTTGGTCGGTGGTCTGCGTGGCCGAGTTGGTCAACTCCGAGTCTGAGGATCCTCTTGCGGGGGCGAGATCAGCTGGATCCGGCGTCCTGGGGCTATACGGGCGTGATCGCTAGGCCCTCGTGGCCGGTGGACAGGAGCCTGGATTTTCCGGTCGTCCTCCGGGAAAAGCTGGCGTGAAGCAATTACTGAAGTGGTCGTGGCTCCTCCCGTGTGGGTTTTTCTGGAGTCTCTTTAATTGGAGAGCATGTGAGCTTCAGCTCCCAGATGGCGGATTGGAGCAGTTCGTCCAAGGTCCGCCTGGATGGCTTTTCTGCGGAGACCTTCTTGGGGGTCTCCGAGCGGGCGTAAAGTTCGACAATTTCTTTGAATGCCGTTGCAGGGTTTTATCATCAATTAGCACACTGCAAAACAGTAAATGCAGAATAAATTGAGCACATGATTTAATATTTAACCATGTGCTCTCTGAGTCAGTAAATTCTGCTCAGATCTTGGTGTGCGGTATCATGTCCGGTTCTTACTTCGACTAGCTGGGTCATGCTTCGTTCTTGCTCTTATTGGGTGGATGATGCTGCGATCTTGCCTAGATTGGCGGGTCTTTGCTCCGGTCTTGCCTTGATTAGCTGAAACATGCTCTGGGTTCGCCATCATTGGCTGGATCAAGTTCCGCTCTTGCCTCAATTAGCTGTATCTTTGCCTGTTGTTGCCTTGATTATCTGGATCATGCTCCGGTCTTTCCTTAGTGGGCTGTATCATGCCCGGTTTTACCTGTATTAGCTGGATCATGTCTCCATCTTGCTTTGATTAGATGAAATATGAAGGAAATATTTTAAACTAAAATTTTTTGTCAAAGCCAGTCACCACATTGCAAAAATGTATCTTGACTTTCGTAGGGTCCAAACTGGACCCTGTATTTAGCCATGAATGACGTTTCCAAAGTCAAAAGACTATCTGGAACCTGAATATGCAATAAAAAGTTGGGCATTGTTGTTTAAAATATTTCCGTAATAAAATAGAACTTTTCCATATCAAAAATTAACTTTGAACCCGAGATCGCCCAAAAATTTCTGGGACCCGGACTATATCGGGGCCTGGATGAAAACCTATTATGCATCGGTCAGTTTTCAATATCACAATTGCATTTGGAAAATTAGTTGCTAGGTAGATTTTTACGACAGGTGTTTGTAAATCCACCGTCAAATAAGTCATTTTACGTGATTTCATAAATTTACCCTATGGCTAGAAGGTCCTTTTACTTACATCGAACAGGGATGTCAAATTTCCCAGATTTGTTTACAGAATATTTGGAATAAAACCTTCAATTTTTTATCAGAGAATTAATTGATCATATTTTCTTCACATTGATACTTTACATTTCTGTAGACAGCCTTGCTTTTAGGAGTTAATGGAATTCAGATTCTAATATGCATGTATTTTTTTGAATTAATCTCTAAATTTTACACGTTCACGCTGGCGCGTACCACTTTGTCGGCTTACGCGGGCCAACGATGGTACGCGCCGGCGTGAACGTGTTAAAAGAGTATAAGATTACATTTACATGAAGAAATAAGATTTATTTAATGTAAAAGTGACAGTTAGCTATATTAATTTTTTTCAAATTGTTTATTCGCTATGTATATGTAAATCAATTTCTAGGCAGTTGTTACTGGAAATCATTGTACAGTGAAAAACAAGGATTAGGTTTTTCTGTGCTAACTCAGGCAGGATTCGAAGACAGTAGAATAAATGTGAGGCCACTGAGTCCGGCTTCCAACAGAACTCAGTTAGCGAGCTTCAAACAACTCGAGCGCTGTAATTTTCACACACGAACGTCATGGAGAGGACAGGAACCATCTTCGAAGGTTGAGGAAACCGTGAAGAGTATTAAAGAGGGAAAGGAGGAAAAAGAGAAGGAAAAATTGACTTCTGCTCCTCTTAAAATCATAGTACAGCAACCTCAGGAATGTCTAGCAGAAAAAAGAAGCTTGTGGCAGAAAATATGGGCAGAGATATTACATTATTATCACGGATTTCGATTATTAGGTCTGGATATGAAAGTTTCAGCAAAATTAATTTGGCGGGTATTACAAGGAAAAGAATTAAGTAGACGCGAACACAGATTGGTATGTTTTTTTCTATAATTTTAATTTATTTTTTTGTGCACATGAGTCATTTTAAAGATTTTTCAAATTCATATTTTATATGACCTATACAATTGAAATTGTGAACTTTTTACCGTCACTTTATTCTTACTATTTACACTTTTCTAAATATCGTTACATTCGGTTTTCAAAAGAAATGTATAGGCCTGCAGTTGTCACGAACCGGGAGTTTTTTAGGTCTTTGAATACGAATCGACACTCGAAATTTCGAAATCCAATATGGCATACCAAAATGTAAAAAATTACTTGTGTTACGTCACAACTACGTAAATACTTAAACTCAACTCTCCCGGTAAGATCCTATTCCCAGTAAGACCCGGATTCCCCACCCATTAAGATCCAATTACTTTCTTAGTAAGACCCGCATTCCCTTCTACATACATTACTATTGAGGTTAGGTTTTCGATAAAAATGCGTTTTGATGCGCACGCATCGTTCTTACTGAGAGCTGCACCCCTACTTTAAACTGGATTTTATCGGGAGGGTTTGAAAAAATAAACTTGATCTTACCGGGAGAGTTGAGTGTCCTTTTATCGAAGTTTTCTTGTTTTAAGTTAGGATCTGATGATCCTCGCCTGAGGATGACGATAACTCAGTGAAGTACGCAATGGTTATTGAAGTTAAACAAATTGTATTTATTCAAATGATAGAAGTTAATTTAAACAATAAAGGCCAAATCAATTGTATTCGTTAAACAATAAAATTTATAAACGTGGCACAGCCAAATGGTAAAATAAAGAGTGATAGGGGGTGGGGTAATAGTTTTTAAATATATTTATTATTGGCATGTTTTTTCTGCAATTCAATATTTATTAACGAAATTTTGAAATCGTGTCGTAAATTAATATGTTCGATGTCCGTGAATTAATTGAAAACAGTCAAGGCCTGAAGGAACGTCACCACATTTTATGCAGAGGGTCCTTGTATCCTTTCTTTTTTTAAGAATGACCTTTACGCGTGCTTGTAATTTTCTGCTCACAGTGATCTGCAATAAAAATTTTTCACCAGGACTTGTGTCGCAAATGAAGCTGTTTTACCTTTGGGTTTTCTGAATGCAAAGTGTTGTTAATAACAGAAGCCTTAAAAATTGCGACGTTAAGAAGGTGCTGAAAAATCTTATGATACCACATGGTGAATTTGCGCAAAAGCTCATAGGGTTGCAAAATATGATGTGTCAACAGCTTGCATTTTTGCATTGTAAGACACTACTTCATTTGGTTTTTTATAATTTGACCCGTGCGCCACTTTCGTCTGTCAGTGCTTACCATTTCTGCATATTGTTTTGTTGAAAACATGTTGACGAGCTTCTTATCTTCCCAACAAAAGAAAGACATTTTCGGCGAATTAAACACTAACACTTCACCAGCTTTCATTCCTGTAGTATTTACTTTTGGTAGATACTTACGATTTATTCTTACCTTTTCGCATGCATTTGTTCCCTTGTCCACTAGTTGCTTGAAAAGCATCGGTGAGGTATTCCAGTTGTTGACGTATAATGAACGACCTTGATCTTGACGGCCTCTAATCATAGTTTTTATAATTTTTCCAGAAACCATAATTTGCTTATTGATATTGAACTTTTCAAATTCTTTGTCAGTGTAAATTGAGCAATTATAGACATCGCTCGTATTAAACTCGTTAGTTTCGTAACATTGGGGTCTTTAGTATGAGATCTGTTGAGCAGTACAGCTTTACTTTAGGCTTCTTTATTATACCCATGAGAATAAGCTGTGCAAAAAATGTGTACATTTCGTCATCATTTAGTGGTGTCCAGTCAAGTATCTTCGAACGGGGTTTCAATTTTCCACTTTCGCGTAATACATCCACTCTCTGCTGATAGTATGTGTTAGTTTGTGCGCAAATCATTTTGACAAACTCTGGACTAACGAATAGTTTCAAGGCTTTTACTGGAGTACTATCTCCATTTAAATCGATGTTGCAAAAAAATGCATTGGGATATTATTAAAGACGACTCACTCAGAATACATATTCAGATTTAAAATCGTTTTTAGAATGGTATTTAGAGACGGCAGACATTATTGAAATGTGTTGCATCTTAACCATTCAAAAATGATTTTGAATGTGGAAATGTATCTTGAGTGAGTCGTCTTTAATTATATTCCAATACATTTTTTTCCAATATCGATTTGAGGAAATTATAAAAGAGTGTATGTGCAGAGGTTAAGATTCAACACATTTCAATAATTTCTGTCGTCTCTAAATACCACCTAAAATATAGATTAAAATCTGGAAATGTATTCTGAGCAAGTCGTCTTTACTATGTAAATATGTATCAGCGATGAGTATACCACTGATTACAATCGGCGTATATACGCTGATAAATCAGTTGAATTTCACTGATTCTTCAGAGTATATACGCTGATTATAATCAGTAGCATTCTTATAGTTGATAATCAAAGGAATCTCGCTGATTCAGATTTGAAGGGTAGGAATATTCCAATACATGTTTTTTGCAATATTCATTTGAGGAAGACATAAAATTTCCGTGTCTAGATATTATGCGTCGGCTCTATTCAATAATTATTCTCGGCTCTAAAATTCAACTTAAGTGTGTTTTGAAATATGGAAATATATTTTTAGTCATTCGGCATTAAGAATATATGAACTAATTTTTGGGCACGGGTTATCAAAATTAAATAGTAAATGTTCTCCGTCTGGAAGTGGTGCCTGGATAAATTTTTTAAAATGTTTTTCAAAATAGGGAGACGATTCAATTTGGTAAATTTTTACATGGGATCAAAATTATTTATTTTAATTAGTTATGTAATAAAGAAAAAATTTGAGATTGGGGGCACGAATGCAGATTCTGCAGATTCATAAACTTCGGTTTATCCACTGCACTATGTTATGTTTACATTCAATTGTGGAAACCAAAAGGTATTTAAATCACTATGAGATTGTCTTTTTTTTAAAAAATATATGATTTTCATTGAAGGTAAGTTTTTTTGCAAATGTAAATTTTTTAAAAAGTTTTAAAGAACTTTTATATAACGGTAAACAGTTTAGTCTGTCAAATTCTCACCTCTAATGAAAATCATTTATTATTTCAGTTCAAACTTTTATAATTGGGAAAGAATTTGTAAAGGTTTTTTTTGAATGGCTTTTCGAAGATGCAATAACAATAGAATGTCAAAGTTGACACAAGGACTAATCTAAATTATTGATTTTTGAAATGTCATGAAGTAATCTGAATTTATTTAATTTAAAATCTCAGATATATCACGATCTGAGTCCGCGATCTAAGATAATTTTATCGATAAATTAAGATATTTCTGCGCGATCTTTTCTGCCCTTTCCGAAATTTTTTGAACGTGTAATTTCATATCATCAGAAAGCTGACATTTTCGCGGTCATGATGAGCGGTGGATGCGTTTAAAGATCTGTGCACGTTGAAAGGAGAAGGTATCTCACGCGTTGAACGAAGAGAACCTTTCCCTACTATACGCGTTTCTCCCGGCATTGGTCACGAGCCAAGCGTAGCATAGGTAGTAGCTAGTGTGAGAGTACTCAATGTCTGCACAATTACAACTTGTTCACGTCTAGATATTCTTAGTGGGCCAATGTTGAAATATTTTCCCCTTAATAATTTGTTTGTTAATAATCCTATTCATACATGTATATATATATATATATATATATATATATGCAGGGTGAGGCATATAAATTGTTACAGAGCTTACAGAGCTTACAGAGCTTACAGAACTCAGTGTTCGAAAAGCCCATCATACTCGGCCACCCTATTTTTTTATCGGCGGAGGCGCTGTATCTACGTCAAGGTCAACTCCACTTTTTTTAAACGGAACCATGTATTTTTTTCGATGACATTATTACCGATTTTAAGATGAATTCAGCGACCTATAACACAAGGTCATTCTAGTCACGAAAAGTATGAAAATAGTCGAAAAATCGAAACATATCGGAATAATCACTTTCGTGTAATTGCGGTACATGCTCGGCGTATTCTTTCTTTCACGTCGTCAGGCGAGGAAAACAGTTCTCTAAAAACGAAGTATTTTTTAATACCATGTCGAACGATAGGACGTGGTTTAACATCATTGAAGTGTCTTTTTAAACGTGAGACAAATTGAGAATTTGGTTCGGAATCAGTAGGCAAAAAGAATTCTGCACGTGAATGGATGCCCGTACCGTAAATCATTTCGGCTGCTGTTGCTTTTAGATCGTCTTTGACAGCTGTACGAATTCCGAGCAAGACAATGGGTAAAATTTCAACAACCTGCAAAGTTCTTTAAACAAATCTGACTCGAATTGGCGCCCTTGATCCGAAGTAATTCTTGAAGGTACGCCGTAACGGGAAATTCATGTGGCAGAAGCTGATACGTGTCGCATAATTTTGCATCGTTGACATGCAATACACTCTCGTGCCCAGTTTCTTGAGTCTTTGTTAATCGATGGCTAAACAAAACGTGAAACCAAAATTTTTTGAGAAGCTCTTATGCCTGGATGAGAAAGTCCATGTAAAGAGTTAAAAATTTGTCGTCGCAAAAGTTTCGGTACATATGGCCTTACAATATCGTTGTTAATATTGCAGTAAATATTTACATTATATCCTGGGAAATTTACGTTTTTTAATTTTAAAGTGTCCGTTCTGGACTCTAAAATTTCTCGTAACTCGCTGTCGTCGTTTTGAGCCGATTCGAGCGTTTTATGATTAACCGTTTTTGAAATTGCTTCAGCACGAGATAATGCATCGGCTACGTAATTATCGAGGCCCTTAATATGTCGGGTATCTGTTTTAAATTGTCCGATATAATCGAGATGGCAAAGTTGACGCGGCGAGCATTTTTCAAGATTCTGATTGAAAGCGAAAGTTAACGGTTTATGATCTGTAAAGATAGTAAAATTTTCCCCTTTCTATGGTGTATTTAAAACGTTCAACTGCACTAAATGTTGCAAGTAATTCGCGATCATACGCGCTGTATTTACGTTGGGCAGAAGAAAGTGTTTTTGTAAAAAAACCTAAGGGTTGCCATGCATTATCTACGCGTTGTTGCAAGATAAATTCGTAATTGTGTCGACGAGTCGTTTGTTTTGCGCATCAACGAGCAACCCATAGGAAGATAAAAAGTCTATGCCGCTTATAGGCGTGCTTACGTCCGCGATTACCAAACGCCACTTGAAACTTCGGAGGAGCGAAAAATTTAATTCCACCGCGATTGTATCGTATGTCTCGATGCGCGTGTTATTAGCCGCGAAAAGTTGATCTGTGCACTTTTTGACAGGTCCGCGTAGTTTGCTGCGAGGATACACGCACAGATCTGAACCAGTGTCTATAAGAAAAGATACTTTTGAACACTTATCTGTTACAAAAATGCGGCGAGAACTGGAACCGTTCTTGAGTGCCGCTCTCACACACGGCTTTACTCATTTCCCGAGTTCCAACTAAACGGTGATCGGCACTTTGTCGCTTACAACGTTTTTTTCGTTTATTTTTGTTTTTAAAACGTCGATGATACCAACATATCTCGATGTCCTCGACTCTGGAACGTTGCGGTGTCACACTGCGGCTGTGGGATTGCCGTCGCTCCTGTGAACTCGAAATAGAACGTTGTCTATTGTTCGCAATGGCACTGATTTGAAATCGTTTAAGTTCCTTACGCTCTTCGTGGATCTCGCTGTCGCGAGTTATTGCCGCGATACGTTTGTGTTCCAGGCGATTCTCGTGTATCTGGTCAGCTATCTCAGTTAACGCCGTCACGTTCGTCTCCGTCGTGGCCGCTATAACTCGCTGAGTGTTCGCAGGTAATCGAGTTTTCCACATGGCGAGGATAAAGTCGTCAGGGATCGATGGGATGGTCAGTTTTTTTAAATCGTGGAAAACGGGGAAGGAGTTCTGTCACCGATTTCTTCACTTTCCATCAATTTGCGCACTCGCGAACTGTCCGATTCGGTTAGTCTCTTAACGAGCTCATTTTTAAGATGCTCGTATTTTCCGTCCTCTGGAGAGTTGATCACGATTTCCTCGACTTGCTCGATGCATTTTTCGCCTAAATTCGCGATAGTCACGTTGAATTTCGTTTCATCCTTCGTGATTCTCGTGATCGCGAACTGTACCTCTAGCAGTTCGAACCAGAGCACAATTTTATGAGGCCAAAACTGTGGAATGCGTAAGTTTTGTTCGCTCAATGCACTTACGTGATCGCTTTCTTGAGTCGCGTTTCCGGAACCGCCCGCCAAGATATTGTCATTCGCATTGATTGACATTTTTTTGAGTTTCGTTTTCTGTAAATCGAAAAAAAGAGAAAACTTGCACTTTGCACTTTCACGATCGCCTCACTGCACTATGATCACGTCGGGGTCACCACTTTGAGGTGTTATACGTTAGGGGTGTAAATAAAACGAAACGTTTGTATAAAATATAACAAACTAAGTATTTATTCTTTGTCATGTTCAACTCTTGGGCGGTAAGTACTGACTGACTTGCCAACACAATTTGAAAACGGGTCTTCTTAGCTGAAAATCACAAAGGTAGGAGAGATGGTAATTTTATATTAGTAGAAAGCAAGGATAGCTACATAAAAAGGTTGTTTGTGAAAAACTATACTTTAGGAAAAAGTATTGCCGAAAGGGCGAGCCTAATAAAGATTAGCCTAAAGTGAGGATCTTAACAAACGTCGGCCTAGGTACGATCGATACGCCCACAATATACTACCTTAAGCTGTAAAAGGACAAACTAGTAGAAACTTGTCGAGCATCTGCTTGGCTGCGCAATAAATACGGTAAATATTAACAAGAGTAAAAAATAATATTCTGATTTGTACATTTGTCACGTAGGCCGAATATTTATGTGAAAAGACATTTTTGTGCTTCGAAAATACATTTTGTAAAAATCACGAAAAATGTCGAAACTTGCATGCGTCACAGTTTCACTGTACCGAAGCGACAAAAACGGTCAGCCAATCGCTTGAAAGCCATGTGCGATTTTTGTTGCCTATCCGGATAACGAGCCGCATACAAATCTTGGGCGTTTCTGTAATGTTTACGGCATTCCCCCAGCACCATCAACATATCAAAATATTCTTGAAAATCGTTCATTTTCGCGTTCCGATGTATTCACATTAGAAGGTAATGCGTGACTAACTCATATGTCAACAGAAAATGCTTACTTTCTGCCGATGTCAACAATACCCTATCGATGTGTATTATCATGGGTATCGTAAGAAATGAAAAGAAATGAAAATGATTTTTCGACTATTTTCATACTTTGCGTGACTAGAATGACTTTGTGTTGTAGGTCGCTGAATTCGTCTTAAAATCGGTAATAGTGTCATCGGAAAAAAATACATGGTTCCATTCAAAAAAGTGGAGTTGACCTTAACATAGCTTCAGTGCCTCCACAGATAAGAAAATAGGATTGTCGAGTATGACGGCCTTCTCGAACACTAAAACTTTTGTCTTAAACATTTTTAGATATGATCAATAGTTTGAGTGCTATCTTTCTATAACGCTTTATGTGCCTCACCCTGCATATAACTTATTTTATTTTACATTTATTTATTGTTGAATATATTAATTTTATACTACCACCGTCATTCGTATAATTTAGTACTGTTCATTACTAAATCATGTACTTATGTACGTTATACTTATTATCAAGACCAAAAAGTTAAAAACAAAAAACGATAAAAAAATATAAAATATAGGAGACTCCCAACCCACCAGAGACCACGCTGAGGACTGCTTAACCTCGAGGATTGGGTGATAGGCAGCACACACAGCCTGGTGTAGCATTCTTATTTCTTAGGAACAGAAATGGCAGTGAAAACTCGATGGGCAGTGCGTTCGATTCTCGTATGTTCTCTGCGTATTCAGGATTTGTAATTTACATATATTTGTTATGTACATATATTCAAGTTTACACATACAAAATTGTATATCGATCCGACAAATATTCTCGCAGTGTCATGCACATTTGTAAAAACGCAAATACTGAACTGGCAAATATTGAAGAGTTGTCAGTATAAACAGCCAAGCCAAGCACCAAAGTCGTGCGCTCGTTTATACTTTCTGTTTGATTTCTGTTTGATTTCTGTTGCGATTTTTCAGTGAAAATGAAATTCAGTGGAGAAAAGAGAGTATCTACCAATACGCATAAGTCGAAAAATAAAAAGAGAAAACATATTTTCAATCCAAAAACAGCTCTGACGGACGAAAGCAGTTTTAGTGCCTATGCGAAAAAATTAAAAATGTAAGAGGAGATCTTTGTTCCGCGTGATTCGGCCGTTGAATATCAAATTTTGAATTTTATTACGGCTTTTGCAGCAATTTTTGAGAATGTGAAGTGTAAAATTTTTGACGAAGAGGTGAAATTCGAAACTGCGTCTGAACGAGGACTTGGTTTGAAGATTGTTTTGTTGTTTGATAAGCGTGCAGCTCGTACAATAAATTCTAGTCCGCTTTTTGGGCATTCTTATGCGATAAACAGACGTTTTTTATTTGTCATGAGAGTTCTCGGATTAGGATTAAAAGGCACTACAAAATTCTGTGGATTAATGGACATTCCAGCTTTTATAACGCAGAATACTTACGATATGATTATAAGTAGTATACATTCCTGTGTACAAATAGCCACCTAGATACTTTTCCCACAAGCTTGTACTGAAGAGAAAAATTTGACTTCTGAACACCAAGGCGAGGACAATTCTACAGAATTAACGGTATCTAGCGACTGAACATGGAAAAAGCGACAATATACTTCTTTATACGACGTGGCATCATTGATCGGATATGAATCCAGGAAAATAGTAGATATTTTTGTGAAAAGTTCCTATTGCAAATAGTGTGAACTTTGAAGTAAAAAATTAATACTCAAGAGTATAATGATTGGTATAAAAATCATCAAGAAAATTCTTCGTCTGGAAAAATGGAAGTCGATGCTGCGATCGACAAGTTTAAGCGTTTAGTGGAAAAATTTGGAGTCCACTACAGAAATTACATCAGGGACGGTGACTCCAAAACGTACTCGGGGACTTTGAAAGCTGCACCGTACGGTGATGAAGAAGTCATGAAAAAAGAATACACAGATCTAAGAAATGACAAATTTTCAGAAAAATGTTTCGGTGGCTTCACAAAAAATAATAACGAAAATTATAATTAGCTGATCTGGAAAATCACTGCAAACATCGTTCCGTGCTGCTCAAAAATTGTTAAAATGGCTACATACATCGTGGCCGATGTATTCAACGGAAGTACTGCATAGTCCATTTAAGTTGTCGCAAAAAGAGCCGAAATCCCATATTAACTCTCGAGCGCATTAATTGGGCTTAATCGCTTCATCTTGGGTCACTTATATACCATCCGGTTTTTTGACAGGAATTTCGGACTGGAGCCTGGGCAAATTTTTGGAGAAAGGTGCCAAAAATTAAAATGCGTGGATTGTTGCTCTCTTATGGAATTTAGTGAGAAAAACGTAAGAGAGAAATGGAAGCAGACGAAATTATGAGAGATTATAAAAAAAGAAAATGTCATAGCACCAATACTTTCCGAGATACAGCATTTCGAAAAAACCTGTTTTTTTTCGATTTTTGCCCGAAAATCGCTACTTTAAAAAAAAAACAATCTATAAATTGTATGATTGATAGACCTACGCCAAAATTTTCTACAGATAACTTGAAGTAGTCGTAATTATCTTCAATTTATGCCAAAGAAAAACCCTCTAGGTCCAATAGATCTGGTGCTATGACGTCTCAAAGTTGACACCTTTTTGCCTATTTTGGTGACCGTTCAGTTTTTGGGAATTAGAGTGATCCCTAAAAATGTACGTTAATGCTGCCAGAGGGCTATTAAAAGTATATAAAATTCCACGTTAATTAAAAGAAAACAATGTTTTTTCATTATAAACTTCGGAGTTATGAATTTTTAAAACTTTGTGTTTTTCACTGTTTTTCTGAAAAAATGTAAAAAAACGTTTTCTTGACTATTTCTACAATTTTGACGTGAAAATCACATAAGGGTAAATGAAAGAGGGCTCAATTCTGGAAAATAAAAAGAAGTGGTTCTAACTTCATTAGGTCAAAATTTATGACCTCTCGAACTTAACCCTCTCTCTATTTTTTAAGTCAAACGTACTGAAAAATGTAATTTCACTCACGTTCAGATTAATACAGTAAAATAAAATTCACTGAATAATTACTATTGATTAATTAGATATTTTGCGTCAATAAATTAATAATGATGTAAATTAATTAATTTTTTTATAAAATAATTATTCATTTTTTACGCATTTTTCATTCATTTTTTTGCAGAAATTAATTCAAAATAGTTCAATCGTCGATTTTTTTGAACAATGAAACATATTTATAAAAAAAATTCTCGTAATTATTCCAATCTTTTTAGAAGGAATGAAAAGTGGATAATAAAAATTTATTTTTATTTTACTTTTTTCAATACTGCATCTCGTACAGTCAATATAACACATCACTCAATACGTTTCCGATCTGACATATTTGTGGCACCACTGTTGTCAAATTCATATGATTTCTAGATAGTACCAACCTTCAAACATTAAGTGTCAAAATTTCATGACAGTCTGACGTTTAGTTCAGAAGTTATAAAGGTTTTGGTGAGGCAACTATTGTCACTTTCAAAACAAAGGCTAAAAAAGAGTTTCGAGTGTTAATCAAACATTGCTTTTTGATGGGAAAAAATACTGTTGAATTAAAGCAGTGGCTTCATAAGCGTTATGGGGACTCTGCACCAGGGAAATCAACAATCATAGACTAGTATGCCGAATTTAAACGCGGTCGTACAAACACCGATGACGCTGAACGCTCTGGTCGCCCAAAATCAGCAGTTGTTCCGGAAGACATAACAAAAGTCCACAAAATAGTTTTGGGCGATCGTAAATTAAACTTGCGTGAGATAGCTGACACCTTAAGGATATCAGAAGGTAGTGTGTTTACAATGTTGCACGTATCTTTGGGGATGCGTGAGTTGTTTTCGAACTGGGTGCCGCGTTTGCCCACACCTGACCAAAAACAAGAACGCGTCGAGGATTCAGAGCGCTGTTTGGAGCTGTTCCACCCGAAAAAAAATCATCGTCTACTGAGTGAACAGCAGCTAATAAAAGCCATCAAAAGCGACCAAAAACTCAACAGTGGACTGGCAAGGTTATAGCATTCGTATTCAGGGACGCGCATGGTATTTTGTTTATATACTATCTTGAGAAAGGTGAAACAACTTTTTTTTTCATTTCCCAGAATTGAGCCCTCTTTCATTTATCCTTATGTGATTCACATAAGGATTCACATGTGTGTCAAGAAAACGTTTTTTTTCGGCCTTCTGACTACCTACAACCCCTTAATACAATTTAATAGCTGTGCATAAATCGTAGCTTGTATTTTATGAACTCTATTAGTGTTAATTTCAGCGATATTGGTCGGACGATAAAGAATAATATGACTTACAGTCGAAACTATGAATTATAGTATCCCTAGATTGAGGAATATAAGGCCTGTCTTATTGTAAATGGTGAAAAAAATTATGGATAAAGTTCCATGGGCAAGATGCTCTCAAAAGTCATATTTTAAAATAAAATTCAAATATATTCGAAATATTCAAAGTATTCATCACATCAAATATTCGCGCAAAAAAGGAATTTTCGAATTTTCAGCTGCGTGTCATTCTCTTCTTTTTTTGACGCAGAAAAAATTTCAAAAAAGTTTATAATTCCAGCTGTAACTGTTCGAAAGATCAAAAATGTCACACAGTGAGCTTGGACATCTGTCAACATAACGACACCACCACATTAGCGAATTTGTGTTTGCATCATAAATTTATTTTTGATTGAAGATGTCAGTTTTCGAGCCAAATTCTCGTCATTTGCGGGAAGTTTTGATTTTCTGTTTTCAATGGAAGAAAACTGCGGCTAAGGCTCATTGAATGCTCTCAAATATTCACGGCGAGGCTGCTCTTAGTAGAAGAACTTGTCGTGAGTGGTTCCAACACTTCAAGAGCGGTGATTTTGGTGTCGAGGACCGGCATGGTGGTGAAAAAGAAAAAATTTTCGAAGATTTTGAATTGGAGGCATTACTTGCTGAAGACTGGTGCCAAACGCAAGAAGTCGATTTTTGCAGCATGTCAACGGTCGGTCGAATGTTGCAAAACCGGTGAAAACCTACATGGAAACGTTTAAATAGGAGGTCTTACCCCATCCGTCGTGCTTTCCAGACGTTGCTCCTTCCGACTACTATTTGAGTGCATCGATCATAAAAGGGCTTCCTTCTGTTCACTCAAAATATTCTAACATAACCGCAAATTAATGTTGATATTTGTAAATGTTTATAAAAATTTTTCATTTATAACTATTATTTGAAGTATAAAATTGTAAGTGTTGGTGCATTTTTTACATAGGTAGTAAGTTTGAGGTTGTTTAGAAAAAGTATAATGAGAGTGTAAAATAATGTGTCGATTACGTGAATATACTATTGTGTTTTGTATACATGTATATAATTAAAGAACAACAAACAGAAGTTATTAATATAAAATGTTACTATGACAACCTGCATGTATGCAAAGGTATAAACCATGAGTACCCGAAGAGTTCATTTTTTCTACACTATTTGCAGGATTGCCATCTCTTAAGAAGTTCCCGTATTCAATCAATGTACTTCCGACAAAAAGATGCTCATTTTCAGTTACATCAGTTTGGTCTCCTTATGTCTATTCTTCATGGTCTACAGCCAGAAAGCGAGAGAAAAAAAGGTGTCAAATTAATAAATAAAAACTACCATTAAATCAAGCTGGCAAAAGTCGACATTTTTTGCTGATATACTTAATAAATCCGATTATTATTAGTAATAATTAATAAAGGGTAGGACTTGTATCGACCCTTTAGTGATAATTTTCGATAGTTGTTGGTGTTGACTAATTGTCTTTAGGGTCCAGAAATGATTTTACAGTTAGTTAAAATTCTCAGACGTTTCGACTCTGATTGGAGCCCTCTTCAGTGAGATTTTATTTCTATAAATACATAAACAAGAGGGATAATTGTAATATTCTAAACAGTAACATTTTTATACTAATTCGAGGTGGCTAACTAATACATTAACAATTATTGGAAATTTTTTTTTTTTTTTGGTGAGGAGGAAAAATGGCGAAATCTTTTATAGACGTTGTACAGGACTCTCCTGGGACGGGTCTAGGCATACCTGTTAAAACCAAAAAAAACCCTCTCACGAACTAATATACCGCCCGTGGAACCGCCTTTCGGCTTTCAACTTCGCGGGCAGTCGGTTCCAGCTTAAAGTCGCGTACGACTCTTCCGTCGTCCGTTCGCCCGGGACTCCCATCCGCGGAAACACGTCCGTTAGGCAGGCCGGCTAGCCGAGCCAACCAGAAAAGGAATAAGAAGATTCCTCCCCCGGTCGACGCGAACAGCCAAGTCCGCCCAAGACGCAGCACCGCGGGTGTAGGCCCCGATGCGATTTCTACTGGCCCCCATTGTTGTCGCGCTCTGCACGCCCATCGAGCTCCCTCGTCTTTATCACCAGGGTGACGAATGACTCGATAAGCATCCTGATCTGTTCAGACTGGAGCATGAGAGAGACCATCATGTCAGGAGTGAGTTGTGCGCCCACTGCCCGACCGACAGCCTCCCTTTCCGCGCCCCACCTGGCACAGACAAAGAGTGTGTGCTCTGCATTTTCCACAAGGGAACCGCAGTAGCGGCACGACTTATCGTCTCTTTTCTTGAAGCGCTTCAGGTACGCATTAAAGCAACCATGGCCCGAAAGCGCTTGCACCAGGTAAAAGCCGACTTGACCGTGCTTTCTATCCAGCCAGGTGGCGAGCTCCGGGATCAGACGGTGTCCATGCGCAGGAAATCGTCGTACATGACGTTCCAAACGAGTGGACCTACCCGCGACCATTGAGGGGCGCCACATGTCATCTCTTCCTTGAGAGACCATTTGTCGCCCTCGTATATCACCCACCTGTCGCTCAGATAGTCATCTCCCATTCGTAACAGGTAGTCTGGAACCTTTTTCCGCACCATCGCCTCGATGCAGATGTTCCATCTGGCGGTATTGAACGCATTGCGTATGTCAATGCTGATAAACGCGCAGAATCCCTTACGCTTACCAGTTCCTCTTCTTGCTTTAGTGGCGATGTCCACCACTGCCTGGATGGCGTCAACTGTGGACCTGCCTTTCCGAAAGCCGAACTGGTTTTCCGAGAGATCATTCTCGCGGACCATGTGATCCTGTAGTCTTTGTAGGATCATTTCCTCCAGAAGTTTCCCCATCGTATCCAATAAACATATCGGTCTATACGATGAGGCATCTCCTAGAGGTTTGTAGCCCTTCCTCAGCAGGACCAACCTCTGCTTCTTCCAGTCTGCGAAGAACCTCCCCTCCCGAAGACAGGAGTTAAAGACTTCTAGGAGGATTTCCGGGTATACCCCGATCACCTCTTTGAGGATCTCGTTCGGCAACCCATCGATCCCCGGCGCTGTGTTTGCCTTGAGCCTTCCACCCGCTCTCTTTAGTTCTTCGAGAGTGAAGAATTCTTCGCCCCGGACCACGCAGGAACTTCGGTCCTGTCTTTGGATCATTCTCGACTTCTCCGATCAAGTCTTTGCAGCACTGAAGTCGGCTTTTCTTTATGCCTTGCCTCAGAGCTGATTTTGCTTTTTTCCATGCCTCGAGCAGCAGAGTATCACCCTTTGAGCGGGTAAAACTCTGCCGCGCTGTAAGGCACTTTCGACGCAGGTCGGACAACTGGTCGTTCCACCAGTACATCGAGTCCCCGGTACGCCTGTGCCCGCGGCGAGGCATGGAGTGATCACATGCAGCGACCACTTTCCGCCTCGCCGCCCGCACAGTGTCCTCCAACGGCCCAGCAGACCTTTCCCAACCAAGCTCATCTATGAGCCTGGTTTCTTCGAGATGTTCGCGAAGCTTGTCTTTGTTAAATCGTTTTGTGTTCCAGGAGGGGCTCCTTATCTTGCCGCCCCTTCCCGTATTCACTGGATGACTCCGTTCCTGGATGCTAAACTCGATGCACTGATGGTCACTCAATGTTATTACATCGAGGACGCACCAGTCGCCAATCCTGGAGGCAAGACGGGGCGCGGCAATCATAAAGGTTGATAATCGACCCCCCCGCTCCTCGTCTAAACGTAAAATCCCTGCCCCGATTCAATACAATCAGGTCATTCCTGGCGACCATCTCACCGACCAAGATTCCCCTCCTGTCCAGACGGGCTTCTCCCCACTCGGGCGACTTACTATTAAAGTCGCCCGCAATTAGGGACCGCCCACTAGCCTCTTTGAGGCTTTCCTCAAGGAGGAGGATCTGGTCCTCAAAGATCTCTAAAGGATCGTTGGGGGAGAAGTAGCAGCTATACACACGTACCCCGGCCACCTCCACCCAAACGAACCCCGTGTCGGTCTCCAGGAAATCCCCGATGTTCAAATCGGGGCTACAAACAAGAATCCCAGACCTCCGTGATGCATCCTGGTATCAAGCAGAGTTTTCAGACTATTTGTGTTGCTCACTAATGAGCAACACATCGGCCCCCCTCTCCTTGGCAGTCTGCATCAGAAGGTTCTGGGCTTCCTTCCCTCTCCCGAGGTTGAGCTGTAGAAACTTCACTTTCCACCCCTCAACCTCTGGAGCTCCGCCCTAAATATTGGGCAAGAACCGCTCTCCGAAGCATGGGCGACATCTTTTTCACCCCTATCGGCACATGTCAGGCACTTAGGCTGAGCCTTGCACTCCTTGGCCACGTGCGATGCGCCCCCACACCTCCAACAGGCGTCCTTCCTGCCTGGAAGCGTGCAGCCACGCGACACATGGCCATATCCCTGGCACCTGAAGCACCGGGCCACCTCGACATGCTCTCGGATGCGGCAGTTCACCCACCCCACCCTTAGCTTACCGAGCCCGAGAAAGCTCCGAGCTTCCGCTTCGGTTAAACGGACCACCGCAGTCTGCACACCGCCGAAGCGCTTGTACAGCCTGCACTGGTCCCCGAGGTCTGGCTTGCCCAGCGCGGTACACAGCATGGCAACAACCTCTTCCCTTGTAACGTTCTCGTCGAGGTTCCTAACTTCGAGGGTCCTCTTCGAGATCAAAGACTTTACGCTGGCCTTCTCTCCGACCGCCTGATCGAGCGCCTTCTCGAAGGCTGAGACGTCGCCAGCCTTCTTCAGGACCAGAAGGATCTCCTCCCTCCTGGTTCTTCGGATTCTTCCGCTCTCGAATTTTGGGGATTAACCTTCGCCTTCATGGCTTTCAGGATCTCGGCGTAGGACTCGCTGTCCTTCGCCGACACCCTGATAGTATCACCCGACCTGGCAGTCGGAGAGCTCCTCGGCAACTGCCCCTTTGCTTTAGGTTCCTGCGCAGGAGGCACAGGAACCTCTTTTTTCTTTTTCTCTTTTTTTTTCTTTTTTTTCTTTGCACCAGCTCCCATTCGCCATCCTTTTGTGGGGTCTGGCCTCTGGTGACCGCAGCGTAGGATGGCGATGAGCCGCCCTTCCCTTTATTAGGGAGCCGATCCTCGGGGAGAGAAGGAGCAACCCTCTTCTCCCCCTTTGTCAGCTTTTTGGGGGTATCTCCCAGAGACGCAGAACGTAGTCTCCGGAAGATACCCATCTTTTTTGAGGCGGGGTGGGATTCCAGCTTCTTCTGGATTTCCACCCCGCTTTCTAGGAGGCATTTATGGGTGTTGAGCATACCGCTCAACACCTCAGTTGCCTCATTCACCGAATCTTTTACAAAGCCTGGGTTATTCCTCAGCATACCCTGTTGGATAACGCTGAGGGCCCTGGCTAGCTTTTCCATTTTTCCATTTTGCTCCTTCAGGAGCTGAAGGACGTCCCTCCATCCCTCAGCCCCCGGAGGAGTGTGTGAGGGCGTATCCGGTGCCTGCACCTCTCTATCTCTTTTATTTGTATTAGGGTTCATATTAATTACCGTAGGGCTACTATCCCCGCCTGTATATATCCCTAGTTATGTGCGCCGAAACCGAGAAGCGTCTTATCGGCTGGTCGATCCTATCGGCACATTAAATGAAGCTAGTAACAAGGTTATGGGATAGGCCCGCGCCATAATGATGCTAAAGGCTTAACGTCACCCCTATCAACCGGGCGGTGCCGGGTCCGCCCCGACACCTGACGCGGACTTCAGGCTAGACGGTGTGCGATTTATCCTACGCAGCGTCGGATATAAGGAAATACTGACCAGGTAATCCTTCATCCTTGCGCCCGGGCTTCCATGATTTCAACCCCGAAATTGGCTCCAGACGGTAGAAACGTGAGCGGTTTTCCCAATTTAACATGTGGTTTCACGGGAACTTTGCCTTTCGCGGCCGAACACCGGAGGGACTTACATTTACCCATATTACTTCCACAGAGGTAAGGTACTGACATCGCGTCCTACCCTGGTCGGGAGGCTACTACTCCTCCCTTGGCTAGTCTATCGGGAATATCCACGAGGCGCCGGCCGCAGCCCATTCACTCAGCAGTGCATTCGTTCTTGTATGTGTGGGTGTCGGTATCGTGCATGTAGTTGTGATGTGACCACGAGAAGGCGCGAGGGAAGTACAGCGTCACTGCCGCATGCGGATTTTAGGCGATACCCCTATTAAGGGGCCCCCCGCATTCACACTGTTTTCACTCATACGGCATCAAGGAACCTGTTCAAGGTCCCCTGATGCTTTTGCTCCACACCGCTTCCTCACGCGCTTGAAGGTTCGGAGAAACCATTCCAACGCGTGCGCCCGGCAAGCCGGTAACTGGATTTCGGACATTTTGGTAGAAAAAATTATGCGATGAACTTAAACTTTGAGAAAATTTCCAGCGAGCCATTTTTTCTACGACGTTTGAAGAAAACTTTCTGAAAATTTTAGTGTTATCAGGTCATAAATATTGTAACTACAGATGATTTCATAAAAAATGCCCGGCGCTCGAGCAGCTCGTCCAGCGTTCGGAAGCGGCAGTAACCAAATATTATGCATTTTTCGCAAATTTTTTTAACACTGCGATGGGACATTGCAAAATGTATTGTTATTTAATTACTTAAAATATTTATATCGTTAATCATACTCACGTACCATTCTTCTCACCATTAATTATTTTCAAACACGTGTGAATATCAACTTTCTTTCCATCAAAATTCACGTGAAATGATAAAAAACACGGGTTTTCTACTCAATAATTTATATGATAACAGTCGCTAATAGATAATTAAATAATAGTAAAAAAAAGTTTATGTACATAAATTTATGTACACATGTACATAAACTATCATTCTTTGTTATTTATTTCGTAGCGTTAATTTCGGTTTCTTTTTTTTTAAATACAAGAAATGAACTTTAATCAATGATATATTTTCCATTTTGTTTAATGACCTTTTGACATCTTTCTGGTAACTTCATGATTCTCACGCTCATAGAATTTCTGGTTTTTATCGTCAAAAAACTGAACGAAGTGCGATTTCACAGCTTCATCACATTGAAAGTTTTACCATTCAAGGAGTTCTGCAAAGTTCGAAGTAAATAGTAATCTGATGGTGCAAGGTCGGGGCTATATGGTGGATGTAACATCACTTCCCAACCAAGCCTTAATAATTTTTGTCGAGTGGCTAAAGATATGTCTGGTATAGCGTTGTCATGATGAAAAATTAAACTTTTATAATTGACCAATTCTGGCCGTTTTTTTACCGCTACGTTCAATTTGTTCAGCTGACGACAGTAGACATCCGAATTAATCATTTGGTTCCTTGGAAGCAGCTCAGAGAATACCACACCTTTCCAATCCCACCAAACAGACAGCATAATCTTTTTTCTATGCAATTCAGCTTTCGCTGTTATTTGTGGTGGTTCATCATGCTTGGACCACGGTCGTTTTCGAACGACGTTATTGTAAACAATTCATTTTTCATCACCAGTGATAATTCGTTTCAAAAAAGGTCATTTATTGACTTACGTTTGAAACATTGTTTACACCCTTTTATCATACAATTTGTGATTTTTCGAAAAGTTTTTAACTAAAAAAATCTAAAAAGACTGACGTACTGGAAAAAAACAGATGCCAGATTTGGATTTAGCACAAAAAACTTTTCTGTAAATAATATATCTCATTCCATGAACACATCCAATTTGGTGGACCAAAATGGCATGAACCAAACAGATTTGTATGAAAATTCCTGTTTCGGTTTTTTTATATTATAAATTTGATGTCAAGTTTCTATAATATGATGGAATTTCATCTTTTCATGAGTCCTCTTTTTCAACGAAAGAATGTTTACAAGCAAGAGGAGCATTAGTTATTTAAGGGGGTCGTCTAGTGTGAAGGGTGTTTTTTAATGATTTTTTGGCAATTTTATTCTGACAACCAATTGAAATAAAATAATTTATAATCTGTATATTATTTTTATTAACGTTTGAACAAACTTTGGAAATTTTTTTAAGCTGATATATCTAATATAATAGGAGGTACACCGCCCAATAGGAACACATATAAAAAAAGAGGTGCTCGACTGCTGCCATGAATCCGGCTGTTCTGCTTATCTGAAATTGAAAAACCAAACATCATTTTAATTGTGAGACTTAAGGCCCTATATGGAACTAAAATGAAGTCAGAATTCCAAAAAATATTTTTTTTACGCTTTAGAAAAAAAATTCTATTTTTCGCACTTTTTTGGGGTCTATTTAGCTGGGAAAAAAAAACTTATAACGGGTGACTCACGCTGAAACGAAAGTAAAATAAAATTTTTATCTAGGCGGATCCGAGGATTCGGGATTACCCTCGGCGTCACCGGCGTTACTTAGGCGGCTTTTAGAATGAGCGTCTGGCGTCTCCCGACGCCATATTTATAAATTTGATGACCCTGAAAATATAAAACTTTGCATGCAAAAAGAAAAGGCGAAGCAAAGCAACAGGGTTCCGGCTAGGGCTGGATGGATTCAGGAGTTCGGATCAGGTAACTTTTCAGGTTAAGAAGGGAGACTTAACCTTAAACATAGAAGCTCTCGCAGAAAAGAATTGAAGTAAATTAAGCAACATAAAAAAGAGAGGCTACAATTTATTTAATAAATCGGCAAAGCCCTGGCTCGATACGAAATCAACCAAATAATCGTTGCCAAAAATCGCGTACAATGCCTAAACATATTATACAGGCTCTGGGAGAGCCTAAGAGCCACACAGGTATATAAAAGAATCTACAATGGCAATCTCGCGCCTTACTTGGTCCTGATCAAAACTGGTGGTATCCATATAAAAGATCTTTTTATAATTTTATGGTATACTTCCACACCTCGATGACAACGACAGAAAAAAACCACGCGCCACAGGTGTCGCGCAGTTTTATTGCATCAGCTGGAAAGGCTGGCGCATGCGCATGAAGCTAAGGTTTGCGCGGGCGACTCGTCTTGTGAGGACGACGGCGCCAGGCAGCCAATAAGCTGAAGCGTGTATAAGTCAGCTTGCCTCATTGGCTTAAAACGTCGAGGGGTGCTTTTAAACTACGCAGAGTTCGTACTGCACAACACAGCAGTTACAAACAGACAATGCAAATCTATAATATACAATGTAATATATAATTATTCCAACTCATTATTCCCTTTTCATATTAATCATAATAATAATGGTGCAAAGGTATTGAAATCCATGGGCTGCAGCACGTGGTCGTTTCAGATGCCATACCTGCCGGGTGATGCCCTCTGTGGCTTGCCTGTGAACCGCTCTGATGTGCGTTGGTAACACAGCGATCTTCTTGGCGGCGCCTTTCAAGCTGGTGTTAATGAAACAAAAAAAAGGAAGAACGGCCAGAAAAGAAAACAAATTAAAGGAATTTGTGAAGCAGCTCTCAGACTATCCTTGACATTTCCAAGTTTTATGAAAAAGGCGGTTTTGGGATCGATCCTGTCGTTGTCGGTCGTGGTAAAAAGAATTTATCGTCATTTACCACGTTACAAACTAACCAAGCAATCTTAATTATTTTAGTTCAACTTGCAACTATATATGTACTTAAGATGCTGTGCAAATTTGAGCAGAATCAGTTGACTAGTTTTGGAGATATTATGGCAGCAGTTTGAAAAAATCGTGTTTCGAGAAAAACGCGTTTAAAAGTTATTGTATATCCCGTGCGCTCCATATATCTGCTCCGATTTACGGTTGTAACTTATGAACGGCTTCTGATTTCAAAAAATTCTTTTACCCACGTCTTCTACACATGTTTTAGATGTGATTTATATAAAAAAAAATTCGATTTTTTTTACCTGAGACACTAGACGACCCCCTTAAGGATTATTTTCGATGTTGTTCCTTACATTTCATTTTATTCTTATGATAATCATAGAAAAGCAAGAGCCAAGGCAAAGTTCAACTTTGCAAATTGTGCACCCATTTTTCGTTCCAGTTTTTTTCTTGTGTACATATCAGCAAGGGTATCTTCTTATTGTGCTCTCTGTTTCGAATTTATACTTTTCTCTTTTTATCTTATGTTGCTCTTTTCGTCTATGTTGAAACAACTTGTTTACCAACCAGATTTGCCGCTAAATTTTTAATTGAGAATTCACCAGTTTATTGATTTCAAATAGAGAAGGAAATTCAATTTACCTCAGGTTCTATCGACCTTAAGGAACACGTTCTTATCATAATACTCATGCTTCACACCAGATTTTCTCTATACATTTCTTTAACATTCTAATAAATTACATGACTAAAATAATTTATTCTCTTCCAAATATCTCAAAAAGGAAACAAATTCGTAGACATTATTTAAGCAAACGATTTTGAATTTCGACGGTTTTTTCGTATCTCACATATTTTGGTTAAAAAATGAAATTTTCCATTTTCATAGTGCATTTTAAAATCAAAACATAAAATATATATCCTTTCGAAAAATTTCCTAATAAGAATTTGTAGACCTCACTTAGGAATAGTACATTTTAAAATATACAAAGCGGGTTTGAAACAACTGATATTTCGATCAGTACAAATTAGTGAAAATATTTTGAAATTTAAGGAGTATAGAGTCGAATGTAGATGGGGGATGCAGAAAAGGAGGGTCTGGGGGGCGAAGGCCACCCAGCCACACCCAGGGGCGGTGCCCAAGTGGGGGGTTCGGGTGGCGAAGCCCCCTTACACAATAAAACAATATTTTAAATGAAAATTCTCGACTCCAATCGTAGAGGTGGTTGTAACGCCATTCATTGATGAATCAAAAAACATGTAAACTGTATCACGATGCGCGCCATCTACCGAACTAACCTGAAATGAAACCGCGCTCGAATTTGAAAATTATTAATCTCTTTTTGGTCTTCGGAGAAAAATTTTTTTTTTCTTTTATGGTAACATTTATTGTTTACCTTTATTCAAATTTCAGAGTCACATAAATAATTGATAAAAAAATTATGCTTAGGTGATGTTTTGTTAGTTCAAGTTGAAAGTACAATTGTTTATGTTAATAATTTGACGATTTACGATTGTTGTAACGTTTTTGCCCATTTCGACGTCGTCCCAATTCGATTCATCGATGAAGGAATCGCCGAACGTTTCTTCATTAGGTTGGATCACGATATTTTCTCGTTTTTTTAGTCAATTCCGTCACCATTTTCCGATTTCGAATAAAGAATCTCCTTTCCGATCATAGATCCAATTTTTCTCTTACTTGCGTTTGAATCTTTCACGTAACCTACGAAAAGTAAATTTTTTGGGGAGAGTTTTTTGAAAAAGTATTCGTAATAGACAATAATACCTTCAGCTACAGTGGATGATTTCTGCGATTTGCTTCGGCATTTTCTCGAACTTATCGGTTCCAATTACTTGCTTTGTGCACTTTTCCCGCCGGTAATTAACGAAGAATCCGTCGGACGTTGTTTTTTTTTTGAACGGTTTGGCACATTTTGCCTTCGATTGTGAATTTGAAATCACCAGGATGATATTACCGTGATTTTCAATGTCCTCGATTTTAATTTTGGTAAATTGTCCACTCCGGACTGCACCATATACGCTAATAATCATGACAACCTGGAATAAATGAATTATTTTTTTATCATTGACGGATAGGTATAGTGTTCTAAATAATTTATGTAAGTGGTATTGAAAATATTTTTTGAGAATTTGTATGATTTTTTATATCAATTGTTTTGTAAATAGTGTATGAATGTGTTAAAATATTACCTTCAACACGAGGTACGGGTCGTCTGGAGCCTTCTCCAAAAACTCTTTTACTTCGGCTGCCGTGAAAACTTTTGCCTTTTTGCTCTGGAAGACTGTTCTTTGTTTTTTCAGGAAAGAAACAATTTTTACATTTTCCGTGACATCAGTGGTAGATTTCAGCATGGAAAAAACTGCCCATAACGTAAAGGGTCTTTTTGTTTGCGATAACTCATTAAAATAAGCGAGAAGGACGTTTTCTGACGTTTGTTTCACGAGGTTTTGTTCCTTTCATAACTTGTAGGTTAGGTATTTCCCATCGTATTTCTTCTTAGATTTTGTTGGAAGCAAGTTGCGTTTTGTTTCCTCGGCAGCGTCCTTAATTTGAGGGGGTGTTAGAAATTCGCTTTTGGAATCCGAATTTCCCATTTTTGATGAAAAAGACTTGCCAATAGCGCGCTTTGACAAAAGGTGACGAACTTTTTTATTAAGACAAGAGCCACTTGTCAACGAACAGGGATACGCGCATTGACACAGACACACACGAACATGACGAGTATTGTTCTTTTACTCCGTTGGGGACGCCACTTGTGTGTGTATGCGCTGCGCTAGTGTTAGGTTGCTGTCTCATATGAGCGAAAAATGCAAAGCAGAAAACAAACAGCCAATTACAGAGCATCTTTAAGAACATTTTCGATCCTCCCCCCTTTACAAGCGTGGAATTGCTTGGTTTCGCTCCGCTGTCGGGCAAAATTAATTTCCATCAACGTTTTTATCGTATCTGTAGTAACGTATTTTGTTTAAAAAAATGGTGTCCGTACTGTTCAACCGAATCTTGCAATTTGAAGAACTTTCTGAACTTTACAGCGTCATATTTCAAAAACTAAACACAAGAATTGATTCATATTTACAATAACATTCAAATCTTGTATAAATTCAGTGTGATTGATTCTCCCTGTATTTTTATGAATTCCTTTATCAAGTGAAGCGATAAAATGCGGAAATTCTCAAGTTTTGCATAAGCCCTCGTGGGTCGCGTGAACCCAACTGTTACCCAATTGGGTATTATTTTGGTAACAAGACAGTAAATTGAACAAATAGCGCCAAATTAACACTTGAAATTTTGATAATGTGATTCTCTGTTGAAATTGACCAATAAACTCAACAGTAAAAATCGATAATATCATTTCCCGGCTGTAGAGGATAGAAAAAACACGATGTCGAATTTCAATTTTAATTCTGGAAAATTAACATGCATTCAAAAACAGTCTTGAAATTTATTATTCACAAAACCTTATTTCAAAACATATGTACTACCGACAGTAAACTTGAAGCCGCCTTCACCAGACATGAATATTCGACATCATGTTTTTTATATTTTCTACAGCCGGAAGATAAAATTATCGATTTTTATTGCTAAGCTTTTTAGCCCAATTTCAACAAAGAATCACACTATCAACATTTGAAGTGTTTAAGTGTATTCAGTTTACTCTCATGTTACTGAAATGATACGCAATTTCATTTCTACTCAGGACAGAAAACTTGTAATGAAAAAGTTTTCATCTTCTGAAAAGTATTACATCTTCCCAAAAGGCCAAAAAAAGAAATCGCAGGAGAGGCCCGCGAAATTACCTCCAAAAGCGAAAAATATCGCCAAGAAACACAATTTTACGAAATAAGCTATGTGTAAAAAGACAGAAGGCTCCAAGAAAACAAAATCCCTCAATCTCACATTCAAATAATTTACCCAGATAAACAGAAACATCACTTTCCTACACATTCAATAACTAGATATAAATTCAATAGATTTAATTTTCAAAATATATTCCACATTAATCTTACACTACCTGTAATTCAGGCATTGTAACTTGTAACTTAAGGGGGTCCTACCATGTAAACGCCGTTTTTCGAGGCGTTTTTTGGGATCTTGCAGAAGGAAAAGAATTCAATATTTTCCAATGCGGTTTTTTTTTAAATTTTTATTGGTCCTTTGAGTATAATAAAAAAATCCAAGTTTAAGAAATAAGTTTTATGCCGTAGCCACAGCACCCTTGCGAAATTAGGCCTTCCAAAAGTATGTGGGTTGATGGTACACACGATTTTGCAAAAACTGTTCGTCTGAAACACAAAAGGAAAAGTTTTTTACAGTCTGCAGACTTGCCGCTATCGTACGGTAATAATTCACATAATTATCTTTACAATTGTCAAAATGGCGGATGATGAAAAAAAAAGATCTCATTTTTCGGTTTTTTAAGCAGATGAAAACAATTTTTTATTATTTGTTTATAACAATTGGAAGCTCATCTTGTACCGAACGATAGCGACAAGTCTGCAGATTGTAAAAAACTTTTCCTTTTGTGTTTCAGACGAACAGTTTTTGCAAAATCGTGTGTACCATCAGCCCACATACTTTTGGAAGGCCTAATTTCGCAGGGGTGCTGTGGCTACAGCATAACACTTATTTCTTAAACTTCGATTTTTTATACTCAAAGGACCAATACAAATTTAAAAAAAAACCGCATTGGAAAATATTGAATTCTTTTCCTTCTGCAAGATCCCAAAAACGCCTCGAAAAACGGCGTTTACATGGTAGGACCCCCTTAACCATGACAGTCCCAACTCTGTAAATGCAGAGAGCAGTTACACTAACCGCGTATGATATCGTGTAATGTAAAAAATTAGCTTGAAGGTGTTCTACGGGTTCCCCGGCTTGAAGACGGTAGCGAACGGTCGCGTTTCCTCAGCTCCGACGGAGCATCCGGTTATTCATTGCACAATTCCTCGAAAACAAAAAAACACTATCCTGAAATTTTGCTATTTTATAGGAAAAAATCTCAGCTTTTTAACTAGATGATTTAAAAAAAACAAAAAAATGAGTCCAAATTTGAGAAAAAGTCAAATTTATTTTTGACTTTCGAGAATGGAGTTCAAATTTTGATTTTTTTCAAAAACGGTTACGAAAAAGACTGAAGAAAATATATGAAGTAAAATTTTGGTTTATGCAAAAACAAATAAGTTATATTCGTTTAAAAAACACGCGTCCCAACAAAAGTCTTAAATCCCCCCCCCCCCCCCCCTATTTCAGCAAATGTTTATATTTATAATTTCATGTGACATGACGTTATGTCTCTTTTATTTCTTAAATTTAAATTTAAGCTAATATAAAGAAAATTTTATTTTTTCTTAGTGTTTTAGTTTGAATTTGACGGTTTTTTTACAAAAAGGAAACAAATTCGTAGACATTATTTAAGCAAACGATTTTGAATTTCGACGGTTTTTTCGTATCTCACATATTTTGGTTAAAAAATGAAATTTTCCATTTTCATAGTGCATTTTAAAATCAAAACATAAAATATATATCCTTTCGAAAAATTTCCTAATAAGAATTTGTAGACCTCACTTAGGAATAGTACATTTTAAAATATACAAAGCGGGTTTGAAACAACTGATATTTCGATCAGTACAAATTAGTGAAAATATTTTGAAATTTAAGGAGTATAGAGTCGAATGTAGATGGGGGATGCAGAAAAGGAGGGTCTGGGGGGCGAAGGCCGCAGCCACACCCAGGGGCGGTGCCCAAGTGGGGGGTTCGGGTGGCGAAGCCCCCTTACACAATAAAACAATATTTTAAATGAAAATTCTCGACTCCAATCGTAGAGGTGGTTGTAACGCCATTCATTGATGAATCAAAAAACATGTAAACTGTATCACGATGCGCGCCATCTACCGAACTAACCTGAAATGAAACCGCGCTCGAATTTGAAAATTATTAATCTCTTTTTGGTCTTCGGAGAAAAATTTTTTTTTTCTTTTATGGTAACATTTATTGTTTACCTTTATTCAAATTTCAGAGTCACATAAATAATTGATAAAAAAATTATGCTTAGGTAATGTTTTGTTAGTTCAAGTTGAAAGTACAATTGTTTATGTTAATAATTGGACGATTTACGATTGTTGTAACGTTTTTGCCCATTTCGACGTCGTCCCAATTCGATTCATCGATGAAGGAATCGCCGAACGTTTCTTCATTAGGTTGGATCACGATATTTTCTCGTTTTTTTAGTCAATTCCGTCACCATTTTCCGATTTCGAATAAAGAATCTCCTTTCCGATCATAGATCCAATTTTTCTCTTACTTGCGTTTGAATCTTTCACGTAACCTACGAAAAGTAAATTTTTTGGGGAGAGTTTTTTGAAAAAGTATTCGTAATAGACAATAATACCTTCAGCTACAGTGGATGATTTCTGCGATTTGCTTCGGCATTTTCTCGAACTTATCGGTTCCAATTACTTGCTTTGTGCACTTTTCTCGCCGGTAATTAACGAAGAATCCGTCGGACGTTGTTTTTTTTTGAACGGTTTGGCACATTTTGCCTTCGATTGTGAATTTGAAATCACCAGGATGATATTACCGTGATTTTCAATGTCCTCGATTTTAATTTTGGTAAATTGTCCACTCCGGACTGCACCATATACGCTAATAATCATGACAACCTGGAATAAATGAATTATTTTTTTATCATTGACGGATAGGTATAGTGTTCTAAATAATTTATGTAAGTGGTATTGAAAATATTTTTTGAGAATTTGTATGATTTTTTATATCAATTGTTTTGTAAATAGTGTATGAATGTGTTAAAATATTACCTTCAACACGAGGTACGGGTCGTCTGGAGCCTTCTCCAAAAACTCTTTTACTTCGGCTGCCGTGAAAACTTTTGCCTTTTTGCTCTGGAAGACTGTTCTTTGTTTTTTCAGGAAAGAAACAATTTTTACATTTTCCGTGACATCAATGGTAGATTTCAGCATGGAAAAAACTGCCCATAACGTAAAGGGTCTTTTTGTTTGCGATAACTCATTAAAATAAGCGAGAAGGACGTTTTCTGACGTTTGTTTCACGAGGTTTTGTTCCTTTCATAACTTGTAGGTTAGGTATTTCCCATCGTATTTCTTCTTAGATTTTGTTGGAAGCAAGTTGCGTTTTGTTTCCTCGGCAGCGTCCTTAATTTGAGGGGGTGTTAGAAATTCGCTTTTGGAATCCGAATTTCCCATTTTTGATGAAAAAGACTTGCCAATAGCGCGCTTTGACAAAAGGTGACGAACTTTTTTATTAAGACAAGAGCCACTTGTCAACGAACAGGGATACGCGCATTGACACAGACACACACGAACATGACGAGTATTGTTCTTTTACTCCGTTGGGGACGCCACTTGTGTGTGTATGCGCTGCGCTAGTGTTAGGTTGCTGTCTCATATGAGCGAAAAATGCAAAGCAGAAAACAAACAGCCAATTACAGAGCATCTTTAAGAACATTTTCGATCCTCCCCCCTTTACAAGCGTGGAATTGCTTGGTTTCGCTCCGCTGTCGGGCAAAATTAATTTCCATCAACGTTTTTATCGTATCTGTAGTAACGTATTTTGTTTAAAAAAATGGTGTCCGTACTGTTCAACCGAATCTTGCAATTTGAAGAACTTTCTGAACTTTACAGCGTCATATTTCAAAAACTAAACACAAGAATTGATTCATATTTACAATAACATTCAAATCTTGTATAAATTCAGTGTGATTGATTCTCCCTGTATTTTTATGAATTCCTTTATCAAGTGAAGCGATAAAATGCGGAAATTCTCAAGTTTTGCATAAGCCCTCGTGGGTCGCGTGAACCCAACTGTTACCCAATTGGGTATTATTTTGGTAACAAGACAGTAAATTGAACAAATAGCGCCAAATTAACACTTGAAATTTTGATAATGTGATTCTCTGTTGAAATTGACCAATAAACTCAACAGTAAAAATCGATAATATCATTTCCCGGCTGTAGAGGATAGAAAAAACACGATGTCGAATTTCAATTTTAATTCTGGAAAATTAACATGCATTCAAAAACAGTCTTGAAATTTATTATTCACAAAACCTTATTTCAAAACATATGTACTACCGACAGTAAACTTGAAGCCGCCTTCACCAGACATGAATATTCGACATCATGTTTTTTATATTTTCTACAGCCGGAAGATAAAATTATCGATTTTTATTGCTAAGCTTTTTAGCCCAATTTCAACAAAGAATCACACTATCAACATTTGAAGTGTTTAAGTGTATTCAGTTTACTCTCATGTTACTGAAATGATACGCAATTTCATTTCTACTCAGGACAGAAAACTTGTAATGAAAAAGTTTTCATCTTCTGAAAAGTATTACATCTTCCCAAAAGGCCAAAAAAAGAAATCGCAGGAGAGGCCCGCGAAATTACCTCCAAAAGCGAAAAATATCGCCAAGAAACACAATTTTACGAAATAAGCTATGTGTAAAAAGACAGAAGGCTCCAAGAAAACAAAATCCCTCAATCTCACATTCAAATAATTTACCCAGATAAACAGAAACATCACTTTCCTACACATTCAATAACTAGATATAAATTCAATAGATTTAATTTTCAAAATATATTCCACATTAATCTTACACTACCTGTAATTCAGGCATTGTAACTTGTAACTTAAGGGGTCCTACCATGTAAACGCCGTTTTTCGAGGCGTTTTTTGGGATCTTGCAGAAGGAAAAGAATTCAATATTTTCCAATGCGGTTTTTTTTTAAATTTTTATTGGTCCTTTGAGTATAATAAAAAAATCCAAGTTTAAGAAATAAGTTTTATGCCGTAGCCACAGCACCCTTGCGAAATTAGGCCTTCCAAAAGTATGTGGGTTGATGGTACACACGATTTTGCAAAAACTGTTCGTCTGAAACACAAAAGGAAAAGTTTTTTACAGTCTGCAGACTTGCCGCTATCGTACGGTAATAATTCACATAATTATCTTTACAATTGTCAAAATGGCGGATGATGAAAAAAAAAGATCTCATTTTTCGGTTTTTTAAGCAGATGAAAACAATTTTTTATTATTTTTTTATAACAATTGGAAGCTCATCTTGTACCTAACGATAGCGACAAGTCTGCAGATTGTAAAAAACTTTTCCTTTTGTGTTTCAGACGAACAGTTTTTGCAAAATCGTGTGTACCATCAGCCCACATACTTTTGGAAGGCCTAATTTCGCAGGGGTGCTGTGGCTACAGCATAACACTTATTTCTTAAACTTCGATTTTTTTTTATACTCAAAGGACCAATACAAATTTAAAAAAAAACCGCATTGGAAAATATTGAATTCTTTTCCTTCTGCAAGATCCCAAAAAACGCCTCGAAAAACGGCGTTTACATGGTAGGACCCCTTAACCATGACAGTCCCAACTCTGTAAATGCAGAGAGCAGTTACACTAACCGCGTATGATATCGTGTAATGTAAAAAATTAGCTTGAAGGTGTTCTACGGGTTCCCCGGCTTGAAGACGGTAGCGAACGGTCGCGTTTCCTCAGCTCCGACGGAGCATCCGGTTATTCATTGCACAATTCCTCGAAAACAAAAAAACACTATCCTGAAATTTTGCTATTTTATAGGAAAAAATCTCAGCTTTTTAACTAGATGATTTAAAAAAAACAAAAAAATGAGTCCAAATTTGAGAAAAAGTCAAATTTATTTTTGACTTTCGAGAATGGAGTTCAAATTTTGATTTTTTTCAAAAACGGTTACGAAAAAGACTGAAGAAAATATATGAAGTAAAATTTTGGTTTATGCAAAAAGAAATAAGTTATATTCGTTTAAAAAAGTTGCTTCCCATAAAAATTTTTAAATCCCCCCCCCACCACTATTTCAGCAAATGTTTATATTTATAATTTCATGTGACATGACGTTATGTCTCTTTTATTTCTTAAATTTAAATTTAAGCTAATATAAAGAAAATTTTATTTTTTCTTAGTGTTTTAGTTTGAATTTGACGGTTTTTTTACAAAAAAGGAAACAAATTCGTAGACATTATTTAAGCAAACGATTTTGAATTTCGACGGTTTTTTCGTATCTCACATATTTTGGTTAAAAAATGAAATTTTCCATTTTCATAGTGCATTTTAAAATCAAAACATAAAATATATATCCTTTCGAAAAATTTCCTAATAAGAATTTGTAGACCTCACTTAGGAATAGTACATTTTAAAATATACAAAGCGGGTTTGAAACAACTGATATTTCGATCAGTACAAATTAGTGAAAATATTTTGAAATTTAAGGAGTATAGAGTCGAATGTAGATGGGGGATGCAGAAAAGGAGGGTCTGGGGGGCGAAGGCCACCCAGCCACACCCAGGGGCGGTGCCCAAGTGGGGGGTTCGGGTGGCGAAGCCCCCTTACACAATAAAACAATATTTTAAATGAAAATTCTCGACTCCAATCGTAGAGGTGGTTGTAACGCCATTCATTGATGAATCAAAAAACATGTAAACTGTATCACGATGCGCGCCATCTACCGAACTAACCTGAAATGAAACCGCGCTCGAATTTGAAAATTATTAATCTCTTTTTGGTCTTCGGAGAAAAATTTTTTTTTCTTTTATGGTAACATTTATTGTTTACCTTTATTCAAATTTCAGAGTCACATAAATAATTGATAAAAAAATTATGCTTAGGTAATGTTTTGTTAGTTCAAGTTGAAAGTACAATTGTTTATGTTAATAATTGGACGATTTACGATTGTTGTAACGTTTTTGCCCATTTCGACGTCGTCCCAATTCGATTCATCGATGAAGGAATCGCCGAACGTTTCTTCATTAGGTTGGATCACGATATTTTCTCGTTTTTTTAGTCAATTCCGTCACCATTTTCCGATTTCGAATAAAGAATCTCCTTTCCGATCATAGATCCAATTTTTCTCTTACTTGCGTTTGAATCTTTCACGTAACCTACGAAAAGTAAATTTTTTGGGGAGAGTTTTTTGAAAAAGTATTCGTAATAGACAATAATACCTTCAGCTACAGTGGATGATTTCTGCGATTTGCTTCGGCATTTTCTCGAACTTATCGGTTCCAATTACTTGCTTTGTGCACTTTTCTCGCCGGTAATTAACGAAGAATCCGTCGGACGTTGTTTTTTTTTTGAACGGTTTGGCACATTTTGCCTTCGATTGTGAATTTGAAATCACCAGGATGATATTACCGTGATTTTCAATGTCCTCGATTTTAATTTTGGTAAATTGTCCACTCCGGACTGCACCATATACGCTAATAATCATGACAACCTGGAATAAATGAATTATTTTTTTATCATTGACGGATAGGTATAGTGTTCTAAATAATTTATGTAAGTGGTATTGAAAATATTTTTTGAGAATTTGTATGATTTTTTATATCAATTGTTTTGTAAATAGTGTATGAATGTGTTAAAATATTACCTTCAACACGAGGTACGGGTCGTCTGGAGCCTTCTCCAAAAACTCTTTTACTTCGGCTGCCGTGAAAACTTTTGCCTTTTTGCTCTGGAAGACTGTTCTTTGTTTTTTCAGGAAAGAAACAATTTTTACATTTTCCGTGACATCAATGGTAGATTTCAGCATGGAAAAAACTGCCCATAACGTAAAGGGTCTTTTTGTTTGCGATAACTCATTAAAATAAGCGAGAAGGACGTTTTCTGACGTTTGTTTCACGAGGTTTTGTTCCTTTCATAACTTGTAGGTTAGGTATTTCCCATCGTATTTCTTCTTAGATTTTGTTGGAAGCAAGTTGCGTTTTGTTTCCTCGGCAGCGTCCTTAATTTGAGGGGGTGTTAGAAATTCGCTTTTGGAATCCGAATTTCCCATTTTTGATGAAAAAGACTTGCCAATAGCGCGCTTTGACAAAAGGTGACGAACTTTTTTATTAAGACAAGAGCCACTTGTCAACGAACAGGGATACGCGCATTGACACAGACACACACGAACATGACGAGTATTGTTCTTTTACTCCGTTGGGGACGCCACTTGTGTGTGTATGCGCTGCGCTAGTGTTAGGTTGCTGTCTCATATGAGCGAAAAATGCAAAGCAGAAAACAAACAGCCAATTACAGAGCATCTTTAAGAACATTTTCGATCCTCCCCCTTTACAAGCGTGGAATTGCTTGGTTTCGCTCCGCTGTCGGGCAAAATTAATTTCCATCAACGTTTTTATCGTATCTGTAGTAACGTATTTTGTTTAAAAAAATGGTGTCCGTACTGTTCAACCGAATCTTGCAATTTGAAGAACTTTCTGAACTTTACAGCGTCATATTTCAAAAACTAAACACAAGAATTGATTCATATTTACAATAACATTCAAATCTTGTATAAATTCAGTGTGATTGATTCTCCCTGTATTTTTATGAATTCCTTTATCAAGTGAAGCGATAAAATGCGGAAATTCTCAAGTTTTGCATAAGCCCTCGTGGGTCGCGTGAACCCAACTGTTACCCAATTGGGTATTATTTTGGTAACAAGACAGTAAATTGAACAAATAGCGCCAAATTAACACTTGAAATTTTGATAATGTGATTCTCTGTTGAAATTGACCAATAAACTCAACAGTAAAAATCGATAATATCATTTCCCGGCTGTAGAGGATAGAAAAAACACGATGTCGAATTTCAATTTTAATTCTGGAAAATTAACATGCATTCAAAAACAGTCTTGAAATTTATTATTCACAAAACCTTATTTCAAAACATATGTACTACCGACAGTAAACTTGAAGCCGCCTTCACCAGACATGAATATTCGACATCATGTTTTTTATATTTTCTACAGCCGGAAGATAAAATTATCGATTTTTATTGCTAAGCTTTTTAGCCCAATTTCAACAAAGAATCACACTATCAACATTTGAAGTGTTTAAGTGTATTCAGTTTACTCTCATGTTACTGAAATGATACGCAATTTCATTTCTACTCAGGACAGAAAACTTGTAATGAAAAAGTTTTCATCTTCTGAAAAGTATTACATCTTCCCAAAAGGCCAAAAAAAGAAATCGCAGGAGAGGCCCGCGAAATTACCTCCAAAAGCGAAAAATATCGCCAAGAAACACAATTTTACGAAATAAGCTATGTGTAAAAAGACAGAAGGCTCCAAGAAAACAAAATCCCTCAATCTCACATTCAAATAATTTACCCAGATAAACAGAAACATCACTTTCCTACACATTCAATAACTAGATATAAATTCAATAGATTTAATTTTCAAAATATATTCCACATTAATCTTACACTACCTGTAATTCAGGCATTGTAACTTGTAACTTAAGGGGGTCCTACCATGTAAACGCCGTTTTTCGAGGCGTTTTTTGGGATCTTGCAGAAGGAAAAGAATTCAATATTTTCCAATGCGGTTTTTTTTTAAATTTTTATTGGTCCTTTGAGTATAATAAAAAAATCCAAGTTTAAGAAATAAGTTTTATGCCGTAGCCACAGCACCCTTGCGAAATTAGGCCTTCCAAAAGTATGTGGGTTGATGGTACACACGATTTTGCAAAAACTGTTCGTCTGAAACACAAAAGGAAAAGTTTTTTACAGTCTGCAGACTTGCCGCTATCGTACGGTAATAATTCACATAATTATCTTTACAATTGTCAAAATGGCGGATGATGAAAAAAAAAGATCTCATTTTTCGGTTTTTTAAGCAGATGAAAACAATTTTTTATTATTTGTTTATAACAATTGGAAGCTCATCTTGTACCGAACGATAGCGACAAGTCTGCAGATTGTAAAAAACTTTTCCTTTTGTGTTTCAGACGAACAGTTTTTGCAAAATCGTGTGTACCATCAGCCCACATACTTTTGGAAGGCCTAATTTCGCAGGGGTGCTGTGGCTACAGCATAACACTTATTTCTTAAACTTCGATTTTTTTTTATACTCAAAGGACCAATACAAATTTAAAAAAAACCGCATTGGAAAATATTGAATTCTTTTCCTTCTGCAAGATCCCAAAAAACGCCTCGAAAAACGGCGTTTACATGGTAGGACCCCCTTAACCATGACAGTCCCAACTCTGTAAATGCAGAGAGCAGTTACACTAACCGCGTATGATATCGTGTAATGTAAAAAATTAGCTTGAAGGTGTTCTACGGGTTCCCCGGCTTGAAGACGGTAGCGAACGGTCGCGTTTCCTCAGCTCCGACGGAGCATCCGGTTATTCATTGCACAATTCCTCGAAAACAAAAAAACACTATCCTGAAATTTTGCTATTTTATAGGAAAAAATCTCAGCTTTTTAACTAGATGATTTAAAAAAAAACAAAAAAATGAGTCCAAATTTGAGAAAAAGTCAAATTTATTTTTGACTTTCGAGAATGGAGTTCAAATTTTGATTTTTTTCAAAAACGGTTACGAAAAAGACTGAAGAAAATATATGAAGTAAAATTTTGGTTTATGCAAAAAGAAATAAGTTATATTCGTTTAAAAAAGAGGCTTCCCATCAAAAGTCTGAAATCCCCCCCCCCCCCTATTTCAGCAAATGTTTATATTTATAATTTCATGTGACATGACGTTATGTCTCTTTTATTTCTTAAATTTAAATTTAAGCTAATATAAAGAAAATTTTATTTTTTCTTAGTGTTTTAGTTTGAATTTGACGGTTTTTTTACAAAAAGGAAACAAATTCGTAGACATTATTTAAGCAAACGATTTTGAATTTCGACGGTTTTTTCGTATCTCACATATTTTGGTTAAAAAATGAAATTTTCCATTTTCATAGTGCATTTTAAAATCAAAACATAAAATATATATCCTTTCGAAAAATTTCCTAATAAGAATTTGTAGACCTCACTTAGGAATAGTACATTTTAAAATATACAAAGCGGGTTTGAAACAACTGATATTTCGATCAGTACAAATTAGTGAAAATATTTTGAAATTTAAGGAGTATAGAGTCGAATGTAGATGGGGGATGCAGAAAAGGAGGGTCTGGGGGGCGAAGGCCACCCAGCCACACCCAGGGGCGGTGCCCAAGTGGGGGGTTCGGGTGGCGAAGCCCCCTTACACAATAAAACAATATTTTAAATGAAAATTCTCGACTCCAATCGTAGAGGTGGTTGTAACGCCATTCATTGATGAATCAAAAAACATGTAAACTGTATCACGATGCGCGCCATCTACCGAACTAACCTGAAATGAAACCGCGCTCGAATTTGAAAATTATTAATCTCTTTTTGGTCTTCGGAGAAAAATTTTTTTTTTCTTTTATGGTAACATTTATTGTTTACCTTTATTCAAATTTCAGAGTCACATAAATAATTGATAAAAAAATTATGCTTAGGTAATGTTTTGTTAGTTCAAGTTGAAAGTACAATTGTTTATGTTAATAATTGGACGATTTACGATTGTTGTAACGTTTTTGCCCATTTCGACGTCGTCCCAATTCGATTCATCGATGAAGGAATCGCCGAACGTTTCTTCATTAGGTTGGATCACGATATTTTCTCGTTTTTTTAGTCAATTCCGTCACCATTTTCCGATTTCGAATAAAGAATCTCCTTTCCGATCATAGATCCAATTTTTCTCTTACTTGCGTTTGAATCTTTCACGTAACCTACGAAAAGTAAATTTTTTGGGGAGAGTTTTTTGAAAAAGTATTCGTAATAGACAATAATACCTTCAGCTACAGTGGATGATTTCTGCGATTTGCTTCGGCATTTTCTCGAACTTATCGGTTCCAATTACTTGCTTTGTGCACTTTTCTCGCCGGTAATTAACGAAGAATCCGTCGGACGTTGTTTTTTTTTTTGAACGGTTTGGCACATTTTGCCTTCGATTGTGAATTTGAAATCACCAGGATGATATTACCGTGATTTTCAATGTCCTCGATTTTAATTTTGGTAAATTGTCCACTCCGGACTGCACCATATACGCTAATAATCATGACAACCTGGAATAAATGAATTATTTTTTTATCATTGACGGATAGGTATAGTGTTCTAAATAATTTATGTAAGTGGTATTGAAAATATTTTTTGAGAATTTGTATGATTTTTTATATCAATTGTTTTGTAAATAGTGTATGAATGTGTTAAAATATTACCTTCAACACGAGGTACGGGTCGTCTGGAGCCTTCTCCAAAAACTCTTTTACTTCGGCTGCCGTGAAAACTTTTGCCTTTTTGCTCTGGAAGACTGTTCTTTGTTTTTTCAGGAAAGAAACAATTTTTACATTTTCCGTGACATCAATGGTAGATTTCAGCATGGAAAAAACTGCCCATAACGTAAAGGGTCTTTTTGTTTGCGATAACTCATTAAAATAAGCGAGAAGGACGTTTTCTGACGTTTGTTTCACGAGGTTTTGTTCCTTTCATAACTTGTAGGTTAGGTATTTCCCATCGTATTTCTTCTTAGATTTTGTTGGAAGCAAGTTGCGTTTTGTTTCCTCGGCAGCGTCCTTAATTTGAGGGGGTGTTAGAAATTCGCTTTTGGAATCCGAATTTCCCATTTTTGATGAAAAAGACTTGCCAATAGCGCGCTTTGACAAAAGGTGACGAACTTTTTTATTAAGACAAGAGCCACTTGTCAACGAACAGGGATACGCGCATTGACACAGACACACACGAACATGACGAGTATTGTTCTTTTACTCCGTTGGGGACGCCACTTGTGTGTGTATGCGCTGCGCTAGTGTTAGGTTGCTGTCTCATATGAGCGAAAAATGCAAAGCAGAAAACAAACAGCCAATTACAGAGCATCTTTAAGAACATTTTCGATCCTCCCCCTTTACAAGCGTGGAATTGCTTGGTTTCGCTCCGCTGTCGGGCAAAATTAATTTCCATCAACGTTTTTATCGTATCTGTAGTAACGTATTTTGTTTAAAAAAATGGTGTCCGTACTGTTCAACCGAATCTTGCAATTTGAAGAACTTTCTGAACTTTACAGCGTCATATTTCAAAAACTAAACACAAGAATTGATTCATATTTACAATAACATTCAAATCTTGTATAAATTCAGTGTGATTGATTCTCCCTGTATTTTTATGAATTCCTTTATCAAGTGAAGCGATAAAATGCGGAAATTCTCAAGTTTTGCATAAGCCCTCGTGGGTCGCGTGAACCCAACTGTTACCCAATTGGGTATTATTTTGGTAACAAGACAGTAAATTGAACAAATAGCGCCAAATTAACACTTGAAATTTTGATAATGTGATTCTCTGTTGAAATTGACCAATAAACTCAACAGTAAAAATCGATAATATCATTTCCCGGCTGTAGAGGATAGAAAAAACACGATGTCGAATTTCAATTTTAATTCTGGAAAATTAACATGCATTCAAAAACAGTCTTGAAATTTATTATTCACAAAACCTTATTTCAAAACATATGTACTACCGACAGTAAACTTGAAGCCGCCTTCACCAGACATGAATATTCGACATCATGTTTTTTATATTTTCTACAGCCGGAAGATAAAATTATCGATTTTTATTGCTAAGCTTTTTAGCCCAATTTCAACAAAGAATCACACTATCAACATTTGAAGTGTTTAAGTGTATTCAGTTTACTCTCATGTTACTGAAATGATACGCAATTTCATTTCTACTCAGGACAGAAAACTTGTAATGAAAAAGTTTTCATCTTCTGAAAAGTATTACATCTTCCCAAAAGGCCAAAAAAGAAATCGCAGGAGAGGCCCGCGAAATTACCTCCAAAAGCGAAAAATATCGCCAAGAAACACAATTTTACGAAATAAGCTATGTGTAAAAAGACAGAAGGCTCCAAGAAAACAAAATCCCTCAATCTCACATTCAAATAATTTACCCAGATAAACAGAAACATCACTTTCCTACACATTCAATAACTAGATATAAATTCAATAGATTTAATTTTCAAAATATATTCCACATTAATCTTACACTACCTGTAATTCAGGCATTGTAACTTGTAACTTAAGGGGGTCCTACCATGTAAACGCCGTTTTTCGAGGCGTTTTTTGGGATCTTGCAGAAGGAAAAGAATTCAATATTTTCCAATGCGGTTTTTTTTTAAATTTTTATTGGTCCTTTGAGTATAATAAAAAAATCCAAGTTTAAGAAATAAGTTTTATGCCGTAGCCACAGCACCCTTGCGAAATTAGGCCTTCCAAAAGTATGTGGGTTGATGGTACACACGATTTTGCAAAAACTGTTCGTCTGAAACACAAAAGGAAAAGTTTTTTACAGTCTGCAGACTTGCCGCTATCGTACGGTAATAATTCACATAATTATCTTTACAATTGTCAAAATGGCGGATGATGAAAAAAGATCTCATTTTTCGGTTTTTTAAGCAGATGAAAACAATTTTTTATTATTTGTTTATAACAATTGGAAGCTCATCTTGTACCGAACGATAGCGACAAGTCTGCAGATTGTAAAAAACTTTTCCTTTTGTGTTTCAGACGAACAGTTTTTGCAAAATCGTGTGTACCATCAGCCCACATACTTTTGGAAGGCCTAATTTCGCAGGGGTGCTGTGGCTACAGCATAACACTTATTTCTTAAACTTCGATTTTTTTTTATACTCAAAGGACCAATACAAATTTAAAAAAAACCGCATTGGAAAATATTGAATTCTTTTCCTTCTGCAAGATCCCAAAAAACGCCTCGAAAAACGGCGTTTACATGGTAGGACCCCCTTAACCATGACAGTCCCAACTCTGTAAATGCAGAGAGCAGTTACACTAACCGCGTATGATATCGTGTAATGTAAAAAATTAGCTTGAAGGTGTTCTACGGGTTCCCCGGCTTGAAGACGGTAGCGAACGGTCGCGTTTCCTCAGCTCCGACGGAGCATCCGGTTATTCATTGCACAATTCCTCGAAAACAAAAAAACACTATCCTGAAATTTTGCTATTTTATAGGAAAAAATCTCAGCTTTTTAACTAGATGATTTAAAAAAAACAAAAAAATGAGTCCAAATTTGAGAAAAAGTCAAATTTATTTTTGACTTTCGAGAATGGAGTTCAAATTTTGATTTTTTTCAAAAACGGTTACGAAAAAGACTGAAGAAAATATATGAAGTAAAATTTTGGTTTATGCAAAAAGAAATAAGTTATATTCGTTTAAAAAAGAGGCTTCCCATCAAAAGTCTGAAATCCCCCCCCCCCCCCCTATTTCAGCAAATGTTTATATTTATAATTTCATGTGACATGACGTTATGTCTCTTTTATTTCTTAAATTTAAATTTAAGCTAATATAAAGAAAATTTTATTTTTTCTTAGTGTTTTAGTTTGAATTTGACGGTTTTTTTACAAAAAGGAAACAAATTCGTAGACATTATTTAAGCAAACGATTTTGAATTTCGACGGTTTTTTCGTATCTCACATATTTTGGTTAAAAAATGAAATTTTCCATTTTCATAGTGCATTTTAAAATCAAAACATAAAATATATATCCTTTCGAAAAATTTCCTAATAAGAATTTGTAGACCTCACTTAGGAATAGTACATTTTAAAATATACAAAGCGGGTTTGAAACAACTGATATTTCGATCAGTACAAATTAGTGAAAATATTTTGAAATTTAAGGAGTATAGAGTCGAATGTAGATGGGGGATGCAGAAAAGGAGGGTCTGGGGGGCGAAGGCCACCCAGCCACACCCAGGGGCGGTGCCCAAGTGGGGGGTTCGGGTGGCGAAGCCCCCTTACACAATAAAACAATATTTTAAATGAAAATTCTCGACTCCAATCGTAGAGGTGGTTGTAACGCCATTCATTGATGAATCAAAAAACATGTAAACTGTATCACGATGCGCGCCATCTACCGAACTAACCTGAAATGAAACCGCGCTCGAATTTGAAAATTATTAATCTCTTTTTGGTCTTCGGAGAAAAATTTTTTTTTTCTTTTATGGTAACATTTATTGTTTACCTTTATTCAAATTTCAGAGTCACATAAATAATTGATAAAAAAATTATGCTTAGGTAATGTTTTGTTAGTTCAAGTTGAAAGTACAATTGTTTATGTTAATAATTGGACGATTTACGATTGTTGTAACGTTTTTGCCCATTTCGACGTCGTCCCAATTCGATTCATCGATGAAGGAATCGCCGAACGTTTCTTCATTAGGTTGGATCACGATATTTTCTCGTTTTTTTAGTCAATTCCGTCACCATTTTCCGATTTCGAATAAAGAATCTCCTTTCCGATCATAGATCCAATTTTTCTCTTACTTGCGTTTGAATCTTTCACGTAACCTACGAAAAGTAAATTTTTTGGGGAGAGTTTTTTGAAAAAAGTATTCGTAATAGACAATAATACCTTCAGCTACAGTGGATGATTTCTGCGATTTGCTTCGGCATTTTCTCGAACTTATCGGTTCCAATTACTTGCTTTGTGCACTTTTCTCGCCGGTAATTAACGAAGAATCCGTCGGACGTTGTTTTTTTTTGAACGGTTTGGCACATTTTGCCTTCGATTGTGAATTTGAAATCACCAGGATGATATTACCGTGATTTTCAATGTCCTCGATTTTAATTTTGGTAAATTGTCCACTCCGGACTGCACCATATACGCTAATAATCATGACAACCTGGAATAAATGAATTATTTTTTTATCATTGACGGATAGGTATAGTGTTCTAAATAATTTATGTAAGTGGTATTGAAAATATTTTTTGAGAATTTGTATGATTTTTTATATCAATTGTTTTGTAAATAGTGTATGAATGTGTTAAAATATTACCTTCAACACGAGGTACGGGTCGTCTGGAGCCTTCTCCAAAAACTCTTTTACTTCGGCTGCCGTGAAAACTTTTGCCTTTTTGCTCTGGAAGACTGTTCTTTGTTTTTTCAGGAAAGAAACAATTTTTACATTTTCCGTGACATCAATGGTAGATTTCAGCATGGAAAAAACTGCCCATAACGTAAAGGGTCTTTTTGTTTGCGATAACTCATTAAAATAAGCGAGAAGGACGTTTTCTGACGTTTGTTTCACGAGGTTTTGTTCCTTTCATAACTTGTAGGTTAGGTATTTCCCATCGTATTTCTTCTTAGATTTTGTTGGAAGCAAGTTGCGTTTTGTTTCCTCGGCAGCGTCCTTAATTTGAGGGGGTGTTAGAAATTCGCTTTTGGAATCCGAATTTCCCATTTTTGATGAAAAAGACTTGCCAATAGCGCGCTTTGACAAAAGGTGACGAACTTTTTTATTAAGACAAGAGCCACTTGTCAACGAACAGGGATACGCGCATTGACACAGACACACACGAACATGACGAGTATTGTTCTTTTACTCCGTTGGGGACGCCACTTGTGTGTGTATGCGCTGCGCTAGTGTTAGGTTGCTGTCTCATATGAGCGAAAAATGCAAAGCAGAAAACAAACAGCCAATTACAGAGCATCTTTAAGAACATTTTCGATCCTCCCCCCTTTACAAGCGTGGAATTGCTTGGTTTCGCTCCGCTGTCGGGCAAAATTAATTTCCATCAACGTTTTTATCGTATCTGTAGTAACGTATTTTGTTTAAAAAAATGGTGTCCGTACTGTTCAACCGAATCTTGCAATTTGAAGAACTTTCTGAACTTTACAGCGTCATATTTCAAAAACTAAACACAAGAATTGATTCATATTTACAATAACATTCAAATCTTGTATAAATTCAGTGTGATTGATTCTCCCTGTATTTTTATGAATTCCTTTATCAAGTGAAGCGATAAAATGCGGAAATTCTCAAGTTTTGCATAAGCCCTCGTGGGTCGCGTGAACCCAACTGTTACCCAATTGGGTATTATTTTGGTAACAAGACAGTAAATTGAACAAATAGCGCCAAATTAACACTTGAAATTTTGATAATGTGATTCTCTGTTGAAATTGACCAATAAACTCAACAGTAAAAATCGATAATATCATTTCCCGGCTGTAGAGGATAGAAAAAACACGATGTCGAATTTCAATTTTAATTCTGGAAAATTAACATGCATTCAAAAACAGTCTTGAAATTTATTATTCACAAAACCTTATTTCAAAACATATGTACTACCGACAGTAAACTTGAAGCCGCCTTCACCAGACATGAATATTCGACATCATGTTTTTTATATTTTCTACAGCCGGAAGATAAAATTATCGATTTTTATTGCTAAGCTTTTTAGCCCAATTTCAACAAAGAATCACACTATCAACATTTGAAGTGTTTAAGTGTATTCAGTTTACTCTCATGTTACTGAAATGATACGCAATTTCATTTCTACTCAGGACAGAAAACTTGTAATGAAAAAGTTTTCATCTTCTGAAAAGTATTACATCTTCCCAAAAGGCCAAAAAAAGAAATCGCAGGAGAGGCCCGCGAAATTACCTCCAAAAGCGAAAAATATCGCCAAGAAACACAATTTTACGAAATAAGCTATGTGTAAAAAGACAGAAGGCTCCAAGAAAACAAAATCCCTCAATCTCACATTCAAATAATTTACCCAGATAAACAGAAACATCACTTTCCTACACATTCAATAACTAGATATAAATTCAATAGATTTAATTTTCAAAATATATTCCACATTAATCTTACACTACCTGTAATTCAGGCATTGTAACTTGTAACTTAAGGGGGTCCTACCATGTAAACGCCGTTTTTCGAGGCGTTTTTTGGGATCTTGCAGAAGGAAAAGAATTCAATATTTTCCAATGCGGTTTTTTTTTAAATTTTTATTGGTCCTTTGAGTATAATAAAAAAATCCAAGTTTAAGAAATAAGTTTTATGCCGTAGCCACAGCACCCTTGCGAAATTAGGCCTTCCAAAAGTATGTGGGTTGATGGTACACACGATTTTGCAAAAACTGTTCGTCTGAAACACAAAAGGAAAAGTTTTTTACAGTCTGCAGACTTGCCGCTATCGTACGGTAATAATTCACATAATTATCTTTACAATTGTCAAAATGGCGGATGATGAAAAAAAAGATCTCATTTTTCGGTTTTTTAAGCAGATGAAAACAATTTTTTATTATTTTTTTATAACAATTGGAAGCTCATCTTGTACCGAACGATAGCGACAAGTCTGCAGATTGTAAAAAACTTTTCCTTTTGTGTTTCAGACGAACAGTTTTTGCAAAATCGTGTGTACCATCAGCCCACATACTTTTGGAAGGCCTAATTTCGCAGGGGTGCTGTGGCTACAGCATAACACTTATTTCTTAAACTTCGATTTTTTTATACTCAAAGGACCAATACAAATTTAAAAAAAACCGCATTGGAAAATATTGAATTCTTTTCCTTCTGCAAGATCCCAAAAAACGCCTCGAAAAACGGCGTTTACATGGTAGGACCCCCTTAACCATGACAGTCCCAACTCTGTAAATGCAGAGAGCAGTTACACTAACCGCGTATGATATCGTGTAATGTAAAAAATTAGCTTGAAGGTGTTCTACGGGTTCCCCGGCTTGAAGACGGTAGCGAACGGTCGCGTTTCCTCAGCTCCGACGGAGCATCCGGTTATTCATTGCACAATTCCTCGAAAACAAAAAAACACTATCCTGAAATTTTGCTATTTTATAGGAAAAAATCTCAGCTTTTTAACTAGATGATTTAAAAAAAACAAAAAAATGAGTCCAAATTTGAGAAAAAGTCAAATTTATTTTTGACTTTCGAGAATGGAGTTCAAATTTTGATTTTTTTCAAAAACGGTTACGAAAAAGACTGAAGAAAATATATGAAGTAAAATTTTGGTTTATGCAAAAAGAAATAAGTTATATTCGTTTAAAAAAGAGGCTTCCCATCAAAAGTCTGAAATCCCCCCCCCCCCCCCCCCTATTTCAGCAAATGTTTATATTTATAATTTCATGTGACATGACGTTATGTCTCTTTTATTTCTTAAATTTAAATTTAAGCTAATATAAAGAAAATTTTATTTTTTCTTAGTGTTTTAGTTTGAATTTGACGGTTTTTTTACATTTTTTGATTTTATCAATTTGACTACTATGGGTTTGACCCCACATTATATATTATTCATTCTGTGATGCACGTTTATTGGCTAATTTCTTGTATGCCCTGATGATGCCTCTGGAGATGAGGCGAAACGTTGGCAAAAATTTATTACGAATATACTTTTTTTTTTTTTTTTTTTTTTTTTTTTTTTTTTTTTGTGAGGAGGAAAAATGGCGAAATCTTTTATAGACGTTGTACAGGACTCTCCTAGGACGGGGCTAGGCATACCTGTTAAAACCAGAAAACCCCCTCTCTCGAACCAATACACCGCCCGCGGAACCGCCTTTCGGCTTTAAACTTCACGGGCGGTTGGTTCCAGCTTAAAGTCGCGTACGACTCTTCCGTCATCCATTGGCCCGGGACTCCCATCCGCGGTCGCACGCCCGTTAGGCAGACTGACTAGCCGCGCCAGTCAGGGGAGGAATAAAGCAATTCCTCCCCCGGACGACGCGGACGGCCAAGTCCGTCCAAGACGCAGGACCGCGGGTGCAGGCCGCGATGCGATTTCTACTGGCCCCCGTTGCTGCCGCGCTCTACACGCCCATCGAGCTCCCTCGTCTTCATCACCACGGTGACGAATGACTCGATAAGTGTCCATTTTTGTTCAGACTGAAGCATGAGAGAGACCATCGTGTCAGGTGTGAGTTGGGCGCCCACTTCCCGACCGACAGCCTCTCTTGCCACGCCCCACCTGGCACAGAAGAAGAGTGTGTGCTCTGCATTGTCCACAAGGGATCCGCAGTAGCAACACGACTCGTCGTCTCTTTTCTTAAAGCGCTTCAGGTACGCATTAAAGCAGCCATGGCCTGAAAGCGCTTGCGCCAGGTAAAAGCCGACTTGACCGTGCTTTCTATCCAGCCAGGTGGTGAGCTCCGGGATTAGACGGCGTGTCCATCTCCCGGATTGGTCACCATGTCATCTCGTCTGCCATTTCTCGACGAGTCTGCGCCTTCCATCCTTGCGGATGGCCTCCTTTGCGCGAGCGATTACCTGCGGGTTTGTTAAGCAGGTTAGCTCCTTACGGAGCTGAAAGGTCTCTTTCCTTTCCTCCGCCAATAAGTCAATTGGCGGGACGCTCGCCAGGACCAGCACAGCACTCGTCGACACAGTTCGGTATGCCGAGACAATTCTCATCACAACACCTCTCTGTGCCGAGAACAGCTTCCTCAGGATAGCATGGTTGTTAAGGGCACTTGTCCAGATCGGAGCTGCATAAAGCAGCTTCGAATTTACCACGTTTGCCACCAGCCTTCTCTTAGCTTCCCTGGGTCCACCAATGTTGGGCATAAGCCGAGTCAGGGCAGCCCCACATTGAATGGCTTTGGCAGTCGCGATCTGCAGGTGTTCGCCGAAGCTAAGCCTTCGATCCAACTGCACTCCCAGGTACTTAATGCTCTTTTTCCACTCTATTTCATGTTCCCCGATAGCGATCTTCGGATATTGGAAGGATCTCCTGTCTGTGACCAGCAAAGCCTCGGTCTTCTCAGGGGCCATTTTCAGGCCTCTGCTATCTAACCAACGCTTTGCCCGCCACAGAGTATCATTGATCCTCAGCTCCAGAATTCCGACGTCGTCAGCAGCGCACACGACAAGTGCGTCATCCGCGAAGCCGATGATGCCTATGATTACGAATATACTGATGTCCGCATTGTACCCGTTATTGATTATTTCTACAATTATCTCAATATCACTTGGACGTAAAACAAATTTTATATATAATTTAGAATTGGCATTTTTGTCAACTCACATTCCATTTCAATCTTCTCTTTGCCAGTGATTTTCTTCAGCGACTTATGCCAAATATACTGATTGGAAGTTCTTTCTACATATATGTCTTCGTTTCTTACTTTATCAAAAATAAAAAAATCACCATTTTTGTCACTGTCGGAGAAGAAAAACCTTAGGGTTACAACGTCTTGCTGAGTTGTAAAAAAAGTCTCAGACAAATTTCAAAAAAAGCTAAATCTAGCGACAAGATCGCTTGATTGGCGACACTGATATTGAGCTACACGGGTTTTCAAACGCTGCTCAGGAATCATACGAGAGATGTATTTACGTTTGATCACACGATAAATTTGGCAACTTAAGAGTCAGACTACTTTACTCTATATCAAAAGTCTCTCCGCTAATGATTCAGACTGTTCCCAAATTAGAGCTCTGTGGAGCTATTTGTCTTAGATAATTGATCAACACAGTAGAATTCGTAATCGATACACCTTCAAAACAAAAATCAGCTAATTACTTATCGCGAGGCATAAATCCTGATCAAATATCCAGCTCAGGTTTGAGGTTTCCGAATCATACGACACAAACAACAATATTCAAAATCACCAAAAATAAGAAAAAACGACAAAAAATTGTTAGAAAAATGGGGTTGAAGTCCTTAGATCCTTTTCCAGTCAAAAATGTCATGTTAAGAGTAGGTGTCAGGTTATCAAATTCGAATTTCAAGAAAATTAAAAGTACCTAATACTGATCCACTCGAATCACACCTTCACTATATTGCTCTTTCAACATGGCCACGTTAAGCTACCTCACGCGCAACCTCAACTGTTGTTATCAAATATGAGAGAAGCCATTTGGCTAATTGGAGGGCGCAATTTGGCTGAAAACCGGTTCACTACTGCATAAGGTGCTCAAGAATACAACCAAAGTCGATCACTCCAATGATGGGCAATCTTCCATTAACTCACATCTTTAAATCACCGCCATTTTATACCATAGGAACTGACTACACCGGGATTTTCTCAATAAAGAATAGAAATTTTCGAGGTTGTAAGGTTACTTAGGTCTTTTCGTTTGTTTCTTAACCAATGCATTGCATTTAAAGTTGGTCTCGGACGCTACGATGGATGCTTTCCTGGCTTATTTTGCGGTGCTTCGTATTGCGCCGTGGAAATTCAACTAATACATACTCTGACAATGACACTAACTTCTTTGGCGCGAATAACGAGTTGAAACGTTTGAGTGATTTTATGCTTCAAAAATGCGAATTTTTAGGTGAATCGGTTGCTAATATCAGGGTTCAATAGCACTTCATTTTGGCTTACACACCGCACTTCGGGGGTATTTGGGAAGCCGAGGTAAAATTAGTTGAACATTATTTGAAACAAGTTGCTGGAGAATGTTTGGCCACACTTTCAAATCATAATGCTGGACTCGTACTATACTATCCCAGGTGCACAGAAACCAACAGTATTTTGCGTAGCCAGATTGAAACCCAAGCAGGATACTTATGAATTTTCGATTGGATTTGGATTGAGCACGAAAAAATGCTTTGGAAATAATACTTCTCATTTCTTGTACATATACATAAGTCATATCTTGTTTACAGTGTAATCTAATGGACTTATTGTCTTATGTTTTAAAATAAAATCCCTATAAATTAGAAGTTTCATTTCAAAAGTATAAAGTGAAATTAATTAAAGTTCAATTAAAGCGATATTTATGAAAATCATATATACTTCAAATTTGCAAATTTATTTCATCAAGATCATTAACTTTACAGGATGACTATAAGTGGATTGCAGGATACGTTTTGAATGCGTATTGCTATCTCACTCACATTGACATTCCTATTTTGTAACCCACTCGTGGCCACTCTGTAAATAAGTTTAATTTATATGCATTTTTATTGAAGATTCCTTGAAGGTGGAGCGATTTTGAGTCATTTGACATTAATTTTTCCAGGATTTTTCGACGGTTTCCAGCCAGCTCATTTAGCCAGAATACTCTAAAACAAGATTAAATTCCGATGTATTTAAAAAATGTAACAACACGAGTATAATTTTATATTTTTTCCACTTTTTACGGTTTAATTTTGATTTTTTGGATCATTTTGTTTTCGTCCATAGTTCATTTAGTTTTTCCCCAGTTATTTTCGATTATGCTAGTCTTCAATATTATATTTTTGATAAGAGAAGCATCAGATATGGAAGCCGGTGCGATATCACCCAGTTTTTAATTGAGAATTAAAATTAAAATTCCTTATACCTAATAAAATTAATTTAGATATATAAATTTCACATCTGTTCGACGGACGGAGCCAACATAGTCAAACACTTTCTCAAAAGTAGTTTTCCTGATTAAAGAAACGGGCAAACTCACCGGGGTCATCGCTTCATCAAAGTTTTATGAGGTTGATAAGGAATGCGAAACACACCTTATATCTCATAGGTCCTGGGACCATTGAGATTCTTCTTCTTCTTCTTCTTGATTGTGGCTTCTTGCTGTAAGTAGCACATAGCCATAACTCAACACATTAATCAATAATCCAATACTTTCCTCACTTGTCACAGAGGATGGGGCATGAGAGCCCAGCCTACGTAGGCCACTCAGCAAACATAAAACAGGCAAATCAAAATAAAGGAAGAAAAGTGTAATACTAAGAGGATTAGGTAAATTGAGAAAATTAAATAATTAGACCGCCCGATTTCGGGAACCTTCCCAACTCTCCAACTGTCTATCCTAATGTTTGGAGGGGTATAGACGGAGGGCACAGATAGGGAGCCAAAGGAGGTAGCAATCCTAATGGCCACAGAATCTAGATCTGCGAGCCAAGGAACCGCTACCTCCAGCGGCATAACTGCCAGATCTTCCCGAACCAGTATAGGAGATCACCCCCCCCCCCCCCTCCACGACGCGTGGAGCGGTCACATCTGATGGTGAGGTATCCGAAGAATTCGAAAACCACGTCCCACATGAGCCAGAACTCCGTAATACAGAGGATGTGCAGCTCATGCTCGGTCAGGATGGACTCAATCTCAGCCTTCTTGTTGTTAACACTGTGGGCATTCCATACCGAGAATCTAACTCTCTTATGAGGTGAACGCATCATTGGCCCGACAGGCAAACGAACTTAAGATATGAATAAAAAGAAACAACAGACATGCACCAACAAATATAAATATAAAATATAACTAAGAATATATAAATGAAAATTAACAAAAAAAAGGATAAACTGCCGCCTAGCAGCACTAAGAGGACACACCAGCCAGCGAACCAGGACTCCGGGGAGAACTGCCATCAGCCAAACCAATCCGATCATCCACCAATACGTCCGGCTTATTCAACATGGTTCGACCAAGGTCCAGCAATGACCTGGCTATCTCAAAAGAGGAACCAGACACTGACGAAATCAAGGCAGAAGTAGTGATAGAGAGACCCAAGTTCCTCATGACGAAAGAAGGTACCTCCAATGAGAGACGGTAAAAGTCTGCATCCAGACGGCGCCCAGGCCTCAATATGCCCCTCTCCCTAAGAGCGTCCTCTGCCTCCCTAAATCCAAAGTTACCCCAATAGCACGTCTTCATGTTCTCAAATTCATATTGATACACCGGACATTCTCTAGAATGTGGTCACGTGATCGCCGCAGCAATTAGAGCAATTCCATAAATAGTCCCTAATGCGGAGATGGTATGGCTCAAAAATATTTAAGTTGAATATATCCCAGAGTAGTTCTCAGCATAAACCTAAAAATGAAGCACAAGTAAGCGTCCAAGATGGCAGAGATATAATGTTAAAGCCACATGTAGTAGATGGAACACAGTTGAAAACTAGGTGACTTAGCAGAAATAATCACACACTCTTTTATCATAATTGCATATGCAGGTGCAAATGGTGCGTGAGGAAATATCACGCACTTATAGAAATTCAGATAGTGAAGCACTCCACAAAAACATCCACTCTCGATCAATGCCACAACGAAAAAACATGCAATTGACCATAGAGATTCTTTAAAATCTGCAATGAGCCTCGCTCTTACCATCAAAGGTAGATTCTACCTACGCGGATCTAGATCAGAAATTTTAATAATTTATATTAACTGGTTTGAGACAGCTAGAAATATTTTCTATTGTATGATGTTATACAGTACGCGTAGAAAGCTTATGTTTTGTACATAGCGATGACATACATTTTTTAAAATCAAAAGTACAGCATATAACTGTAAAGTACATCAGAAAATTTCCCTATCAATTGAAAAGGGACAAAAAGCGTTTATAAGCAAGCGATAATACATTCTTGCGTAACGTGTATCACCTACTGTTATTTTAATTCAAGCGTCGTTTTATGCGTCAATAGGGTGATTTTTCATTATGGAATAACTCAATTAATTCAATTGACTAAGCTTAAGATTATTTTTAATAAATTAAATATACAATCTTATTGACTAGTACAATTCAAAGCATAAACTAATATAATTCTCTTTTTCCCTTAATTTGGTGATTGCTTTATATTTGCATACTTTGTAATGATTATTCTATTCACTATCATATGATTGATACTTGACCGTCTGAGTAGGTATGTAGAAAAGAATTACCAAGAACAAAAGTGTTTTATTTTTAGCCACAGAATTCTAATCTGAAACAAAAAATTAGGCTTTTCATTGGAAGATATTCATTTGGTTTAAGGGGACTTGGCAATTGTTTTTCCGGAATTTCTACATTTTGTTTTTACTCCCTCACAAGAGAATGAAAGCAAGTATTCAAAAACTATTTTGTGTCGTGTTTATTTATGTAATGAAGAGTAATAAAATACCATAGAACATTGTATTGTTGTAGCAAAATGACGACGCAAATTTTTTAATTTTAATGTATTTTTTCTTGGTTTTGCAGCGATTGCGAACAAACGGAGGTTCCAATAGGATTGAGAAAATTTGAGAATACGTACAGTATGTATCATTTCCAATAGAACCTCCGATACAATATCTATAAATCCTTATGCTACCGAAAAAAATTCATAAGTCGTACTTTTTCGACTATAAAATTGATCCTTCTGTTTTTCTTATTTTTTATAGGTTCTGCGGGAAACTGTGGATGCAAGTAGTATATTTATGTGTTACCGAAGTTAACAAGATCAATTCAATTGAAGATATCACTGCAAAAGCAAGAAAAATTACGTCAAAATTTAAAAACCTGCGCTGCAATTTTACTACAATAATATTACTTTTTATGATTTTTTTTTTACTCTAGATTATATAAATGAACACGACACAAAAGAGGTTTTTAATACTTTCTTTCATTCTTTTATGAGAAAGTTAAAACAAAACGTGGAAATTCTCGAAAAACCATTGCCTGGTCACTTCAAATTGGGTCCAAACTGAACACTGTATCTGAGTAATAAGTCTGCTATTATGTGAAATTTGTAAACTTCTAATTCCCAGAATGTAAATTTATAAAACCTTGAAATTTTAATTTATCAAAGATAAAATGCTTATTGAGATACAGCTCTGTCACGCCTTACATGTTGATGCTGAACAATCAACTTTGTTTAAAACATTCTTTTTAGAAAATATGATTAGTTTTAAATTTGCACACAATAAGCAATATTCTGAAAAAAAATTTCCAAATAAACTTTTTATGTTCCAATTGTAAAATGTAAGTTTTTAAGTCGTACATAATAAATTAATATAATACATTATGAAATTTTCAGCTCATTAAAACGACAGGAGATGTATTTAGACTTATACCTTTCTCGGTTTTTATTATTGTGCCATTTATGGAAGTTCTACTGCCGATAGCTATAAAAATTTTTCCTGGCTTATTACCATCTACATTTCAAACTGCAAGTGATAAGGAGGATAAATTGAAAAAAGCATTAAAGGTAAGTACCATGAAATACTTTTTATAAAAATATAAAGTTATATATTGGATCATCAATATTGATTATATTAAGCTGTTTTAGGTAAAAATTGAAATGGCAAAGTTTTTGCAAAAGACTTTGGATGAAATGTCTGTGCAATCGTCTGCTCATCGCTCTCAAAAAGCTAAGGAATTTTCTGATTTTTTTTATAAAGTCCGATCAACTGGATCTGTCGCATCAAATGAAGAAATAATTAAATTTAGCAAACTATTTGAAGATGAAATTACCTTAGATTCTCTTTCTCGTCAACAGCTAATCGCTCTTTGCCGAGTCTTAGACGTCCAGACTCTTGGTACTACAAATTTTTTACGTTTTCTACTAAGAATGAGACTTAGAAGTCTAGCTGCTGATGACAGAGTAAGTTTCTTATATAAAAACTAACATAGGAATTAGAATTAGTAACCTAGTTTTGAATAAATTTACAACTTTTGGAGAACATTAACTACGTTGTAAAATAGGTTACTTTGATAAAACTAAGTCTTTTCAGTATAGTTATTCTCCAAAATTAGATTCTTTTGGCGTTTTAATCCTCCTTTAGGAGAGCCTCAGCGAGACTATTGGGCGGACCCTCATAGCGGGTAAGTTCAATAGCAACTCGCCCAAGTGGGGTGAAATGGTTGACAAAAACGACCTGATGATACTAAATCGGGGCCAGGAGGTCGATTATTGATTTTACGATTACCGCTCCCCGTCATGCTTCAAGGATAGGCGACTGGTGCGTTCTTAAGGTGGCGACCTTGAGCGACCAACAGTACATCGAGTTCAGTTTGCAGAAACGGTGTCAACCAGCGAACGCAGGGAGGGGTGGTAAAGGTAGGAACCCCTACTGGAACACAAGACGACTTAACAAAGACAAGCTTCGGGAATACCTTGAGGAAACCAGGATCATTGGTGGGCTTGGTTGGGTGAAGCCTACTGGGTCGTTGGAAGACTTAGTGCGTGTGACTAGGCGGAAAGTGGTCGCAGCATGTGACCACTCGATGCCTCGTCGGGGGCACAGACGTAACAAAAGCTCTATGTACTGGTGGAACGACCAGTTGTCTGACCTGCGCCGTGAATGCCTGAAAGCGCGGCGGAGATAAACCCGCTCAAAGGCCATGACAGGACCGAAGCTGGAACTAGCCGCTCGTTAAGTTTAAATTTGAATGACTGTCCCGCGAGCGGCAATATGGTTCGAGAGAGGGTTTTTTTGGTTTAAACACGTATGCCTAAGCCGGTCCTAGCAAAGCCCTGTACTAAGTATAAAAAAGATTTCACCACTTTTCCTCCTCACGAAAGAAAAGTAAATATTTCTTCTCTAAACTCTTGAAATTGCGTCAGATGCTAAGTTCACTCATTTTGTGTTTTCTGGGACCAACTGTTTGTTCAAGTTTCAATTGAGTGTCTCGCTCTTCGTAATCACTTACAAGCTGATACTCTCTTTATTGTTACTTATAAGCTTTTAGTGCTAGATGGAGGCACTCATAAGCTGATGCTCTGCATATTCTTCATGCTACATCTTTTAGGCATTTCTCAGGGAAAAAACAAAGAAGGGAATGAAAAATCTGAAAGATCAAATAAAGAAACTTTTTTCTACATAATTCAATACACCAAATAGAACTTATATAATTGAAACGGATCTACAATTTGAAATGCAGGTTCTTTACCCGGAACCTGTACTCTTGTTGAGCCCAACTAATAAATAACAAAAAAAAACTTAGTTGGACGCCAGTCACTTTCCTCAAAATGACAAAGGTAATATAGACTTCATCGAGACTCGAAATTACAAATACCAAAGGAAAACAAGACGGGGTTAATTTAAGGTCACAACAGTAAGCGGGTAAAATAAATAAAAGCCAGAATTTAATTCTCAAAGGAAGTTTGGCAGAACATTATTTATTTAAAAGAAATGAAAAATACTCTATATAATTTGCCAGAATATCAAGAAAAAAAAAATTTACAATGTTCGGAACTTTCCGAGTCAACTCGCGACAATATGGCGAATTTTACTTGACCTATCGCGTCATCACCCGAGAGAACATATTTTTGACAGGCGAGTAATATTACGTTCAGAAGGGCAAACTTACGAATCAAATGAATGCACGGAACTGTTTTTACTGCGAGAGAGAGATTAAGGTAAACACAGAAACCGTGAAATGCACTCGTGAACACTTAAAAGAGGCAAAGTGGTCTCGGGGATTAATGGACGCCGTGAAGCGTTAAGGTTGATCTCACAATGCTCAAAATTCCGAGACACTTGCCAAGAGAAATTTTGAATTACTAAAAATTACACTACCTGTACCACATCTTCAAGTTCTGGAACAAAGCGCAGAACGAATCCTCGTTCCAGCGACATCCTAGGGAGGCGTCGGAAGAATCTCTTTTTCTTCTGTAAATTCCCTTCGGGAGACAAAACTCGGTCGGCACTTGCCACTAATAGTCGCACGACGAGAGTGAAGAGATGGGTTGAAGCTCGGTAGACATTATGGCTGCCAGTTTGTTGACGTCTGCTTGAAAGCCGGTCGTGTCGCATATCCAACGTTGCTGTCCTCGTGTACATGGTGTACATGGAACAGACGGGACAGGGAGCGTAAGTGCGAGTAGTGCGTCATAAATGTTGTGAGTGCTCTCGGGTGACGACGAAGTGCGGTCTCTCTTCACACGACTCTTTCCCCAGTGCACCCCCCCCCCCCCCCCCCGTCATACCGGTGAGTTTAGTTTTCATTCAAGTGACGGGTAAAAATTTACCACATCACAAATTGACTATAGTGGATGGCAAAGTTTGTCAGGCGCTCACTGATACACCATTACTGTATCTTGCTTCAATTGTGCAGCTAAGCCAAGTGAAATGAACGATTTATGACGTGCAATAACTGATAAACATAATGAAATAAAGGAAATTGCTGAAAAGCGAATTCATAAAAAATTCAGAGAAAATATGAGTTTGATCGTGCATAAAGTAAGGCAAGGATCAGGAACATCTAATCATAGTAACACTGCACAGATTTTCCACAGATCCTGATCAAACTGCTATAATAACAGAAGTGAATAAAATCTTAATTCGAAAATTCATCCAGATTTTAAAAATGCTTGCAAGTAGGAGAGGAATGCTTCTACAATTTTTTAAAGACTTTGTCTTTCAGAGAGCAGAACTGTACGTAAGTCTACATCCTCGGTATTGCATGCCTTTATTAGTTCACAAAATACTCGTGTACGGAGGCCAAGTTATGGAACTTTTCCTGCATCCAATTAGACAGTTTTCAGAAGAAGCTGCTGAGGCTTGTAGCAAAGACATTAAGCGATTTAGAAAATTGAACATAAGAAAGATTTTTATAGTGGGAATAATAGATTTAATCCACATGAAGCTGGTATTATCTGAAAGGAAAGTTCCAGTCCACAGACAATGTACACGGAAAAAATTTGTCGCTTAAAATTTAACAGACTATTCGAAGAGTCGTGGACAGAAAGTAAAATCGGAGAAAGTCTTGTAAGGTTTCAATCACTTTTAGGAAATAGTAGAAAAAAGTCGAATAACTTTTAGAAAACCAGTTCGAAGAAAAAAAGTCGCGTATTAATTATTATAAAAGTGTTTTAAACACTAACTGATCTTTTCTAAGACGTAATGAAAAGAATCATAATCTTTGGATTCATTTGTCATAGATTTTAAAAGAACATCGAATAATTTGAAATTAAAGTAATTCAAATAAATAGTTTTGTAAATTGTATTCTAAAGTCCATCAGATTTTATATGCCGTCTTCTAAAATTTTCTCGACAGTCGCAAAAAGCGATGCGCAGAAACGTAATTTGTAGCATCGCGCAGCAGACAATGCAGCTCGGCTTTTTGTTTTTGTAATAACTTTGGTTAGATTTTGAAATTACGTACGAAGAATTAGTTCCGAGTAAGTATATGTATACCTTGATAAAGTGTATTATGTCAAATTTGAAATTTATCTATTTTTTTAGTTTTGCCTTCAAACTCTGAATGTGATCCAAATATTTTACACAAGTCTCCACGACATGTATCGGCTATGCGGGTTAAGGCGTGCGATTAGAATTGGTTTAGGATGCGTGCGTGCGTGCGAGCGTTCGATTCTCGGTGCTGCGAAGTGTTTATAAAAAATTGCGTTTCTGTAATGTACAGTGTTAAATGTAATAGTAAGTTCATATTAGAATTATATTGGCAAAACAAACGTCCACCGCGGGCTTAGGGGCGCTGCTGCATGAAAACAATCATGGCTGCGCAGGGCTTCGGCGTTCACGTATTTACTGTTGATCTGAATAGGACTTTACAAATTATGTTTATCTGTAAGTGCTAAAAATGCTTTTGTTGTCGTTAAATACGTTATGCGAGTACGTACAAGCACTGCCTTTACGGGTAAAGTCCTTTCCTTTCCTGTGCTTCAGTGAGAATTCCATTTTCACGCTTATATTTATTTATTCACTTGTCACTTACTTTTTATGTTAACTATATATTTATTTGGCAAACGATTGATTAATTACTAAGTTACACTGTGAGCATCTGGTTTTAGTATAGTATACACAATGCTGCGTGAAGCCCAACGGTAGCCATATTGATTAGTTCGCTTGTCGACCACCAGGTCTCGCATTGCAAGTTTGAATTGCCAATAGGTAATGTAAAAGTGAAAAATAATCAACTATAAGTGCAGGATCATATCACAGAAAATAATATTTTCCTTTTTACACTGTTCAACATTTTCTTCGATTATCTATCATATTCTTCAATAAGGAGGTTCATAATATTTAGTTGACTTTCTAACCTATCCACGAGTATTACACAAAGTCGATGACTTTTTAAGCGACAAATTTTTTCCGTGTACTAAGACTGAATTTAAACTTGATCATGAGTTCGTAGGATCAATTAAGATGTATAATTTAAACGTAGCAATTACGATAAATCTGAAAATATGTCTGTAATATATTTTCCGTGGAAGATCATTTTGTTCAAAGTTAGTGTTAAGTTAAATATTTCCTCTAAGGAAGAGGGAAAAATAACTATTTAAACACCTTTCAATAAACAATAACAAATTTTGATGAATTCATTATTTGATTCTTGAAGATTAAGATCAGATTGAAGATCCTTTCAGAGATTTACATGTAGAATAACAATCGGTGCAAACACGGGATAATTATTGCCGATTTTTTATCGCGTTTTAATGTACAAAAAATAATGGTGCATTTCGCACTTTTGATAACTCCACTGGTATCTGAAGTTCAAAATTTGACAAGTGCTTATTAAGTCTTATGGGCGTTCAATGATTTCCGGGTGGTCGGGCTAGTTTCTAGGGACAAATAAGACTCAGAATGACATTTATCATAGAATAGAGGTACTACGGGATTATACGTACCTTTGTATGCTGTTGTTTTCTTTGTATATAGTTGTGTTTGACTCCAGGCTTTTGTTTACATCAGATTTTTTTTCGCGCGCTCCATTTTATATTAGAAAAAGTAGTGCAGAAGTAAAAAGATCACAAAATTGCAATGTAAGTACTGTTGGCGGATCATTACTCTACTTGTAGCCCCTTTCATTGATTGTCTAATCCTTATAACGGCAAAGCAATTCGAACGATGGGAAATGTAAAAAAAATGACGCGAAGACGCACGGCGAGAAGGTTGCGAATATACCACGAGGCGTGGCAAAAAAATCGAGGCGCGAGAAACTCCAAGCCCGATTGTAAGTATTCAAAATTAATACACAAAGATTTCAAATTCCTTAAATTTGAATGATCCTCCGATAATATAGGCAGTGGCAAAAATTTCGAACTCAACTAATTAATTTGAAATCATTTCAGCCGTAAGGCAGTGCCACTAGGTAGTATAAAGAGATCTTGCTGTGAAGGAGATGTTGCTTAGAGCAGTCGACCGGCAATCTAAAGACTTATGCTCGAATCCCAGCGCAGTCGAAAGCGTCTTTTTTCCGCAGAAAGATTTCAAATTCTTTAAATTAATAATTGAACTTAATGATTAAGAAACGAATTATAACAAAAATATTCAAAATAAATTAATGAATTATTATAGATATGATGATATAATAATTCTGGTACGTCAGAAACGTAATATTTCTCTTATTAAAAGATTTCCTTCTTTTATGTCAGGATCGGAAGGATCCTCTTTAAGGGATGAGGAATAAGTCATTGAACAGGAAGGAATTAATTTACGAAATATGTTTATTAACACAAAATAAATTGTAAGTAAGCACCATGGATAATTGGTAGCAAGATAAAATATTCAAGTTGTTGTATTTACCCTAAGTTGAAAATAAATTAGTTGTAATTGAGTCCAGTTGGGTCGAAATTGATGAGTTGAATCTTCTTTTTGTGGATGTTTTGAAATGAGTTTTAAATAGGCTGTAGAACGCTGTGGTACAATCAATTCAGATGATTGATTTACTGATCTCGGTTATTTTTGAGGATTCTCCAAGTCGACTCTCCTTCACTTTCTACGGTCGTTGAATTTGTAGACGTTATGTCGAGGCGTTGATTTTACTGAGTTAAAACTGGACTAGACTGGACTGAACTCGCGGTAAAATGAAAAATGATGAGACTGGACTGTCTTCTCGTATAAGTTACATCGTGGCGTTGATTTCACTGAACTAAACTGGGCTGACTCTTATATGTGTGATAAGTGCATGTGGTAGTGCTTTGCTGTGATAGGGCTTCATTCACCTTCTCTTTTGGACAGTCAATTTGTTGTCATGTGTGGGTATTATAACAACACATGGTAATACCATATTGATTATTCTATTGATCTGTAGATCTGGCTGTGACTTGCGTCGATAAAATCACATACATGGTAATGCTATCTTCATTGGTTTCTTGATCTGCTTGAAACATTATGTTGTATTCAAATTGTTTTTCTATTTTCTATTAGGTGCGCAAATAAGTTCCCGTTGTCGATTTTCACATATCCAAAACGTCATGAACCAAGCTTAGACATATGGTAAACAAACCGTTTTGACACATTAGTGATTTTTTTTTGGCGTCATATACGTTTGGTTGTGTGAAAATGTCTGATTTCGTACCAAATAATCGTCATTTGCGGAAAGTGTTGATTTTCTTCTTTCATTCAAAGAAAACTGTGGCTGAAGTGCATCGAGAGCTCCAAAAAGTTTACGGAAATGCTGCTCTAAGTGAAACAACGTGCCGTGATTGGTTCTGTTGCTTCAAAGACGGTGATTTCGATGTTTACGACCGTCCGCGTGAAGGAAGGTCAAAAACCTTCGAAGACGGTGATGTTATTTATTATGAGCTGTTGAACACGAACGAAACCATCACTCGGGAACGGTATCGAACGCAATTGATGCGTTAAAGCCGGACACTGCGCGAAAAACGGACACAATACGAGCAGAGACACGGAAAAGTGATTCTACAGCATGACAACACTCGGCCTGAAGTTGACAAACCCGTTAAAACCATTCAGTCCATCAAATTACGTAGGAAAACACTCTGAAATCCTCGCTTCTACTAGAAATGAAATTTGACCTTGAAATACCGATTTTCAAGATCAACAATGTTTCGAGGAATTTTAAAACTATTTTTTACGTATTCAAAACATCAAATTTTGCTTGAAAACATTAAATATTTTGTGCCTCTTGAGTGGTCGATATATCGACCACCCCTGCAGCTAAAAGGTTAAAATCCGCGTTCCACGTAAGCGCCATTCCCTTATGGCTGATTTCGGTCCTGCCTCAACGAACGAGGGGACTGACGAGATCTTCGAATCCCGCGACGGCCGATCTGAGCTCAATCATTTCATGCGGGTACATTTTATTTATTTTCTCGCGAATGAATAAAGATTTTCAATTTTTTTTTTTAAGCTTCAATTAATGATTACTACTTGTGCTATGCATGGATTGAAATTCATAATGATAAAAAGCGAAATGCAAACATTTTTCTGCGTTCCTGTAAAATTTCAAAATTAGCGCTTATCAACTTTTGAACTTAAATGCTTCATTTGTTTATTTTTTGTTAGGATATTGAACGGTCAGTCTGTTTTGTAATGGCAAAAAAGACGTTGAGAGGAGAAAGAAATACCATGTGACAAAGAAACGTACGCTACTATACGGCCGGTCGCCGGCAGAACCCCCAGTCACCGCCGCGGTCGCGCTACGCTGTGCGTACAACCCCCCACCTTCTCACAGACTTTTTAACCAGCACTCTGCTTAGTGTTATGTCCCCCTGAGTAGGTATTGCTCAGGCAAAGCCAAGTGTCTACGAATATAAACCAGCCGAATTCCGTGTCGAACCTCAATGAGTGGGTGCGTCCCTGACCTAAACCTATCAAGCGGAGGGGGATTGCGACCGTTGGGATTCATCAATAATGTTCGCGGGACGCAGATTGTAATTACCGCACTTGTAATCCTTGAAGGAGCCGTATAGCGAGACTTATTTTTATTACTGAAGAAAATTACACACATGCAAGTGTAAAGCAAAACTTTTATCTTAAATTAAAAATAATTAATTAATAAATGGATAATTCTTCGCTGAAAGCTCAATTCTAGAATAGAGATTTTCAAATTTATTTTGTGATATAAGATTGAACGAAACGTTATTATCATGTTTGAGAGTCCCGAATTTCAAATCCGTAATGGATCGGAGAATATTGCAATAATTTCCGCCTTTATCTAAACCATTCACCTGGAGTCATATACCATGCAAGTTTTATTTCTTGAAAACGAGAGATTCTGAGGCATAATTTTTTATTTGAGCAAGGAAAAAAAGATTTATTAATACATTTTCCACAATAAAAATCTGGACTTACACAAACATTTGATGCTTTCTTTTATTATCATGACATGCGGCACGTGACATTTTATTATTAAAAAATCAATATATTTTTGGCACGCATGCTCAAAAGGGTTTGCTACCATTGCTTATTGTATGAAATGTTCTTTTTATTCTTAGTAACTTATATATTTGTTGCCAACGCGTTTTGAATCAAACTTCAGTCTTTCTCAAGGCTGTGAAATAAGATAAAACGTTGTTGAAAAGATAGTACAAAGTTTGCTGCAAAGATCAAAGAAGATGGAATAAAAAAAAATTATAAACTTGTGAGCGCTATTAAAAATTACTGCTAACTTTGAATCACGACATCTCGATGAAAAAAAGAAATAGGGCATTTTTAAAAAAACATTTGGAAAGCTTATGAAATTCCACGTCTAGTGATGCTCAGCAAATATTTTTCTGACCTTCTGAAAATAATACAGCACGTGAGGAGTTAAAAAAAAAAATTCAAGATTTTCTCAAATTCTCTACCTCAACTTCAACTTCTAGCCTGACCTAGGGAAAATGTTTCCACAATCTGAAAATTATACGACATAGAGTCTAAAACCTTATCTTTAATTTAAGCCAAGAAAACTTGAAAAATATTCATGGGTACCCGAGATACGATTAAAAATGTTCAATCGTATCTGAGTTGAATTTAGTGGAGCTCTCTTATATGTTCTTTGATCCAAGAACGCGTTTCCTTTATTTCCTTTCCTTTCATTTTTAGTTGATATTTACAATGACTATTAAAATTTTTATTAATGTTCTAGTTTATAATAATTTTGAAGAAATAAAAAATGTTTACATATCATTGTTCTATTCGTTAATATGAGGATAATATTGGATTTAAATAATTTTTAATAATTACAAATAACAATAAATATTTTTTAAAATTTAGAATAATTAGAAATAAAAATTACTAATGAACAGAATCAAAAATACATATAAGAAAGGCTCCACTTAAGCGCCACCTTTGTGCGTGGCCATTTCGGTCCTGCCTCAACGAAGGAGGCGAGCAACATACCGGCCGAGAACCGTGATCGTCGATTAAAATTCAACTCAGATACGATTGAACATTTTAAATCGTATCGGGTACCCATGAATATTTTTCAAGTTTTCTCGACTTAAATTAAAGATAAGATTTTAGACTCTATGTCGTATAATTTTCAGATTTTGGAAAAATTTTCCCTAGGTCATGCTAAAAGTTAAAGCTGAGGTAGAGAATTTGAGAAAATCTTGAATTTTTTTTTAACTCCTCACGTGCTGTATTATTTTCAGAAGGTCAGAAAAATATTTGTTGAGCATCACTAGGCGTGGAATTTTATAAGCTTTCCAACTTTGTTTAAAACTGCCCTATCTACGCAATGCTAAACAATTGACGTCATCATTTAAAGTCTGCGTCCAGTTTATGTCCTTCACGGAGTCTACGTTAGAATTTTGGACAATCATTCGTGTACTTCAGATCAATACTTTCCGCATTCCTAATATCTACTAGGTTCAAAAAGTTTCGAAAGCGGAAATGAAAATACGTTTTTTTTTGGTGAAATCACTTTTATTGCTCAGTATAATCTCCCATAAGATCAATACATTTGGTCCAACGGTCTTCCAACTTGTTTATCCCATCATGGAAGTGACTTTCTGCAAAGCCTGCAAAATACTCCTCTACGACGGCTATAACCTCTTCGTTTGATGAAAAATGCTTCCCACGAAGGAATTTCTTGAGGTGTGGGAACAGCCAGAAGTCAGAGGGAGCTAAATCAGGCGAATAAGGTGGATGCTGCAACAATTCGTACTTTAATTCGGTTATTTTAGTGATGGTTTTTTGAGCTGTGTGAGCGGGTGCATTGTCTTGATGAAAAAGGATTTTTTTCTTCTGCAAACCGGGTCTTTTTTCACGAATTTTTGCATCCAATTGATCCAAAAGGTTACAATAATATTCAGAATTTATTTTTTTGCCAGTTTGGAGATAATCCACCAACAAAATCCCTTTTGCATCCCAAAAAACTGATGCTAATACCTTCTTCGCCGATTTCTGGACACGAACTCGCTTCGGTGCCGAAGTGCTTGGTTCACACCACTCCTTAGCCTCTTGTTTTGATTCAGGATCATGATGGAAGACCCAAGTCTCATCCATAGTGATGAATCGATGCAAAAAATCCTTTTTATCCTCTCGAAAACGCTCCAAATGTTTCTCAGAAAGTCGCATTCGAACGTGTTTTTGTTCCATTGTAAGCGAATACGGCACCCATTGTGCACAGAGCTTTCTGAAACCCAAAACTTCACGTAAAATATGACTCACACTGCCTAATGAGATGTCTAGGGCCTCTGCTAAATCTCTCTCGGTCAATCGACGATCTTCCAAAACCATATCCTGTACTTTTGCTATGAATGCTGGTGTTGATGCACTTTTTGGACGTCCTGAGCGTGGATCGTCTTCAACGCTTTTTCGACCACGTCTAAACTCTAAAACCCATCGATACACAGTTGGAAATGAAGGAGCAGCTTCCTTTAACACTTTCACCATTTTTGTATGAATTTCCGTTGCTGATAAACCTTCCAAAACAAAGAATTTGATAACTGCACGATATTCGGTTTTTTCCATTGTACAAAAATACACTGACACGTCAACTTCAAATGGCTTGTAAACAAAAAATCAATTGACAGAGTGGAATGACACTTTGGGTATGTTCATATGAAAGATGAAATCTTAAAATGGCGTGGAAATTTTGGTTCTTCTACTGCTCTATAGATGTTGCTTTCAAAACTTTTTGAACAACCTAGTACTTGTTGCTTTTAAATTATCCTCACAAAATTAGGGTGCGATGACATTTCGGCTGCATCTCTTACTGTATATTTCAAGTTGGGATGAGAATAGAGATATTGATTTGTTGACTGGTGATTCCGAATAGTAACTTACTTGTTTTGTTTCTCTGTTTTCTTTTATAATGATTTTAATATAGTCCAGTATATTTAGGTTTTATTATTGCAATTCATAGGGTAAGGAAAGTTTTTTTAACATCTTTAGGGTACTATATAGGGAGCTTAAATCCAATTTTTCGACCATCACCCTTTGCAGGTTGTCCGCTATGTTGAATTAAGGGGTTATTTCTTGTATCGCGAATAACAGTTGTATTTTTGATTTTATCAAGAAAACAGTTGATACCATTTTTCACGAGAAAAATGAATTCTACAAATTAGTTCATCTTATGGTTTCTCGTATTTTGCTTATTTGTTGCTTAAAAATCGATTATAAAAATAAAAAGAGGGTTGGCAATTTTTTTAGATCGAATATCTTTTCTTATTTCGGTGCTATCGAAAAACTTTGTGGGCAAAAGTTGTAATTCACACGATCCTCTACAATTTTTTTTGGAAACTTTTTTTTGTAAGAGCAATTGTTTACTTACCGTAGCGTCTGAAAGTTGCGCGCTCCGTCACTCGGTAGTTGGTAGTGCTGGATTGCGAGCGCTGTGCCGTACTAAATTATTTTAATTGTCGTTGATGGAATGGAGCTCAAAATTTCTTATCTTTCTTTTTTATTTTTTTTTTCAATTAAAAATAATTTTGACTATTTTTATTTTGTATGATTTATGTTGCAATTACCTTTTATTTGTTATTTTTATTTTGATTTTTTCCTGCTTTTAAATTCAATTTTGGTTATTTTTTATTGGCAATTTCATTTACTTACTATTGCTCAATATAATTTAATATGATTATTTATATAATTTCTCTTGTTTGTTAAAAGAATAAATAAGAAATTCTCAAAAATGAAGAAAGAGAACATTTTTACAGGAATTCGATAACAAAACTTATTTCCTAGCATTGTAAAATTCATGTTACGAACCTCACAATCATGTATTTATGAATATGCAAAAGCAACAGCAACGAGATCAAGAACATTTTTGAAACGAGCAAGGACGGTTGTTGCGAAATCATCATTACGGCCGCACAAATATTTGCAGATATTTTGCAGTATATAAGGTTTTTTTACCTTAGAAAAAGCTTTCCGAGCATCGATGACGATTGGTTCTCCACAAAGTAGACAGAGTTTTGCAAAATTGAAGGGCGACAGCAAGGGTTGATCTTCGGGTTGTTCAGACGGCAAATGAGATGAACTGCCACAACTGCTTCGTCTTAAAATAAAAATTCAACATCGAAAAATCTGGAAATCGACATCATGCAATCGAAAAGCTAAAGAATTTTGAAAATTTTGATTTTCTATATTTGAATAAAAATGTAAAACATTTTAACTCTTAAAATTCTCAGAATTAATAATTTTCAGTTCTCGGAATCGAAACAGTTGATATTTTCACAATGAATAATTTTTAATGAGGATTATTAAAAAGTTTTTATAGATCGTTGCATGTAATTTTTCATTAATTCATTAAAATGAAGTTTCACACACTGGACATAGAGAAATTGTTAATTAAAGCCCACATTACCTTGCAACATCTACCAATTTCAAGTTGGAGTAGTTTTTATAGCACGCGCGATGTATGGTAACTGCTGTTTTGTTTTTTAAACAGCACTCATTTTCCTTGTGATTTCGCAAATTTACCGATTTAATTAGTGTTTGAATGTCTTTTTCTTTAACTGTGATATTATCGGAGAGACTTAAAGCATTTTTACAAATAAAACAATCACTCATGGTTGGTCGGCTGCACGAGATGCATGTCAGCGAACTTCCAAAATAGACTGATTATTCGAGAAAATCAGACTTTTTTGTCTCATCGCGCTAGATAAGATATGAAAAACGATCATTAGGCGTGAGGTACGACACACACATTCCACAGTACGCAGGTGAAAAAAGCGAGCTATTTTCCGCCGGGCGCCAAGGCGCCAGGTACAGCGCGCGCCACTGAGTGCTACGAGCTACCGACGATGCGCGCAACTTTCAGACGCTACGGTAAGTGAACAATTGCTCTTGCAAAAAAAAGTTTTCAACCGAAATTGTAGAGGATCGTGTGAATTACAACTTTTGCCCACAAAGTTTTGCGATAGCACCGAAATAAGAAAAGATATTCGATCTAAAAAAATTGTCAACCCTCTTTTTATTTTTATAATTGATTTTTAGGCAACAAATAAGCAAAATACGAGAAAACATAAGATGAACTAATTTGTAGAATTCATTTTCTCGCGAAAAATGGTATCAACTGTTTTCTTGATAAAATCAAAAATACAACTGTTATTCGCGATACAAGAAATCACCCCTTAATTCAAGATGGCGGACAACCTGCAAAAGGTTGATGGTCGAAAACTTGGATTTAAGCTTCCTATATGGTACCCTAAAGATGGCAAAACAAATTTTTCTTACCCAATGAATTGCAATAATACCTACAGGAATCGGACTAAATATACTGGACTAATAGGATCATCCACTAAAATGTTTTTATGCTTGAATATGAAACTACAGGCTTTGAAATTACTCATAATACAAATATAATGTAAAAAAAAAAAAAACACTTCTTTCATTTTATTATCTACAAAAGAAAACTGTATATTCGGTATATTAATTTCAAACTCTTGTTTCTATCGCGCCTTTCCGACATCTTGATGTGACATCATCTGCTTTAAAAAGTTTGAAAACAAGCAGTATAATTAATGTTTTTCTAAAAAAATGGAAAGAAATAAATTTTACCGGTGGTGTTTTGTCCCCAACTGTAAAATTACTAGTGTTAAGAATCGAGAAAAAATATTTCTTTGTGTACTGAAAAACGAACTACAGAAAAAGTGGTATAAAACTGTTCGGTGTGACATGTTTCCTACAACATCGTTAACCTTAACAATAATATACATATATATGTATGTATAATATACATACATACATACATACATACATACATACATACATACATAAACAGCATACAAATATATTCACACCATTCAGTCGTAGCCAATCATATTTTTAATCACAAATACACTTAAACATACAACCTTACATATATAAACCTAATAACTACACATATATATAGGACGATACGCTTTCCTCGAATCACGCACACGCCTTGGAACTTTCTTATATAGTGACTGCAAGAGTTATTCAGAGCTTGTGAAAATAAGAGTCGTGACTGTTACGTACGGGTATTATTAATTTAAATAAAATTAATAAGAAGTAAAAACAATTACCCCTAATATATCTTATCAATTAATAAAATGAATACGCGGAGGTCGTCCAAACTGCCGAATTCGATTAATGTGAATATTAATTGAATTCGTTAATTATTATGTGGGGTCGTTGGTCTTCTACTCTCGGACTGAGAGTGAATTCTACACGCGCCTACGCTTGTCACTTGAATTTTGAATCTAAGTGAAAGGGTGTTTTAAATAATTTCGAATTTAATGACCCAAGATATTACAATTTATATTTTCAATACGCACCGGTAATGACCTTGGCAGAGGCGAACATTTTTATTAAAGACATCAGCAAAATGCCAAGATAAATAAATTGAAACGATACTATGTGTACTTTACCGTATCCTAGGTTCTTATTCCTACTGGAAGTCCTGAAAGCAAAAGCAGCAAGAAGAACGCATCTTAGAGTGCAAAAGACTCAGAAAATCCAGGCTGAACTCGATTCTGTATGGTCGTGGTCCCAAAAAATAGCCACTCTTGTCTTTACGCGGTTCACCCGCGCACACACCCTTTTTCTTTACTTGGACCTTATAGTTTTAAGGTAAGAAAGAAATGGATAGCTTTGAACTAGAAGGGTGGCAGTACTTTTAAATTGCCTGTCCTTCGCCACTCCTATCTCACAATAAACCTATTTCTGGTTATAAGGAAATAACTCCTCATCGTTTTGAGATTCGACGAGATGTAGATTTCCTTAGCTAGTTAGTATTTAACTAGCTAGGTTTTCAACGCCAGGCTGTACACGCACAGTTAACTCTCGCGGCTAACCGACCACAGACGCACTCAAAATATTATTTCAGCGCGAAGCGTAGTGGTAAAAATTTTACTTCTATAATTTTTTAGCGCGACAACCCCGTGAACGGCTTTCGTCGGAGGAAAGATTTTAGAAGTATTTACGTCCGCCCAAGCACAATCCCCAATTTGTGGCCCTGGCTAGGCCTTTTTACGAATCTAAGTCAACTATCCAGGTGATAGGACGTACTTGTTCCGAACAGCGGACGGGCAAAGTAGAGAAAACTACATTTCCTACTGTCCGAGTAGTTCTGGTTAGTACCAGGTTGCTCGAGTAACTGCGAATTTTGGCCTGGCGGTGATCTGTTTTACTGTTTCATCGCGAGGTGAACATGGTAGGGTTTTTCGATGATTAAGGAATCTATGATTGGACAAGGAAATAATGGTAGGGGGGTTTTAGGAATTTAGATGGACTTTGTACCATGCTGATTCAGTTATTGCACCATTTGCTGATTTTTAGGTGTCGAATATTTCTCCGCTATTTCCACACTTATCGTGGGAAAGGAAATGCGCTCATCGAATTTTAGTATTTGATGTATTGTCATCAAATTGTAGAAACGATTTTAGTTTCTAATATATTTCGTTCTAAATTGAAATATATATATATATTTAATTAGCCTAGGTTTATAATCATTATATGAATTATAAAGCCTTACATAATTATTTTAAATATTCAGATGAGTCCTTTAGGTTTTGATTACAAAAGCACGTGGCCTTTATTGTGGGAGATCAGCTGGCTACAGCATCTAAGCAAGGATAGGCGCACAAAAAGGAAGTGTGAAAATGGAATGTATGCTAGCCTCGCGATGCACAGCAGAGCACATCAAAAGTTTTAAAAAGAGACGGGTATATGGGGCATGTGCATGGGCGAACGAAGAAAGGAATTGACAAACGGCAGAAAGCTATAGTGAGATACAGTGCATGAGTGTACACGCGCTGGATATCTCTCCCTCTTCCTCTCTCTTATGCTCTCTCTTCTTCCCTCGCGCTCTCTCCTTTTGCTTCCACTTTCCAGTGAAAATATTTATAATTATTTCCTGGACTTACATTATTTTAGGTATTAAAATTGCGATTATGTGACAGGCCACTCGCATGAAGCTATAGTTATAATTATTGGCGACAATATTAATGGTTTTAAATGACTTAATGTCATATAAAAGCAATATTAATGTTAAGAGTAACATTAATATTAATAAAATAATGCATTAGGAATTTCCTGAATTTAGATACTCCTGAAATTACAATCTATGCGATCATGTGACAGGCATTTAAAAATCGTAGTTATAATTATCCGCATTTACCTGTAAACATGAACTCATATTTATATGCAGGTGCACAAGCCTGCACGCACATCAATATATATATATATATATATATATATACAACTAATTTGTCCAGCTTTGTCCATAGTTTAAAATAGATCAATATGCTTTATCCATTTGAAAAAAAAAGAATTAAAAAAAAATTTCAAATTTATGGTAATTTTTTAAATAAAATCCGCCATATTGGCTTTCCAGTGCAAGTTAATGTAATTTTAAAGTCATAAATCGAAAGAGGAGACCCAAAAATATTAAGTATACAAGGTTTGGTCATGATATATTCCCTTTTTCGCTTTGTCAACAAGGGCCAAAAATGAGTTAAAAAGTCTGTGATTTTGGGCGTTAATAGGTAAAACTTACAGAATCTATATAATTAGATTATGTGAAACTTTTAAATAAATTATATGAACTAGTGAATAATCATAAAAACAAATAGTAGTTAACACTGCGGATCATGTACGAAAGCTTCGTGACAAACAGACAAAACACAATCAAACAGGACTGCAGTACGATGAATTTTTAAAATCACTAGTTTTTAAGTGGAATACACTATTTCGGATTTGAAGAGTACTAAAATAAATTTTAATTGTATTTTTTATGTTTTTAATTGGTTTTGATTACTAAATATAATAACTTGGAACATCAGTATGCTGGAAATTCAACACTTCAAATTAATAGTATATTGTGTATCTAGGAGGTAAAGTAGGTCTTTTGGAGCTTGGACCAATGTATTCAGGCCGAGTCGTAGCCGAGCGCTCGCAGAAGGCGCGTGCGTGGGTGAGACGAGGCCTGAATACATTGGTCGAGTCCCAAAATGACCAACCTCCGTGGTACACACGATATTTTTTGCAAAATACGTCCTAAAGAAGTATTTCGAGTGTCTATAGAATGGTATTGAGAGTGTCCAATTACGACTCGGTGGAATAGTAACATGTTATAACAATAATATTGATAAATATGGCACGAAAGGTGGTGGAAAGGGCTGTAGGGGGGAGGGGCCCAGGGGCGTAGCCCCCGTGGGGGTGCAGGGGGCAAAGCCCCTGCCGGGGGGTTCGGGGAGCTGTGCCCCCCGAATTGTATGAAACGAATTTGATTGAATTTAATAATGTATGGAAAAGTATAAACTTTGGTTAGATTAATTAAATATTTTTCTGCAACGTAAAATGTTTTTTCTTCAAGTTTAAAAAATTTTAGATACAATTTTTGGGGTATTCAGTATTTCATGAAACAAATTTGATTGAATTTAATAACGTATGGAAAAGTAAAAACTTTGGTTAGATTAATTAAGTATTAGCACTGAGCCCAGAACGTGCAAGATGGCTCCCTGGTGAGCAATGAAGGAGTTAGCTTAATCCCTGCTGTCGCCATCTTGCGGTCCGATTAAGTATTTGCTTGGGGGGAAATATAATTCATTTTTCGCAACTGTGCAGAGGGCGTAAGGAACAAAAGTAGGACATAAGGAACGAAAGTAGGACTTAAGGAAGTAAACAGATACAATATGAACATGCTGGTCGTAAATGGACAACTTTACAGCCGCTCTACAGGGGCTCGAAGTACTACTTTAGTGCCTGTTTTGCAAACAAATATTTTATGTGTGCCCAAGGCGCAGACTACTTTCATTCGTTCCTGCCTGAATAGATATAGCTGGTGGAATAAGTCTTGCGATTCACGTTTTACTCAACTCTCGATTGAAGCGTAGAGTAGAGTGAAAAGAAAGCTCTACTATTTTTGTGATTCAATAAATGATTGTTTTTTTATAATTATACTAAGAGTAATAATATATATATTTAGAAATTTTTAATGCACGCTTTTATATTTCACCCTACACTTCTGAATTTTGCTCAACTTTGATTCATTTTCGAACATTTAATATATCACAAATAATTACAATGATACTAAATAACTTCTAACTTGTCTATATGTCCCAAATTTGATCGGAAGTTGAGTAAAATTACTTTAACTATAGCCATGCAACGGAGCACAATCTTCTTCTTATTCTTCTTCTTCTTCGTACAGCGTTAGCACCTTACTGGCAAAGCCTTTTACATTTGAACTGCGCATGCGTCTATTAAAATCCATTACTACTACACAAGATCGATAAAATCAAAATGTCCGGGACTAGTCGTGACATATCAAGTGTAATGACTAGCGCCGCAAACAACTACAATACTAGATTAGATTCGAGTGTATGCATAAAAACTCGTATGCGAACCGAAGTCACATAAAATAGAATACGTGCCAATGCACACAATTCGGGAAATTATGAGACTCGCGACAATGCTCGCAGGACGGATCGCGCCTCGACTACGCCTTGGCTTCGATCTCCTGCGAGCATTGTCGCTCGTCACGCAATAACCTTCATTGTGCGCCTAGGCACGTAATATACTATTATAGATTATTATCAATTTTTGGTTTATTTCTTTAGTCAGAATTGGATTTGAGATTTATAATTCTAGAGGATAGCTTTCAATCGATTGCTTGAGGTTCCTAAGTACAGTATTGATGTTATAGGCTAAATATTACATTATTTATTCGTGTACATAAATTTCGACATCAATTGTTATTTTGTTGATAAACTGGCTTGAAAATTAGGTCTGAAATTGCATATCATAGATTTAATATTTTAAATTATATACATATCCTCATAAAATGGTTATACGAAGGTATGATCAAGGGACTTTCAAGTGTTAGTTAGGAATAATAACAATTATTATGCTGAAATTCTTGTTTGTTCATGCAAATTTATTTAGAAGTATTTCAAGCCTTAAAATTAGATAATTCCCGTATTATAATATGGAATCGCTTGAGTTGTTTCATTTATTAAAGAGAGCAACTAGATAATTATTGGGATATAATATTTCTAAAGCGCTAGTTAGTTGGCACATATTTTTTATATAGTTTTATGTGCCTCCGGCACGTAAACTCGTTTTTACGCTACACTGGAGAGTAGCGTAATGTTGTTTATTACGATACAGCGGAGCGTAATCTTCTTCTACTTGGTACAGCGTTGGTACTGTACTGACAAAGCCTTGTACATTTGAACTGCGCATGCGCCGAAGTTTCATAAAGTAGAATATATGCCAATGCACATAATATACTATTACGTGAATATATGTGACGCGATCTGAAGAAAGACCCCTAAGTGGCCAAACGTAAATTTTAGAGAAGAAGCAGGAGAAGTGGCGACGGGACGATAGGACTCTTCCGATATTACTCTCTCTTTACATCGCACATGCTTGTAGCAGTGTGCTTAGACCGGACACACCAACCATGCGCACACAATTACAGGCTAAATCCGTGTTAATAAAGTAGGAGCTGTAAGTTTGGTTGCGCGCGCAACCGACTTCTCTTCTGAATTCGAAAACTCGGAGATGCTCGAAAATTTTCGGGAAACTTCGGCTCTCTCCTTATTTCGCCTATATATAGCATATACGAACTATAGTATATTAGAATTAAAGAGTTATTTCCTGTAAGTAATTATTTATTTAGTTATTTCATAAATTTCGGGTCGGCTGCAAAGTTTTTCCTACGTAAGCAAACTTGAAGCTAGGTTTCCACATTTTTTCTTTGAAGCAGTGTTTTTATATTCTCAGAAAATAGAATTACAAGAAAGGTAATTATGACAGAATGTATTAAGTAAAAATGATTATTATTTTTAAAATTTACATAAACTTTACAATTAATTGACATTCTGAATTTACAATATTATAAATCAATTGAGTGAAATCAAAGAAAAATAACAAATAAAGCTACTTTGATACAACAGGTTATTAGCTTAACCTCAAATTCTGCATTTAAATTCCACAAACAAGTAGTTTCAAATAAATGGTCCTTGCAGATCACACACTCGAAAGAATTATTTAACATTTCCTGAAATTCATAAAATTTATGTCACGTCATCAACATTATTTGAGATTTTTTACAAAATTTGTTAGCTGTCAAATTTTGTAAACAGAAGTCGCTGGGTGAGTAGACGAGATGCACGAGACATCGAATCGAAGAAATCTGCAGAAACTCAGAAAGTTAGGGAACGCTTGCTTGACGCTTGCTTTTACATTAGCTCTTATATGCTATATATAGACGAAATAAGGAGAGAGCCGAAGTTTCCCGAAAATTTTCGAGCATCTCCGAGTTTTCGAATTCAGAAGAGGAGAAGTCGGTTGCGGGCGCAACCAAACTTACAGCTCCTACTTTATTCACACGGATGTAGCCTGTAATTATATGCGCATGGTTGGCGTGTCCGGTCTAAGCACACTGGCTTGTAGAGGTCTATTGTGTGTGTGAGTTCGATCGGTTCGGCCCTCTTCGGAAAGAAAGACAGAGTATTCACAGTCTTCTAACTAATAGGTATATTATGTGCCATGTGCTTTCTCTTATAATTTAATATGCCACGTCCGTATTCATTTTCTTTATTATTTAATTGGTAAATATTTATTAAAAATTCAGAAGTTCAATTATAAAACGTCATAATTCAATTGCGATATAATAGTACAGCTCGTATCGTATTTCGGGCCGGACACATTCCCTCTCCCCTCTCTAGCGCCATGATAAAGCCGAGCGTTCACGATCGCTGGAATGGCTCACAGTCACAGCATTCGCGCATGTGTACGTGTCGAGAGAGAAGTCTCGAGTGCTCTTCCGAACGACAATGTTTAAACGCTTGTACTCAATAAATTATTAATGATGGAATTTTTTTAACTGTACCATCTTAAAGAGCAAGTTCGAAACTACGTAAAACATTAAGAATCAGAGAATCGATTTTTGACCACTTAGGGGTCTTTCGTCAGATTGCGTCACATATAATTTATAATATTTTTCTATTACATGGTATATTATCTAATTGATTAATGATCTTTATTCCTCTTTCTTTCGTAATAGTACATACAATAAAAATCTAAGTCGTCTGAATAAAAATTTTTATTGTTAAACATCGTTGTATACATATTTGCTTGAAATTTATATAATTTTAAGGTCGTACATAAGAAGTTAATATCGATTTATCGTAGATTAATTGTTTGAAATCAAAGATTAATTTTCATTTATCGATTATACAGAAGCTTTGTCAAAGTATCTTTTTGTAATAATCAGGCATCATAAGTTTTTGTATCAATAATTTTTGTTCAAAAATTTCTATGTTAAACTATTAATGAACTATTAACTATCGCATATGAATTTTGTAGTTTCGTTCGATTAGTGTACTTTGGAAATTAAGTATTTTGTGAATATCTCTTTAAAACATCAAAAGACTATCTTCTCCAAAAAATTTCAATTTGGCAGAGGTTAGAGATAAAGATCGGTTGAATTAGCAAATTTCATTTTTTGTATGCTAATCATAAAAATTGACTCTAGTACAAAATTGCTGCCATATAATGGACATTAATTATGGAAAGAATGTCTTTCGTACATAATGCTTTTTGGGTGGCTGTTTTCTGGAAAAGACAATAAATACTATTAGTATTTAACCTGAAAGGAGAGTTATTTGTTAGATGAGAAGAAGATGTGTAGATTCCATTAGAATCTGAAATGAAGTTTTTTTTATTTTTAGTTCCTTGTCTTTTGATTCGTTTCTGTAGGGGTTATGTAAGAGAGTCTTTGTCTTTTCATATTCACTATTTTACCTAAATTTGTTCTTGACTAATATTTTCATATTTCGTTTACCAAGTATTTCGAGTAATTCGTAGGGTACAGAATATTGATTTTCAAATTTTTTCAACTCTCCTCCTATTAGAAATACATAATCTCCTATTTTCAAGTTTTGTGGGTTAATTATCTTGTAGTAAATTTTTTATTTTTCTTTGGCTGTTATTAAATTATGTCTTGCTATACCGCGTATTTGGTGCAATTTTGTTATTAATTTGGTCTTATACATATCATACGTTTCTAATTTTTGGTGTTCTGGAAGGGGAACGCTGGAAGGTAATCGTGCTGGTTTACTAAATACTAATTCATAGGGTGTAACATACATTTGGTACCTTCGTAGACGCTTGTGTTATAAGAAAACGTTCCTAATTCGATCCAATCGTCCCATTCTGCATTTTTCTCAATAAATTGTTTCAAATATTCCTTTAAGACGTGCTGTGCTTGGGAAATCTGTACCTTGATCTGTTAATAGTGCTTTTGGAGAGCCGTAGATGCAGATAAATTTAGTAACAAAATCATCTGCTATCGTACTTGCTTGATGATTTGGAAGTAGAATTGCTAGAGAATATTTAGTGAAATTATCTTGAATTGTAAGTATGTATTGGTTTTGTGATGAAGATATTAGTATTTTTCCTACGATATCCATGATATTTTTTCGAAAGTGATTCATGGGGTGTCCGTAATAATCATTGGATTTTTAGTTTTAACTTCAAGTAGTTTTTTAAGTTGGCATTAAAGACACTGTTGTATATATTTTTGTATATATTTTTGTATATCTAACTTCATATTTTTCCAATAATATCGTTGTCTAATTCTACAGTAGGTCTCCGTGACTCCTTTATGTCCCCCTATAGCGGATCAATGAGCTTCTTTAATTAATTGATTTATTTCTTCGTTTATAGGGTATTGTGTAATTCCGATACAAATTATTGTTTTTATTGAAGAGTTCAGAAATGCTATTTTTAATCTAGCCAATATTTTTTCCCATAGAACATGATTTACATGTGGTTATTTAGGAATGCTAATCGATTTAAAGTTTAATTTTTCCGCGGCTGAATGAAGGGAGTAAATTGCTTATTTAAATTTTTGTTGTTGTTTCTCCTAGGTTTGCTTTATATTCCGATTCAATTAGGAGTGCTAAGTGGTATTTTTGTCCCCTACGAATTTCATTAACTAGACCGTTTTGAAAATTTTCGATTGTTCCACAGTCTGAAAATTTTCCCGAGTTTTTTCTTTTTTTCGTCTCTATTTGATAAGTCGGAATTTGATTCAAAATAGCTTTCTTCTTCTAATTCTTTATCTTCATTTTCCTTAGAATGTTTCTTTTTTTAATTGCTTTTGACTCTTGCTTAACATCAGAGTCTGTATCAGATTCGTCACCTTATTCCATAAATTTACGTCTTTTATTATTTTCAGGAGATTTATTTATATCTTTTCTGAGTCTACCTCTTCTTTTCATTGGTTCCTGCAATTTTATTTCTTGAAGAATTTTTCGTGGCCTTCCACGCTTCTTTTTTACCTTATTTGTTACGTCAAAATTTTTTATTAATTTATTTTATGTGCCTCCGGCGCGGAAACTCGTTTTTCCGTTACAGCTGAGAGTAACGGAATGTTGTGTATTCCGCTACAGAGGAATATAATGTAAAAATTGAACTGCGCATGCGCATATAGTCTTACAGTGGAGCAGAATCTTCTTCTTATTCTTCTTCTTCTTCGTACAGCGTTAGCACCCTACTGACAAAGCCTTGTACATTTGAACTGCGCATGCTCTATTACAACAAGCTACTACTACACAAGATCCATAAAATCAAAATGGCAGGGACTAGTCGCGAAATATCAAGTGTAATGACTAGCGCCGCAAACAACTACAATACTAGATTAGATTTGAGTGTACACATAAAAACTCGTATTCGCACCGAAGTCACATAAAGTAGAATACGTGCCAATGCACATAATTCGGGAAATTACGAGACTCGCGACAATGCTCGCAGGACTGATGGCGCCTCGGCTTTGGTCTCCTGCGAGCATTGTCGCTCGTCACGTAATAACCCTCATTGTGCGCCTAGGCACGCAATATACTATTTTATATTATATTTATTCTTATCCATACTTATATGCCTTGAATTTGTTAACTGATTCCTTGTTTGCGTAGCATAGAATTTATTTTTATTTTCCAATAAAATTAGAATTAAATACAAGAAATATTTCAAAATACTGGAAACAAATGTTTCTGAAATATTTTGTCCTTCAATCGGTTTGTAAAGAGCGTTTACATTTCCTTCAATTTTTATTTTATTTATTATTATATTAATTAACCTTTTTTCATATCTTCATAATTCATGCCACTGTTACACTTTTTATCTTCAATATTTTCGAAAAAATTTCCATCGTTTGTCAGTATTTGTTTGTTTCCTCTAAAACTACCATTGTCAATATTTTCATCTTCATTACTCTTATATTTTAATTTATCCCAAGTTCCTTGATAATTCTTATTCTTAAGTAAATTTTTCCCGTTCGTTGGTTCTTCGGTTTCTCTGGAATTACTCTCATCAATTTTTGTTGATTGAAGTTTTTCTTCATATATTTTTAAGTCTTCCGAATCATTTACAAATTGAATACTGACAATTCATCATCATCAGTATTTCATTTAGTTAATATATTATCTTGTTTGTTTAATTTTACTTTGGAGGTATTTACTTCCTCATTATTATCATTATCATTGATATTTTCAATATCAATAGGATTCCTTGGTAAAGCATCACCATTAATATTTGTTTTGCCTGCCTTATATGTGATATACCAATGGCTTATGGTCGGTAACTAAAGTGAATTTTTGTCCATAAAGATAAAGGCAAAAATAAGTTACACAGTAGACCATAGCAAGAGTCTTCCCTTCGTATGTATCATATTTTCTCTCATTGTCATTCAAAAATCATGAAGCATAAGGTATAGGTTTATCCTTGAAACAGAATCCCACCTATTGCATATCCTGATGCATCTGTCGTTAAAATGAAAGGTTTGGAAAAATCTGATCTTTGCAGAAGTGGTTCTTCGCACAATTTTTCCTTCAAAGTGTCAAATGCTTCTTGTTGTTTATTCGTCCAGTTTAATTTCATATTCTTTTTTAAAAGTTGATTTAATGGTGTTGAAATTTCAGAAAACCTTTTTATAAATCTTCTGTCGAACTGCTTTCCTTTGAGCGCCATTTTCAATTTTAGGAACATCCAAAAGTCCCAGGGAGCTATGTCGGGACTGTACGGAGGCTGGCGAAGCTGTACAATCTTGTGTTTCGCCAAAAATTGCTGCACAAGGTTCGATGAATGCGCTGGCGCGTTATCGTGGTGAAGAATGCAGACACTGCTTGACCAGAAACGCGGTCGTTTTCTTCTCACGGCATCACGCAATCTTTTCAGAACTTTAACGTAATATTCTTTGTTAATCGTCTGACCTCTTGGAGCAAATTCGTAGTGAACACCACCCTTACAATCGAAAAAAATAATCAGCATTGACTTGACATGGCTCCGACTTTGACGTGCCATTTTTAAACCGCCTGTACCACTCCTTGATCTGCGTTATGCCCATACTTTCGTCCACAAAGGCCTTCTGTAAAAGGCCTTCAGAAAAAGCACGTTGGACATAAACACACGCTGCGCGCGACCTAAGGCGTCCGGCCGGTAACTATGGCATTCAGCGAGTTCGTGAGGGACTGCTGGTTACGCTCATACCCCGCAGACGCCAATCGAGCGCTCTGGCGCGAAGATATAAACGCAGGTCTGATACTTTTCGGACACACCTCGTATATCCCGCCTTTTTATCATTATTCTTTACTTTAACATAAAAATTGGTAATGGTTCTTGCTGGTATTGTAACAGTTTCTCTTATTTGAAAAGGATCATTTTTATTGTTGATTTCTAATTGTTTTTCTACATAATTGATTTTAGCATTGTTTTTATTAAACATTTCTGTGCCTAATATGCCATCGTGATCAATAGGGTACTTCGTTAGGGATAATATTAAGGGTAGTATGATAGCCAAATATATTGATGGTTATTTGACCAAGTGTAAATACAGAGTGTTCATTTATACCTGTTAGTTTTAGACGTTCAGATTTGTTTACTTTAATAGTTGTTTAGACTGCTTGCTGTTCAATTAAATTTGATCCAGCTCCTGTATCGACCATCATATATGGTATATGGAATTTTTTAATCCTTCTGCTGATAAAATTATATGAGGAATTGTATTACTTGTACTCAAATAACCTTTTTTAGTTTTATTTGTAATCACATTAGGTGCATCTAATTGTTCATTTAAGCCCTCCTTTTTGCACCCGTTCCAGGAAGGGCATTGGAGTTTTTCTGTTGATTAAATTCTTGTTCTTGAAATTGTTATTGTGGTTGTTGTAATTCTTGTGGTAATTGTTGATTAATATTTAATGATTTGTTACAATTCCTAGATGTATGCTCTTGTGTATTACATGAATAGCAAATAATCTCAAAATTTTGACTTGGATTCGGGTTCTGGTTAAAATTGGGATTTTGATTTCTATTTTGATTGAATCCTACATTAAAATTTGGCTTTTCGTTTTAATAAGGATTTTGATTAAAATTTCTGTCTTGGTTATAATTTTGACCTTGTCTAAAATTTGGACATTGATTAATGTTTCGACCTTGGTTGAAGGTTCTATTAAAATTCGAATTTTGGTTCAAGTTTCTGTTATAATTTAAATTCTGATTCAAATTTCTGTTATAACTCGAATATTTATTGAAATTTTTATTAAAATTATGGTACATATCTTGATTATCATTTTGATTGAAGTTTTGATTTTGGTTCAATCTATTTTCCGAGAAAAAATTAGGGCAGGATGGGAAACTATTTATACTCCTATAACCGTTTCTACTTCCTTGCTGACTTAGGGTTTGCATTTGGTATCCTTATGAGGGTCGCCCTTGAATTCCCTGACCTTGCATATTCCCCTCGCATTGATTATTTGGTCTAGTCCAGTTATTTCTAAACTGATTTTCTTGCGGATATCCACTTGTTAATTGTTGACGAATTTGTAAACAGGCTGCTGCTGTATGGCCTGTTTTTGGCAAATTTGACATTTTATTGGTTCCTTTCGTGCTAAATTAATTTTATTAGTTTTTGCAAATTCTCGATTACTACTGTATGGTGATTTTTCAGTTTCTTGGAATAGTGAATGTTGTCTATTTCCTCTTCTCAGTTCATTTCTAGCTGTTCAATTTCTTTCTTCTCGTATTGCTCTTTCTACTATTTCGTTGAATTCAGTGGATCTTCCTATTCGTACACGGTCTGTCCAGAAAGTAGTCGGACTGAATTTAAAAAAAAATTTATTGATACTATCGGTCATCGACTTTATATTTTTCAAAGTAGGACCCTTCTGCATCAATATAGCGTTGCTAGCGACTCTGCCAATCATGAAAGGCCCCGTTGAAGGCAGAAATCGGAATGGAATATAACTCCCTCGTCACGGCCTCTTAGATGGCTTGGACCGAGCCGTGGTGCAGTCCTTTTAGAACCCCTTTGAGTCGGGGGAAGAGAAAGAAGTCTGGGGGAGTGACATCTGGGCTGTAGGGTGGCTGTGGAAGCGTTGGAACGCGCTGTTTTTAGCCAGGTTATCCATGACAGCGAAGGCGGTGTAAATTGATGCATTGTCATGGTGGAGCTTCCACGGAACGGCGATTGCTCGGCGGACGCGGGCGACTCGTTTTCGCAGTCATTCAAGCACAGTCATATAAAAATGCGGCATTCACAGTCTGACCAGGAGGTACAAACTCTTAATGAATCACTCCTTTACAGTCAAAAAAGACAATCAACAGACATTTCACTTTCGACTTGCTCATCCGAGCCTTTTTGAGGCGAGGTGAGCCGGGGTTGTGCCATTCGGAGCTTTGGCGCTTTATCTCCGGGTCATAATCAAAAATCCATGACTCGTCTCCAGTAATAACATTTTCTAAAAAATTTGGAACATCGCGAACACAATGAAGGAGTTCCTGACACATCTTCACACGTCTGTATGTGAGTTCATCGGTCAACACCTTCGTTACCAATTTTGCACACACTTTTCTCATTCCCGAGTTTTCGCTCACAATTTCATGTACAGTAGTTTTTGGCAAATTTGAAAGCCCAGATATCATCTGCACACTCACTCTGCGGTTAGAGCTCAAAAGGTTTTTCACTTTCACCAAGTTCTCGTCACTTTTGCTCGTTGAAGGGCGTCCTGAGCGTTGATCGTCCTCAACCGAGTTTGAAGCAAAACTTTATCGCGTAACACTGCTCGGGTAAACGGTTCATCGCGAATCGTGACGACGCACCTTGACTGGGGTTTACTTCAAAATCGACCTACACTTCGAAAAGGTCCAAAGGCGATTAGGGACCGGTGCGCTGCTTGGCTAAGACCCCCCACAACCCGACCCACGCAAAAAGGTTCCCCTCCGTCGCTCTGTCTGGGCGGGAAAAATTCAGTGCGACTACTTTCCGGACAGACCTTGTATTTCTAACTCTGACTTCAATCCTTGGAGAAAACAATCGATCACATCTTTTTCTAAATTTCTTTTGAATTCGGCGGCTTCCTTTCCATTATTATTTAGCATGTGGCATTCGAGGATTTCTGCTGCAATTTCTTGAATGCGAGTTGCATATGATAAAACGCTTTCGTTTGCCCACATATATATTTTGCCTAATTCTCCCTGTAGTTGGTATACGGTTTTCAATGGGGAAAAATTGTTTTTAACTTTAAAATGAAATCTTCTAAATTATTATAATAATTTCTAATTATACATCTTGTTGCTTCTCCTGTGCGTTTACTTCTTAATAATTCAACTAATTTCTCTTCTGCATTTGGAACCATTTCTTTGGCTACCTTGCATGCTTCAATAAAAGTAGGTAGTGGCACTTTGCTTGACCCATCAAAATATAGAACAATTTCGAAAGCATCCCGTAGGGACACTTGTTGGTTAATTGATAAAGTCATTTCGCTTGACTGAATTGTTAAATTATCGTTCTTAGAGGATGGATCAGGATGTTACAAACTTAGTGAATTTTTGTATGGTGATTCTTCCTGAACTTCTTGTGTTTCTGAATTTCCCTTGTTTAATATCGTTGTTTTGTAGTAAGATTCTGGATTCCTATTCAGTTATCACTTAGTTGCGAATCGATTTATTAATTCATGTACCTTTTGAGATGGGGTGTGAATTTGATTATTTGAAGTATCACTAGTTTGATCAAACTGGATTATAGGTTGATTTGAGAAATTGAAACTTTCTGTTAGTTAGCTAACTGTTTAAATAATTCTTCAAAATTTTCCTGTGGACATGTTTTATCGTATAAGGTAGAGTTCGCAGTAATGTTTTCACATATGGATTTTTCTATTAAAGTTGTATCACTTATAGTAGTGTTGAATGAACAATTAATTTGTGGGGTATCGTTATGTTTATTTCCTTCTAAAATTATACAATTGTCTGGTTCTATAGACGTTTTTGATTTATCGAAAAATGTACTGAAACATTTCACCCTTTTTAATTTTCTAAATTTGTCAATATTTGAATATTATTACACTTAATATTGGCCTAATTTCCTGCAACGTTTTGGTTTTCAAGTTTTCAAATATTTATTTTAATATTTGAAACATTTCGATCCTTAGAATTTTCAATTTTACCAATTTTAACTTTCGTAAAACATTTTTGGCCTATTTTGGCTCAAAATTGTCTTTTTTTTACGTGTGGGTACCACGAAGGGGGAAAATTTCGCGTGTTGGAATTATTCATTTTGGGAGTAAGAACTCCAAGTAAACTCACGTTTTTAATTTTTTTGAAAAGGGCAACAGTTAAATCCACGAATCCTGCATTTTATTTTGCGTAAGTTGCAATTTTCCGTATCTAAAATAAAAAGAAACTTCGATTAATGTTTTTTTTTTATTTCACGCGGCTGCGCATTGAAGATCACATTTAACTTTGGGGTTTTCCCTACTCCTGAAAATAATATTGGGTTGACTTGCATGTTCTCCATCAAATCAATGCTTTTTAAACCAATCTCGCGTGTCCCACCCTTGACGGCATATTATTTTTATTGAGAATTATGGAAATCTTTTAATTCTAAGCATCAGGACATCTGTTGTGCATCAAATGCCCTCGGGCTCGCACTTACAGAATATCATCATTTGCCTAGAAGATGCGGTCAAAACCATAATCCTTTAAGTAAAAGAAAATAAACCTTTCCTGCACGATATCCTAACGCGTGGATTTGTTTTCTTATTCTCTAGGAACGTGGAACTTTCGCGTCACAGGTAAAGTGCCCTCTGGGGCTACGGCACGTGATCAGCAATTGAACTTAAAAATAAAATGATAAAATAAAAAAAAATAAAAATATTCTGCCTCTCAGGTAAAGCACCCTGTGGGGCTACGGCACCCGATCGACAGTTGAGTTTTAAAATAAAATTTTCCAAAGTGAGAGTAGTTTTCCCGATTTCTCATACAAGATGAGTCAAAGGGCATTAGCCACTGTAGATTTAAGGAGACAAATCCAAATTAAAATTGCCCACCGGCAAATTGCCCGCAAAATTTCACGTGTGATTTTAATAAAATGGAGCAACCCCCGACAAAATGGTTATTCAAAATACCCCCAAATTCAAACAAAATGCGAACCCGCAAGTCCCTATTTCCACGGAGGCTTGGGGAAACATGTGCGAGTGAGTTCTCAAAGAAACAGGAGGTGTGATGCTAAAATGCACATCACCTGTTTCTGAGCCTTGATCTATTTTCTTTAAATGAATTATCCGGGGCGATATGGCCTTAACTTTTGAAGGTACGGGCACCGGACTCCTTTTCGAGGATCTGCAACCAAGCACTTCACCTCGGATTTCTACCTCTTTGATATTCAATGACGTTAGATCGCATGAACTAGGCGGTCATTCGACCGGACCATTTCTCGATATAACACGTTCACCGAATTTGCCTTTCAATAAATCCATTGTGACGCGTGCTGTGTGGCTATTGGCACCGTCTTGCTGAAACTACATATCGTCTATGTCAAGTTCATCCAATTCTGGCCACAAATAATCTTCTAACATAGCACGATAGCGCTCTCCATTGACGGTAACATGACGGTCGTTTTCATCCACGAAAAAATACGGCCCAATCACACCTCCGGCATGAAAACCGCACCAAACAGTCACTTTTTGCGGAATGCAACGGTGTCTCAAAAAGCACATTTGGGTTTGTTGCTGACCAATAACGCATATTTTGCTTATTAACCATGCCATTGAGCCAGAAATGAGCTTTATCGCTGAAGATGATTTTTCGATGAAATTCTTCATTTTCTTCAAGCTTTGCCAGAGCCCATTTGGAGAAGTTTCGGAGTTTCAAATGATCAAGTGGCTTTAGTTCTTGAGTCAACTTAATCTTGAAAACATGTAGGCCAAGATCTTTTCGCATAATACGCCACAGTGTTGTTTGTGCGATGCCCAATTCTTGAGAACGACGTGGAATCGACTGATTTGGCTCATTTTGAATCTATGCACTTACGGCTGCGATTATTTCTTCCCTTCGAGCAATACGACGTCTTTTTGGCACCGGAGCGTCCAATAGTGTAAATTTGGTCTCGAATTTATCCACTATAGCACGCACAGCCTGTCGGGTGGGACGATTATTACGGCCGAAAATTGGAGTAAGCGCTCTTAAAGTTGCGACCACCGACTCAGAATTTCGGTAGTAATTTTCAATAATTTCCAAACGTTACTGATTCGTGAACTTTACCATGATGAAAATGTTGACTTTAACTAACGTTTTGACATTGACAGTTCATTGAAAAAGTTTAAGGGTGCGTTTATGTAAAGATACGAAATTTTTATGTCCCTATTGGAAAACCCTTTATTTATTTACTTATTTATTATTAATAAACTGCCTACATGCACAAAAATAAATAAAGCCATGAAAAATAATTTTTAAAAAAAAGCAAAAGAGTGATGAACGTGGGACGCCCATCCACCGACCACGCACAATGCTGTTTAACCCAGGTGATTGGTTGAGCGGCAGCAACCGCAGGCTAGTGCAGCGCTCTTTGAAACTAGGAACGAAAAGGTCTGTGAAAACTGGATTGCCGCGTTCGAGCCACATGCACTTCCGATTTAGAAGATAATGAATAATTACGAAGCGAGGACTTAACGAAACCTCGCGATTCTTTTGTGGATTTCGCTCCTGTTTCCTCGCAAAAGGCGGAAACTTGAGGCTGGGCCGTTTCAGTACTCTTTGAATTTTTGGTTTCGATAATTTATTTATTGTGAGTATTGATTTCAGGATCAGAAATACTTCCTATACTGATATTTAAAAGATTGGTTTGGTCTAAAGTATTCAACGATTCAGAACCTTGACAATTTTTACCAATATTTCCTTGAGCTTTTTGCATTGGTTTCTGTGGACCTTGCGAATTTTCTTCAATTTCTTTTGCCAAAGTTGGATTTTATCTTGCTTGACTACGAGTTACTGTATCGTTTTTAGTGTCGTCGCGTGATAGATTCGACATTGGTATTCCTCATATTATTTACTTCTTGAAAATGATTTATAGTACGATTGATTTGATTTATTATTAACATCATCCCCTTTTTAAAATGGAACAACTTCTTTTCTTAAAAATCTTTAATAAATTTAACCTTATTTTTTCCTAAACTGCAAATATTTATTATTTTAGACAAAAAGTTTTCGTTACATTCAAAAATGGATTCTTCAGGTTCTGTTTCAGATCCTGAATCCGATGATATATTGAAAATTTCGATATTTGAGAGATTACTTTATCAGGTGTAAATTTACTCAAGTTTTCTTTAGGTTCTGAGTCAGAAAATACAATCAAAATTTCGATAATTGGGGATAGATTTTGTGGAATTTTATTTTCAGTTAATATTAATTCAGAAATTTTTTTTTGTTTCGAGAACTTTTGCCAGAGTTTCGATTTTTTTTTTTTTTTTTTCAGTTAATTTTCGTAAAAGTTCATTTGTAATATATTTGTTTCTTTTCTTTAACAATTTTCCAGACAAATCTGAAAATCCTATGTCGTTTTTTATATCTCGTATCTCGCAACTTGGCAAATGTGATTCATCTGTATTTTTTTCTGCGCGGAACTTTAATGGTATATTTATCGGACATTTATTGTATTATAGTAATATATACAAAATATGTCTTTCTCTCTTTTTTTCAAAAATCAAATTTCAAATACTGATGCATATACGTAATTTTACTATTATTTTTATAGAAATTATTTGTGTTGTTGTGCCGATCTAAAAAGGACTTATACTCTCGTGTGCCACAAAGCCCTGAATAGTCTTTGTACTTGCCAAAATTCAAAAAAATGTTGTGTTGTGAAATATTTTTTTTTTTTTAAATTTAGGGAAGGAATTTTCACATGTTTCATACAATAGAATATTTAAAAAAATTTCACTCAAAAATCACTGAATATATTTAATATTTTTATTTTTAATTAATTCCTTTTATATATTTTTTATTGATGGTTTATAAGTATCCCAGTCGATGCAACAAAAATTAAAGAGGTATGTAACTTTCTGGTTACTTACCTATCGATTATAATTAAAACTTCTCTTGTTTTCTAATAGAAAAGAAATCTGAATGATTTCTAACTGTAACAGGGATAAGGATAACCAATAATAAAAAATGGAATCAAATACATTAAATATCCTTCATCGAATATAACGTGAAAATTCCTATGCGAAGATACACACTAACTTCGTTTTTCTAATGAAGAATCGACTGGTTTTTTTTGTTTTCTTTTTTTTTTTGTTTAGGATGAAAAATGGCGAAATCTTTTATAGACGTACAGGATTCTCCTAGGACGGGTCTAGGCATACCTGTTAAAACCAGAAAACTCCCTCTCGAACCAATACACCGCCCGCGGAACCGCCTTTCGGCTTTAAACTTCATGGGCAGTTGGTTCCAGCTTAAAGTCGCGTACGACTCTTCCGTCATCCGTTCGCCCGGGACTCCCATCCGCGGACACACGCCCGTTAGGCAGGCCGAATGGCCGCGCCAACCAGGAGAGGAACAAAAAAATTCCTCACCCGATCGACGCGGACAGCCAAGTCTGCCCAGGGCGCAGGACCGCGGATGCAGGCCCCGATGCGATTTCTACTGGCCCTTCCCGTTGTTTCGCTCTCGACGCCCATCAAGCTCTCTCGTCTTCATCACAAGTGTGACGAATGACTCGATGAGCGTCCAGAACCGCTCAGACTGGAGCATGAGAGGGACCATCGTGTCAGGAGTAAGCCTGGAACCCACTGCCTGACCGAGGGCCTCCCTTGCCACACCCCATTTTGCGCAGACGAAGAGTGCGTGCTCTGCGGTATCCACCGGGAAATCGCAGTAGCAACATGTCTCCTCGTCTCTCTTCTTAAAGCGCCTCAGGTACGCGTTAAAACCGCCATGGCCCGAGAGCGCTTGCGCCAAATAATAGCCGACTTCCCCGTGCTTTCTGTTCAGCCAGGTGGCAGAATCGACTGGGTTAAAGGAATCGATGAACTGGAGCCACTGATAATCCGGGATCCCTTAGGAAGAATCTGTAAGAGATGGTTCAAAATTGCAGTTATACTTCAAACGGGAACAAGAACTCCTAAGGCAAGAATCAAACTTATTTCTGATGACTGACTTAAACTTCTTAACTGAACTGAACTGGAAAACTGAACTAGTCTAGTCCGGTCGACTCCGTGGGGGCAGAAATCAATACTTGTCGCGAGGTGGTGAACCCCTCTGGGGTAGAAGTCAAACTGGACTGGAACTGAACTTCTTATGCCGTCCCTTCTTGAAATCGGTCTGCTTAAATATCCTGGAGGTTGATCATTTTGCCCTATTTTACGGCTTTGTTTTTCTGGAACTTGGCGCTTCCACATTTCCCAATTTTAATTAATTTCATTCTATTATGTGTTTAGTTGCTTCTTCCCTAGGTGGACATGCTGTCAATCCTTGTGTGTGAGACGATTTTGATGATTGGTTTTTGTACGTGTAAAAGTTTCCGTCCTGGTTTATGAATTTTTCTAGTACCTTCCTCTTGTTGGTCCCCGAAATTAATTTCTTTTACTACCATTTTAATACTTTATTTGTTTCATTACTTCTACGCAATGTTAAACAATTGACGTCACCATTCGGATTCTGCGGCCATTTTTTGTCCTTTACGGAGTCTGCATTAGAATTTTGGACAATCGGTACTTTCCACATTCCTGAAGTCCACTTGTTGCTTTTAAATTATTCTCATAAAATTAGGGTGCGATGACATCTCGGCTGCATCTCTTATTGTGTATCTCCAGTTGGGGTGAGAAAAGAGATATTAATTTATTGACTGGCGTTTCCGAATAATAACTTCCTTGTTTTTTTTCTGTGTTTTCTTTTATAATAATTTTAATTGGCCCCTCTATGGTGTGTCTTCAGTCGATTCTCTTCATTTATTGATAATTTGATTGCATATTTTAATTTCCAATAATACATTTTGGATTAATACATAGCTTTTATATTTCAATATTTATAAATATTGACAAATATAAGTAACAAAAGGTCGCAGGGCGTGACACTACCTTGGTCTGTTGCTACTCATTTAGGGAATCCAAAAATGCAAATTAATTTTTTGACAAAAGCAGCTGCTATCGTGCGAACTTGATGATCTGGAAAAGGAGTAGCCAAAGAATATTTTTAAAATTGTCCTATATAGTAAGAATACTATACTTACCTGAAGGTAAAGTACCGAATATATTCATTGATAATTTTCAAATGCAGTAATAGGTGTATCCGCAATAACCATAGGACTTTTAGTTATAACTCGAAGCAGTGTTATAATTTGACATTGTAGACAATCTTGGGTATATTTTTGAGTCCTTGATTTATTGAAAAATTTTGTTCATTAAAGGCGTTTGAAAATGTTTATTCACAAAAATGTATTCAATACATAAGTTTTCGACCATTAGCACATTCATAAGCATATCTTCCAATCCCTGCAACACTGTTTGGTTTATTCCTGTTTGGTCTATAACTAGTAAAACATCTATATAATTTCCAACTAAAGTGTCTTGACTGTACCTGGATCTTTAAAATATTTGCTTACTTTTCCATAAATTGTAAATTCATGGACCCATCATCGTTCATAATTTTTTCCGGGTACGAAACTTACAATTTTCAGCTGAATGGTAGGTAGAGTTGAATGAGGATGAAGTCCCGCATCGTACGAATACTGATGCTGCTGCAGTGCAGTTTGATGGGTATAAGTATGTGTTGCTGATTGCGGAATATGAGGACTCATTGAATTAACAACATTTCTGTGTATGTCATTCCTGTTTCTCATTAGTGCGTCAGCAAAGTGGTAAGATGTCTGAAAAAGACTTTCTTCTCTCCCTACGTAATTGAAGCATTTGTCTGACCTTTTGAGATTATCAAACGAAGAATTTTGTTCGCTATTGGCACACTTTGTTCAGAGGCATCGCTTGTAGGCTTTTGTAAGCTTTTCTCAACTTAATCAGACATCCGTTATTTCATTTCATTTTAAAGAGGTGCCTCTTTTTCAAAATTCTACAATCTGATGCGATTAATTGGTATCTCAGTGGTAATGCGGTATCTCTTTTGAGGCGATTAGTTGCTGTGAGACGTTTGGTGGATTTGGGACGTTTACAGTTGTGGTTTTTTTCTTTTTGAAAAAAAAAACAAACCAAAATTGATTTGCGAAAAAAGTCACCCCAGGAGATCTGTCGAAGGATTTAGTGAAATTTTACGGGAATTCACGATTGTACGGAATTGAAGCAGTAAGTTGAGAAACCCAATTACATATCAAAAATTGATAACTATAAATTCTATGCCAAAATCTAAAATTTGGAAAGTGGTGCCAAATCAACATGTTAATATAACGTGTTAATACTTATGTAAATCACGCAGTATTCAGTAAACAGAATTTTTATGACCACTTTTTTTGAAAAGCAATTTTTCGAAATAATTGTTGTGTTCTCAAGGACACATGGTTTCGATTGTATTAATGTACAAAATGAAAATGGCCACTCACATACCTATGAAACCCTTTTGATCTGATGTGGTACGGTTGTGGCAAATATTTTGAATACAGACCTTTTTAAAAAAAAGATTGATTTCTTTCAAGAAAATGACCCCCATGTGGGGCGTTTATCAATATGGGACGCTCAGAACTGTGACAGTTGTATTATTTCTATATCTAGATAATGAAATACTGCCTGCGCAAATATTCACAAACTAAAACGAATTCAACTTTTATCTTCTCTTAAAACATTTCGGCAACAATAAAGACCCCACAAACAGAGTTTCCTGCCGTACAGTCGTCGTCTTCCTTGTCACATTCTATGTCTTGGTAGCTACTTTGTAAATCATCTCACTGATGCATGGAAAAGAAAAAATTGATTTATGCTTCGTAATGACGTTTATTATTATTTTTTATTTTCTGACAAGCCAGAAAGTTTAGTTATGTCGATAGACAACATCAGAAAAATTGATCCGATATACAGAAGTGCCCTGTATTCAGAGGATTACCCATATATCGAAAAAGGGTGGTTGACGGCTGACATGATTTCGGCTGCTTTGCTCATCTAAAATCAAAAAATCAAAAAGTGTATTAATCTAAGGACCAGTGGCTATAGCCAGAACCTTAATCAAGTCGAAGTATCGGTAATTAAATTTTTGGCACAATTTTCAATAAGAAAGTAACGATTTTTGTCATTTTTCAAATTTTTCAGCTTAATAAAAAAAATACACGATAAATTTCACAATAATTTTAGTTCGGGCTAGATCTAAAGATGTACTAAATATACCATGAAAATTTAAGCCTCATCCGTTTAGTAGTTTTTGAGATATCGTGGCAACCAATTTAAAGAATGCGGTTTTGAGAAAAACGCGTTAGAAAGTTAAAATAACACAAAGAACCGCACTTCCTCCGTTCTACGCTTGTATTTTTTTCAACTACTTCAAGTATCGAATATCGAAAAAAAAAGCGTGTGAATCAAAACTTTTGTCGGATCAGACTGGTTAATGGATTTGTCCTTTTTTTACGACCCAGTAAAGTCTACTAAAGTGCATTGCACTTTGATCATTTTTTCGAAAGTGTTGTGTTTACAGAAAGTAATAACGACAGACGGACAGACGGGATTTGAAAAAGCCTTTTTTCCGAATCAGGAGGTAATGAAACGAGGACATCTGTTGAAAAAGTGGACGTGACATAAAATTCCACTTTTACAAGTATGCCACATTATGAATTTATCAAAAAAATTGACAGGGGTTATTTGTCAATTCCGACGGAAAGAAGCTACCGAATTACAATTACAGCCTAATCCTATTAAGAGACGGAAATTCATGTATGATATAGAAGTTTAAGATGTTTAAGACCTAAACTTGTGACGAATTGTTAGACAGAAAATTAAGAAAAAAATAGTATATTGTGTTGCTAGGAGCTAAGGAACGCATTTCGGGGCGAAGAATAAATACATCGCTCGAGTACAAAAAGGCCGAGCTCCGTAGCACACACGATATTTTTTGCAAAATATGTCCTGAAGAAGTGTTTCGAGTGTCTATAGATCGGTATTGAGAGTGTCCATTTACGATTCGGTGGACTACAAACATGTTATATCAATAATATATATAAATATAGTACTTATTCGGTGGCAAATTTTTAATTGCGTACATGAATACTAGCCATGTCAAAAACGTAGGTTGCATGCCAACGATGCCCATTGGAAAAATGTAACCCATACTATCATAGCTGTAGAACGGATGTAAGCAACAAAAGTAGGACGTAAGGAACCAAAGTAGGAGCTAAGGAACTAAAACAGATACAATATGAAAAGCGCGTTCGTAAATGAACGTCCTTACTATCGCTCTACAAAGATTCGAAATACTTATTTAGTGCGTGTTTTACACAAAATTCTTTTAATAGACGAAATTGATCCCTAGACCAGGTAACGAAGGAAGACAATAGAAACAATAAGTGATACCCCTATAAACTGAGGGACTTTTTTACCGCAATTCGGGATGAAATTTACCTGAAAAGAACTCTTAAAACCGGTCAAAATTTTATGACTTTAAGGTTAACGAAGAATTATCATAAAAAACTGCTCATATATCAACGCCACCTATGTAATGTCCGCGAATGGCGAATATAAGTGACATTTAAAAAAATTTTGACGATATGTATAAATAATAAGTATAATCTTAATATTGTATCCAGTAAAAAAGTCGTGAAAAACCAAATTTTGGAGATAAAATTTTCTCATTTAGAGTTATCAGGACATATTTCCCAGTAAAATCTTGCATGAAACATCAAATGAGACTTTTTCACTTACTTAAAAAGATACAAATTTCGAAGAGTAGTTTCAAAAATAGAAAGGTATTGTTCTCAAGCGCGGAAAAGAAAACATGTCGTTATTACCGTGAAAACATGAAGATGATTTCCAATAAACAGAGCTCCGTCTTGAATCCGTATTGTTCACGGTCCCGATGAAATTCGTCCACCTCTCAAATACAGTTTCATTTTACGCGGGAATGTATTTAATACGTATTTAAAAAGTAGAAATGGCCGCTAAATTATGTTGCCGTTTTATCTTAAAGGGTGTTCAAAATGACTCCATTAAATACGTACCGAACCCGAATTTAATTTTATTTTGAAAGCTCTGTAAGATGCATAGGACAGATGATTTAACGGCTATTAAACGCGATTTCTATGCAGACTCGAAATCGATTCCAGGAGCAGATAGTCGATCAAGACAGTAAAGGCCATAAATGCAACCTCTACAAACCGCTCGAGCGAAGTATCCTTATTTCAAATTGAAATAACCTGTAATAAATATTCGCGTTTGTTTGGTATTTTATGATTTTTTTTCTTAAAAAATTTTTGTTAAGGAAAAAGCGCATCATGTCAAAACGCAACCTGTGAAATGTCAACGAATTTGCATTAAATTTTGTTTTCAATTTGGAAAAACGAGTTCGGAAACTATTCAGATGATGCAGAAGGCCTTTGGAAATGCGTGTATGAGCAAAACACGAATAAAAGAGTGGTATAATCGTTTCAAAGGAGGCCGCACTTCTGGTGCTAGTGATTCTCGTTCTGGCCGAACTTCGACGACAAAAACATTGGATAATATTAAGCGGGTGCGACTTGCGATTGAAGGTGATCGTCGATTAACTGTTCGTGAACTAGGAAATGATCTCGGAATACCGAAAACTACTGTTTGCGAAATTCTGAACAAGATTTTAGGAATGACTCGCGTGTGTGCGATGACTGGCTACTTCACCACGATAACGCGCCAGCGCATTCATCGAATCTTGTGCAGCAGTTTCTGAGTAAACGCAGTATCGTATTGCTTCGACAACCTCCGTACAGTCCTGACATAGCCCCCTGTGACTTTTGGCTGTTTACAAAAGTCAAAAAACCACTCAAAGGACAGCGATTCGATGACAAAACGACGGTTGAAAATAATGCAACGAGCGTCCTCAAGGCCATCCCTAAAAGTGAGTTCCAGGACTGTTTCGAGAAGTGGAAACATCGCTGGAATCGTGTTATTCAATCAAGTGGGGATTACTTTGAAGGATGCCACCCGCCCGACGATGAAGAATAACGCCAGCGAGGAGATATAAAGGTAGGCCCGATACTTTCCGGACAGACCTCGTATATATATATATATATATAGGCATAGCACCGGTACGAGAGAACGAGGAATTCGGCGCGCAGTTTCTAGAGAGCGTTAGAATAGCTAGAGTTTATATGCATGTGCGTGTAGGCTAGCGTAAGTTGTTTACGGCGAACGTAAAGTTTTTGTGGTTTTGCCGTAGGCGTCACATATGCATATCCAGCCTTCAATATTGGCTTACGCACCTGTGTGTATGTGCTTATGGTTTTCCTTCCTCTCTCCTTTGTCTTAACTTTCTTATGCTATTCTATTCTACTTATATATCCATTCTCTCAAAGCTATATTTGTTATTTCGCTTTTCAGAAATTTACATATAGCAAGAAAGTTACTTCATCACTTCATACATTCAGGCAACCATATTGACTGATAATTAAATTAACGCGCATTGTCACCCCTTCGAGAATTTAATAAATGAATTGTCCTTTCTTCTGGAACGATTATTGGTATTTCACGTAATAATTAAGCAGATACCCTAATTTTCATGCTGCTCGAAGGGTTGAGTCAATGGTTCCATATTTTTTAAATTTTTTAAATTATTTCTGTCTCTATGCGAAATGTTTTAAGTGAATTATTGATTTATTTTATGAACCATTAACTAGACTTTGTTTATTTTCAGCTTGTTCGTAATACGAATTAGTTATTAAATTTTATGAATTACAATTGGCGGATCCAATATGGTGAAATTCAAACAAAAAAAAATCAACCACTTTTCGTGAAACTAGGTTTCGACGCGGTTTTTGGATCGCTTATCACAAATCCACTGTCAGATTTTCAAAACTAAAAATAGCGTATCCAATATTGTGGATGACATTACGAAAAATTTCCAGTTTTCATGAAAATTGGGGCTTTTGCATTTACTGTTTACAAATCCGTCTTCATATTTTAAAATTTTTTCCTAATTTCAAATTTTTCTCCAAGAAGACGACTGCTCTCAGCCAAACTCAGGGACACAAATAAGAACGTTGCGGTTGATGTCTTCATTTTTTTCCTTTTTTTTTATTTTCATGTTTCGTATGTTTTTTATATTTAAAAAAAAAAATCTTTATTTTAATTTTTTTTAGTTTTTAATTTTGTTTTGCAATCTTGAAAAATTTAATTTTCATTTTTGTATTTTTTAAAGTTATTCAATGTTATGAAATTGCATGAAAAAATAGTTTTCTGTGTTAAAACGTATAGATACTTTATTATATTGATATGACTACTGAGTTCTTTTATCATTTTCCTTATTACTGTACAATGTACAGCAACGTCGGTTTTTATCTGCACAGAGAGAAATTTTAGGTTTCACTGACCAAAGTTTTTTTGTTAAAATCGTCTTTACAAAAATGTTAAAGTTCTCATGACAATCATGGTAGTGGCTGTCATACATTGGAAAAGTGTTTACTTCAACTGCAAGGAACGTTACTGAGACCACGATTCTGGTACTTGAAATACCATAGCGCTGCGGTTATAGGAACCAAAGTCCATCGTAAAGCCGCGCATAGAGTTTAGTTAAAATGACTAAGTCTACGGACAGTAAATACCCAGCCAAAATTATTTTTAAGGTTATAGGTATGGTTCTCTTAGTTATCAAAATACAAATTCAATTTGATGAGAAAAAATAAAGTTTCACCGAAAAGATCTAAGAAAAATAATCCGGTATAATGATATTTATGATAACTTTCGTCGATTAAGTTAAAAAATTGTCACTTTTTTCATCATCATAAACTTTTTTTGACTGACTATAGTTTTGACAAAATACGACGAGACAGCAAAATTGGAACGCATTGCATTGTCCCCGAACAAAATCGTTTATCATTTAGAAAGAATTGTCAAACTATATTTATAATAGAATTATTTACCTGATAATGCTTGGCACGGTGAAATATAGTCCAGGAATCGAGAACGAGAATTGGCAGGATTCAACTTAGGCTGCATATCTTTCAATGAAAGTTATACTTGATTTGTCTAGCGCAACAGCGAACGCTGCGGTTGTAGTAACCAAAGGAGCTTGGCAGTACACATAAAGAAAATGTACGTGTACTAACCGTTGGGGTACGTATAAAGCTCATTCTAATCATCAACTTTGGTCACAACAACCGAATACACAAAAAAGTCCAAATTACTGTCATGATAACTATAAAAGTAGTAGCTTCTCTCAACTTTTTTGGTCAAGGCAACTACTGTACAAAAAATTTATGTGCTATGTGCACAGGAACCAAAGCCAATTTCTCTCAGTGTGGCAACACTATAGGTAGGTGAGAGCTTGAAGAAAATCTCTTTGCCGTTGACAAACTTATTTTTCGAAATATAGAAGGAGTTGATAAAGGTTTACGACCTTATTTCACAAAAATAGTCGTAGCAAGCAATGTATCGAGAAACCGTAGTCTGAACGTTGTTACTGACAAATTTTCATTACATTCTTCTTTATAGATAATGAACGCATTTGTGACATATGCCTTGAAATTTTCGATAATTTGATCAAGTATTTCAACACCCACTTTATGATACTTGTTCTCACACTGCATCTTGGTGTTTAAGAAATCTAAATCACTTTCATTATCATATAGCTGATCTTCATCATCGTCAGAAATCTGTATCTAAGTTTATCTAACTGTAAAGTATGTAAAGTATCTAACTGATTTCTACCAGAAGGCTGATGATATTCCTTTTATGTCAATGAGTTTGGATCTACATGAACTGCAAATTTAAGATCCTTCTGGTAGTGCAGGAAATTTCAAACGCAAGTCGTGTGAAACACCACAGATTTCAAGGTTAGTCGCTTTATGCCTCTCTTTTTTAAAAGAATTAATGCATCTATTCTTCAAAATTTTTATCATTTTTTCAGAGGGCATCGTGAAAAAAGTGCTTTGTTCAAATTGAAAAAAGGTATTTTCAGATAAAAAATAATCATTAACAGAACGGCGTTATCTTGATGAAAGATGACGCCTTTACGAGTCACCAGTTCTGGCCGCTTTTCCTTGATTTCTTTGTCCAATTTCATTAGCAAGCGACAGTAGACATTCGAATTGATAGTTTGGTTCCTAGGAAGCAGCGCAAAATAAACAATAACTTTGAAATGCCACTAAACACTCAGCATAACCTTCTTTTGATGAATATTGGCTTTTGATGTCGATTGTGCAGGCTCATCTCGCTTGCTCCATGATTTATGGTATTTCGCACGATGTTATCGTAAGCAATCCATTTTTCATCGCCCGTTATGATTCGCTTTAGAAATGGATCGGTTTCGTTACGTTTCAGCAGTGAATCGCAAATGGAAATTCGTTTAGTGAGTTGAATTTCGTTCAATTTTGCGAGGAACCCAAATATAGAGCTTATTAACGTAACCAAGTTGTTTTAAATGTCTTTCAACGCATGTATGTGATATGTTAAGCTTCTCTGCGATCTCTCGTGTCGTACTACGCCGGTTATTTTCTATCATTGCTTTTATTTTGTCGTCGTCAACTTCAATTGGGCATCCAGAGCGTGGTGCATCTTCGAGGTCAAAATCTCCTGAACGAAAACGAGCAAACCAATTCTGGCATTGGCGTTCTGTTAATGATTTTTCACCATAAACATCATACAACTTTTTCCGAGCTTGCCCTGCATTTTTACCTTTTCGAAAGTAATAAAGCAAAGTGTAACGAAAATGACCGTCTGGAATCTCCATTTCAAATCAACGCAAAACAATAAATAAACACCAAAACTTTAAACTTTTTTTACTGCATAATCTATGAAACGTCAGCTGTCAAATACCATATAGGTCTGAAGTTTGCAATGGAGAAGAACGACTTCAAACGACTAAAGTCATCTAGCGGAAAAAAGCGAAATGACTTTGTTGCCAACCCAATATTTATAATAACTTTGATTTTAGCTTATAATTTTATATTTATATATATTCTATTATATACATATATATTTTTAATCTTAACTTAATTTTTATCAATTGTCGTATTTATGTACATTAAATTTGAAATTTCTTTCCCGAACCAACCATCTGTGTTCAGTTACGGGCGTTTCAAGTGGCGCGCGTATTTATTTAACAATTTATTTGAATCCACTACCTGTCACAGTCCTGCTTATGTTATGTCCTATGGTGTTTTATGGAAAATCGGTTTTTTTAATCAAATCAGACAGGTTTTCTCAAACATTTTGAGTCTTAAGCTCCATAAAGCGTCAAGTAGACTTATTACAGCGTTCTTTGGTCGACGAGGTATAAAAGATTTCGCTTTCAGTTGAAATTGGCATACAAATTATTTCGAAATATTCGAATTCACAGTGGTAATTGTTGTATATTTATATAATAATAAAACACTGCAGAGCGAAAGGACTTAACAGAAATAGGTCTGCCATATGCCCTGGATTTAACATTTCCTACACTTTGGAAAAAAATTAATACAATCGAATATCACTTGCAAATTAAATTTCAGAAATTGTCGTAAACAATTTTTGAAATAATAATGCTTTTTTTGTTGCCGTGGAAATTTCGTAAAATGGAATTTAACATCATTAGAAGTTCCGCCCCTCAATTCACCTTGCGATTTTTGAAAATTTTTAGCAGCCTTGATACGCACTGGTAACCGTATTGATTAGGTGCAAGGAGAATTTCTTTTTTTCGCTAGGGATGCATATTTTCTCAAATTGGACCCTGACTAAAAGGCCAATTTTCAGTTTGATAAGATAAAAAAAAATTCAATTCTTATTTATTGAGTCGCCGAAATGAAACAAGAAAATTTTGATTGGTGTATACAAGATTCGGTAAAATGGACGGTGATCATTTTTTTTATTCAAGACGCTTGTTTTATAATTTTAAGACGATGATTTAGTCCTTAAATCCTTATTTTATGACCATTGAAAAAAAATTTGAAATTACAAATAAAATTAATCAGTATATTTCCTTTTTTCACTCTACTAAATGTATTTGGATCGATGCACGAATAGTTTGGTCGTGTTAGCCGGGATGGAATCAACAACCAATTGATCGAGAGTGCTAATTGTTCCATCTTTTGTTCGGACCAGAAAGTCTTTGGTGGATCATTTTAAAGTTCAATAAACTTTCTAAATTATTGTTTTAATAAAACTAGTGTTGCTCTAGTGGTAGCAAAAAAATAAAAAACCTGCACGCGAATTATAGGAAGGAAAGTTCAAGAAGCAAAATCTCTTCTTTCTTGAACTATCTAGGAGTGATAGGATATAATTTTGTTGTAACGGTAAGCTAGGTGTCATTTCCAATATACGCTTATATTCCTGTTCAATTGCGATTTATTTAACTTCAATCATTTAAATAAAAATTAAACCGTTTTAGAATTCCAGGCTTTTACCTATCGTTTTTTTTAAATCATTCCCTTTCTTGGTTTGTCTTAATTCTAAAGAATTTTTCATTTCCTTTATCTGGAATAGCCTCTTAAGTCAAAAGAGGGTGAGAAGAACGCCCCCGCGGTTAAAAACAGATTCTAATAATATTTTGATTAAGACAATTTAGTTAAAAAAATTGCATACACATTTTTATTTTATTTAAAATAAATTAGCCTTATGTTACACGTTTACCAATAATTTACTATCTGTTTAAGAAACATTTTTTTTTTAAATTTGTTATAGAAATTAACCATTCTTTTTTGTTTTAAAACAACACAAGTCACTCTGTATAATGGTATCATTTTTATTTGCAGTTAATTGAGAAAGAAGGAGTTGAGAGTCTAACTAGGGCAGAATTGCAACAAGCTTGCAGAGCTCGTGGTATGCGGGCGTACGGCATGCCGGAAAATAAGTTACGGGAGCAATTATCTCAGTGGCTTGACTTGAGTTTGGTGAAGAAAGTGCCTCCTTCCTTGTTGCTTCTGTCTCGAGCTCTTATGGTTCCAGAAGCTACACCTATGTCGGATAAATTAAAAGCCACTATCTCTGCTCTTCCTGATGATGTAGTCGCGCGTACCAAGGGTGCAATTGGAGAGAAAGAGGGTAAGATAGATCATCGAACAAATATTGAAATTATAAAATTAGAAGAGAAAAGAATAGAAGAAGAAAGAGAGGAAGAGAAAGAGAAGGAACAAAAGGAAAGTGAACCTCAGCCAACTATATTTTCGACGGATCCTAAATTCGATGAAATAACGAAAACTGATGTGAAAGTCATCGAGCAAGCGTTAGATTCAATTGGAAAGGTGATTTTTGCTACTTATTATTGATTACTATCTGAAAACTCATAATTTATGTATAAAAAGTTGAACATTTATATTAGAATCAGCAATGGATTGTAATGTAAAATTTCCACTTGCTGTTTTTAATAATCTCTTGTTCATGTTGATTGTAGGAGCAACAATTTCTCATTGATTGTAACTATATCTTACTTTTCAAGATTTTTATTTTTTTCCAATTCGAAAGAACATGAGTTTATCAATCAAGTTCGCTGATCGACTTCAAATTTTTTATACATCTCTAACTATTTTGTAATAACTTATGCACAGATATTTTTAGTAGGCCATTAATCCATTTATACAAATGCTACTTGAAATTTTATGAATCCAGTTTTTAACATTCTAATTCTTACACTCTGAATGCATTAGAAATAATTATGGCATTCGATGTATGTCAGAATAACGTATGGTATATAAGTAAATCATCGGTTTCGGGTATTGATTGATTGTTAAAGGATCTTATTCAACTCGTTTAACGTCCAAGATTTTTATTAAATTCATTATTGGAATTTTACGGTTTTCCCAGACATATAATCGAAAAACGAGAAAAAATCTGCCTCAGTCTGAATATGAACCGGGGTCCCCATTTTACATAAGTGTTACGTTAACCGATTATGCCACTAAGGCTTCGTCAAATCGTTTCTATTTTTTTGTAATCACTCACAGGCTGATACTCTCCATATTCTTGCCAGTGACTGACTAGGAAAAACGAGAAAAGATTTGCTAAAGATTTGGTAGCATGTTTGGTTAGTGTATCACTCATGAAAAGTGAAAATCCTGGTTCGCATTCGGGCTAAGGTAGATTTCTCTCATTTTTCAATTGTTGTCTGAAAGAACAGAAAAATTTCAATGCTGAATTTAACGTTCTAAAAATGTGAGATTTTAGCTAAAGATATGAGAATCCATTAGCGTTTCCAGAAAAAAACCTTTTCTTTATGTTTAGATTGTCATATTTAAACTTAATAGGTTTTTGAATTTTATGAAGCCAATAGTGACAAAAAATATAAGACAATGTTGTCGTAATGTAATCGGTATAAATGATTATTTTTACACGATGTAGAGGCTTAGAACGTAGTCCGACCGCCAGGTACTGCAAAGATAAAATGACCTCTAGGTCTGTTATTAAAGAATAAAAAGTAATGTTCATATACCGTCAAATTAAAATGTCAACGACAAAAAAGTAGGTATACTTTTTTAAGCGAATCTAGTATTATTATATTGCATATTGTGTCATGTTTATAGTATCATGTTGTACATATCAATTATCCTATGCAAGATATTCATCTAAAATTGTTGGACAATGCTTTCGTGACGTACTGCTGACATCCACTAACTGCCCAGATTGCATCACGTAGAGGTCATCTGGTAAATTTTCCCCTCTTAACGGTTACACGCTAGAAACGAGTATAAACAGTCTTGTACAGATGTTTATTCATAAAACGTCAACGTTTTATCTGGGATCGCATAATATTTTTACCCGGTTTCTACATGGTTCTTACCTGGGACCTTTGAGATTTTTATCCGGTTTGTATCCGGCTCCTTACCCGGTTCTAATCCGGCACTTTATCGGATTCTATCTGGGTTGATATAATATTTTGTCCGGTTTCTATATGGGTCTTATCTGGGCCCTGTAAGAGTTTTATCCGGTTTTTAGTCGGGTCCTCAAATACGTATACTCGGTTCTTATCCGGAGCTACTGGATTTGTACCCGGTTTTTACCCGGAGCTTAACCGGGTTCTATCTGGGATCACATAATATGTTTACACTGAATGAAAAACTACAGGGAAAATTCGAGTTAAGACTAATATTTATCGCTTTTAACGGCAACGGAGAGATATTCGCTTGGAAGGTTAAATTTACTGTTTTCATTATAAAAAATCTGTTTTCAAACTAGGAAATTTTTTCTGAGTAAATCTCTCTCTTAAATATTTCTGTGTTTTATTCATAGATAAAATTGTTATGTCCCTATTGCAAAACCCTTTACATATTATAATAACAGTTATTTATACATCTGATATATCATAATACAGTTATGAAAAATAATTATCTGTATTCAGAAATTTAAAAAAAATAAACAATTTGACTATTAATATTTATGGCGAAGATCCTGAAGAAAATGTAGAGAAATTAAATGTTGTACCATTATATTTGGGTCGATAAAAATCTGATTTGCCTACAATTCATCTTCTAATAATTGAAAATAAAATAATTGGTGTTTATAATGAAGATTATGTGATACACACTCTTCTAATGATCGGCATAATTGACAGAAAAGATTTAGAAAAATTCATTACATAGTTTTAAACTTAAAAAATTATCGACACAAAAAAAAAGTTCCATTTGTTGTTTATGCTGATATTGAGTGTATTTTGGAGCCAGCCACCCACGCACACACACTACTAATACAACCGTGCATCAAAAGCATGTTCCGACAAGTGTAGCTTACATTGTACAATGAAGCTTCGATGAGTCTCTCTGTAAAATTGAAAATTATCGGAGTAAAGATTGTATTGAATGGTTCGTAAACCAAATAAAAAGTTTAGCTGAAAAAGTTGATTCTTATTTGAAAAATGTAATACCAATCAAGGCATTAACATTAGCTGAAAAAAAAGAATTTCAATTAGCAAAATTCTGTCACATTTGTGAAAAATCTTTCCACCCTGGTAATATTAAACATCGTGATCATTGTCATTTTACAGGTAGATATCGTGGTGTAGCTCATCAAAGTTGTAATATAAATTATAAAGATTTACACATAATTTCAGTAATATTTCACAATCTTTCAGGATATGATTTACCCTTTTTAATTAGTAATTTAGCAACTAGTTTTGAGGGAAGGATTGATTTATTACCTATTAATAAAGAGAAATATATTTCTTTCACAAAACATGTAGATAATACAAAAGTAAAATGAAGATTTATTGATTCTTTTAGGTTTATGCCTAGTAGTCTTAATAAATTAGCCTCTTACTTGAGTAACGATGAAAAAAAGGTAACAAGAAAATATTGTAGAAATGATCTTGAATTTAATTTACTAACAAGAAAAGGTGTATTTCCATATGAATTTATTGACAATTGGTCGAAACTAGATGAAGATCGATTGACACCAAAAGAAGTACTTTACTCTGAATTAAACATTAAAAACATTACAGAAGAAAATTATACGCATCCATCGAAAGTATGGGAAGTATTTAATGTTCAATCTTTAGGTGAATACTCAGATCTTCACCTTAAAACTGACGTTTTACTTCTATCGAATATTTTTGAGAATTTTAGACGTCATTGTTTATTAACGTATAATTTGGATCCATTACATTATTATACAGCACCAGGACTTGCATTTTATGCGATATTAAAACATACAGGAATCGAGCTACAATTATTAACTGATCCCGAAATGTTGCTTTTTATTGAAAGTGCTATAAGGGGTGGTCTGTCGCAATGCTCAAACAGATATGCTAAAGCAAATAATCGTTACATGGAATCGAATTTCAATGCTTATGAATATCCTGAAAGTCTATGATTTACATAAAGATCTACCTTAATGTCCAGAGTATTTTTTACCTCCCAACTCGAAGTGTAAAATTCCAAAATTAATGACAACTCTATTACCTAAGAAAAATTACATACTTCATTACAAGAATTTGAAACTATACTTCAGTTCAGGTGTAAAATTGTTGAAAATTTATAGAGTTTTGAAATTTAATTAAAAATCGTGGTTAAAGAGCTACATTGATCTAAATACAGAATTAAGGAAAATGTCAACAAATGATTTTGAAAAAAATGTTTATAAATTGATGAATAATTCTGTATTTGGAAAAACTATGGAGAATGTTTGAAAACACAAAGATATTAGACTTATTACAAAGTGGGAGGGGAGGTACGGAGCCAAATCTCTAATCGCGGACCAAATTTTCATAGCTGCACCATATTTGATGAAAATATGGTTATAATAGAACTAAATCATTTGAAAATCAATTTTAACAAACCCATTTATATTGGATTTACAATCCTTGATATATCGAAAATAATCATTTACGATTTTCACTACAATTATATGAAAAAGAATTTTGGTTATAATGTAAAGTTACTGTACATTGATACAGACAGTTTGACTTATCATGTATTTCTTCCAGATTTTTATGAATATATTAAACTTGATGTAAATATGTTTGATACATCTGATTATTCTCAAAACAATGTTTATGGTATTCCTTTAGTAAACAAAAAAGTTTTAGGTTTGATAAAAGATTAAAATAATGGTAAAATTATGACTGAATTTGTGGGACTACGATCTAAGTTATATTCAGTTAGAGTACAGGGTGATAAAGAAGTAAAAAAGAAAAGCTAAGGGTGTTAAAGGACCAATTTTGAAGACAATAACGTTTTATGATTATAAACAGTCCTTATTTTTTTACCAACGCCTTGTAAAATCTCAATTCAAGATTCGAAGTAAAAAACATCAAGTGCATACAATTCAACAAAACAAAGTTGTCTTAAGTTGGGAAGATGATAAAAGAATGCTTCTTCCTGGGAATACGGATACTCTACCTTGGGGCTACAATTCAAAACATAAACATTGATGTCTTCAACTCTGGATACCTCTAGAATACTCATATATTGTGTCTGTAAAAATAATCCTGGATGTTCTTCTCGAGGTGGGACATGTCGTACAAGATCATATTTCTAGCGATAAGCCTCAAAATATAAAGGCAGGTTGGTGCAGCGAAGATGACAGTCATCGCAGAACAGAGGTGCAGAAACTGCAGAAAAGAAGGCAGTGAAAAGGAATAAAGTGGTTAGAAAAGGACAAAGAAGGGGAGCTGAAGAGAACGAAGAACAGAAAAGAAGGAAAACAGAAAAGAAGAAAGGTAGTAAAAGTTAATAAATGTAAGTTTTTAATAAAAATATATTATATATTTTGCATGTGATGCATTCAAGTTTAAAAGGTAAAAAGTCTATTTTCTGAAAAAATTGAATGTGGCATTTTTATATAAAGGATTTCACGAGTTTTGTAACATGTTTAATCCAAGGGTTGAATTCAGTAAAAAATTCTTCTATAAATATTTCAATTTTTCAGTAGAATACTATCAAGACACATTAAAAAAAATATTAATTATTCATAGCTACCAATATTTCTCGAACTGATTAAAATTTTACATTTTTTGCAATATTTTTTTGTAAAAATGGACCTTGTACCCCTCAAAGAAGTTCATTATAAACGGAAAAAATAAGTTCATCAAAATTTCTTTAACTGGTCAACCACATTTGGAGAGGACACTACATTTTTAAAATTTCCAGCACTTTTAAGTAAAAAGTTCTAAACTTTGTCGAAAAAGCGAAAAAAGTTATACAAATTGTCAAGAACTAGTACAATAATAGCAGTTTTCGAATTTTTATTGAATAGTTCTTGATAAAATTATGAAAAAGTATCTAACTTTCAGAAAATGTTCTCCAAATTTTTAAAGTTCTGGAATGAAATAACCTTCTCACGCAGAAATGAATTAGTATCATACAAGTTATAGAAAGAGTCTTTGGCTGTTCGCTAAAGTTTCTCGAACTGCCTGACGCACCACGTTGCTCAGTTGATAATGTATGGTAGAGTTCAGGTTTTATTTTGATGGAAATCATAATTTTCGATAGTGGCGCTGGTTAGTTGCTTAAGAATAAAATGCGTTATACGTTAGGTGGTTAGGCGTTCGAATCCCGCAGCGGCGGATATAATTTTTAAGAAGCGTTATAAATGCGTACGATGACATGTATATATAGTGAATATGAGTTTGGTTGTAAATGATTGTCCATAAATAAAATAAAATCAAGTTTAAGTAATAAATAAAACGGTTAGGAAATAATCCACGTAAATTTTGTTTTTAGGAAACACAAGTTCGCTAAATATTCTTGAACAGTTAGTGAAAGTTTGTTGAACTGGCTTCGAAACTTTAGTTTGCGAGTTTTATAAAAACTCTAGAACTCTGCCGTCAAATTTCCTTCGAGAGTCAACGAAAGTTTCTTAAACTATCTTCGAAACTTTCATACAAGATTGTTACACAAATTCTAGTACTACGTTCTCAGAAATTTAATGAACACTTCAGGATTATTTCTTGAATGTTTTATACTTTTCAAAGAATTGTATATCTAATTGTTAAACGTTGACAATTCTAAATTTTAAAAGACTTTCTGGCCTGCCCAAAAGTGGTTGACGAGTTAATGAAAATTTCATGAACTTTTTTTTCCGTGTATAAAAATGCCACATTCAATCTTTCTTTAAAAATTTCATTTTTTATAATTTGAAAATTTCATTTTTTATAATTTAAAATTTTAATTGTTATAATTTAAAAATTCCCTTTATAATTTATAAAATTTTTAATTTCAGAATGAAGTATTTTTATATTCTTCCGAATGTGAGGGTTCCCACAGAGTGGGCAACGGGGAGTACCCCATTGGAATTCATTCGGGACGCAGCTATCATTAGCGTCGCTTGTGGGGGTGAAAAAGAAGATGTTTTAACAATTATGGAGATAAACGGGACCCTAACAGTCTTAGATAGGGATGAAGCAGGATTCATCTTTAAAAAAGTTCAGATATAATTTAAAAAATATATACTAATGTAAAATAAAATAGAATTTTATGATAACTGAGGCTAAGGATTCCATAACCGACGGAGCGCGTGGCCTAGTAGGTAAAAGAGGGGATACAGCAATAGGCGAACTTTTTTTTTCATTTAAATAAAAAATTCGGAAAAATGATAAAAAAAGTGTGACAGTACATGTTAAATGTCATTACACATATTTTTTCTTCCATACATTTTTGTGTCATAACTCTAGTTTTTTTAATAATCGAAGAAAATCGTATTTTTTAAATGTACGAAATCAATCGATTTTTCACAATCAACTCGCTGTTTTTCGTACAAATATGTCCGAAATAGTCTGAAATTTTATCAACAGACTCAAAAAACCCTAGAGATTCAGATGGTTATGTTCAACATAACAAAGTTTTCAAATTGTTAATAATTTTTATTATAACAGTTGCGGCTGGCAAAATTCTCATTTTCCATCTTCAAAGAAAAAAATTATGCGAGGAAGTTTAGAGTTGAGAAAACTTTCAGCGAGAAAGTTGTTAAGCAGGCTTTCAGGCAGTTTTTTAATATATTTTGAGATTTTTTAATCTAAAACTGCGGTCAGGATGGGAATTTTTTTAACTGCGTTCAAGTGCAACGATACCGTCAAGAGATATATCGATCGAACGCGGAGAAAAAGAGATGCATCTACCATATGCCGAGAGCACGCGATTCGACAGAGTTGCAACATCATTTTTTCCATTTCGTTTTCTTTATTTATATCTATTCTGTAAAAATTATTTAGGAACACTCTAGACGAATGGGAAGAAATGGTATATATACACCTTATATTGTCAATAATATAACAAAGTTTGATCATTTATCGTTAAATATACGTCAAAATAATCGTTATTATAGATTTGGTAGTTACATATTGAAACAGCTCAAACTTTGTCGAATTTTTTAGGACTAATATATTTTGTGAGATAAATACCCGAAATGTTCGAGAAAACACGGAGAAAAATAGTTGAAGTAATTTTACTCAACTTCCCATCAAATTTGGGACATAAGGACAAGTTAGAAGTTATTTAGTATCACTGTAATTATTTGTGATATATTAAATGTTCAAAAATGAATCAAAGTTGAGTAAAATTCAGAAGTGTAGGGTGAAGTTTCAAAGCGTGCATTAAAAGTTTCTAAATATAAATATATTATTACTCGTAGTATAATTATAAAAAACCAGTATTTTATTAAATCATAAAAATAGTAGGGCTTTCCCTTCATTATACTCTACGCTTCAATCGAGAGTTAAGTAAACCGTGAATCGCAAGATTTATTCCACCAGCTATATCTATTTACGTAGGAACGAATGAAAGTAACCTGCGCCTTGGGCACACATGAACATTTTTTAATTTCAGAAACGTGTTGAATTTTCAACATACTGATAATCCACGTTATTATATTTAATAGTCGAAATCAATTAAAAACATACAAAATAAGTTAAAAAATTTCAAAAATTTATTACTGTGGTCGTGAAAATGTCCCAAGAAACAAATCCTCAAGTGGGATGAAAAAGATCAAAGAATCCCGAAAAGTGGAGCCGGAATATCGGGAAGAAAGCCAGAAACAAGGTACACTTGGTACAAATTATTATTGAGTCTGCGAAAAAGTATTGATATTCGAATTACAATTAAATAACATTATCAGCATCATAGTTCTATTAGATTGGATTCAGATAATTTTGATCTGTCAAATGAAATGTTTTTAAAAATAGGTTGCTTGTCTTCCATTTTCTCGAACATTTCGGGTATTTATCTCACAAAATATATTAGTCCTAAAAAATTCGACAAAGTTTGAGCTGTTTCAATATGTAACTACCAAATCTATAATAACGATTATTTTGACGTATATTTAACGATAAATGATCAAACTTTGTTATATTATTGACAATATAAGGTGTATATATACCATTTCTTCCCATTCGTCTAGAGTGTTCCTAAATAATTTTTACAGAATAGATATAAATAAAGAAAACGAAATGGAAAAAATGATGTTGCAACTCTGTCGAATCGCGTGCTCTCGGCATATGGTAGATGCATCTCTTTTTCTCCGCGTTCGATCGATATATCTCTTGACGGTATCGTTGCACTTGAACGCAGTTAAAAAAATTCCCATCCTGACCGCAGTTTTAGATTAAAAAATCTCAAAATATATTAAAAAACTGCCTGAAAGCCTGCTTAACAACTTTCTCGCTGAAAGTTTTCTCAACTCTAAACTTCCTCGCATAATTTTTTTCTTTGAAGATGGAAAATGAGAATTTTGCCAGCCGCAACTGTTATAATAAAAATTATTAACAATTTGAAAACTTTGTTATGTTGAACATAACCATCTGAATCTCTAGGATTTTTTGAGTCTGTTGATAAAATTTCAGACCATTTCGGACATATTTGTACGAAAAACAGCGAGTTGATTGTGAAAAATCGATTGATTTCGTACATTTAAAAAATACGGTTTTCTTCGATTATTAAAAAAACTAGAGTTATGACACAAAAATTTATGGGAGAAAAAATATGTGTAATGACATTTAACATGTACTGTCACACTTTTTTGATCATTTTTCCGAATTTTATAATAAAACAATTCAAATAAATTTTTTTGTTTAAAGTACCTTTTTTTTATGAATTATTATTATATTAGTTATTATATTAGTTATTTCTCAAAAATGTGTATGTATAATATTTGTGTAAATTTTCTCATGTCTGTATTCTTCACAAATGATACCAAAGTTGTACTAAAAAATGGGACTCATATATGTAATATTTACTAGTTACCTTTTTTTCATATTTTTAGAAATAAAGATCACTGATGAGGTTCTACCAACATTGCAAATATTATTGTATTATAATAATTGAATATAATTAATTTTTTATAATATGAGTATAATAATATTTGAGTTTCCTGTTGGCGTTCCGTGGAGGAGGGTCTGCGTCCCCATGGAGGGTGATAGGAGACACAACTTTATTTAAATAATTTTTTCTGTAGTGTTACAGCTCTGAAGAGGGTGCTGGAAGAGCACCGAAACGTCGGCGAAAATTTAAATTTTTATTTATGTAAATGGTGGTGGGTAATAAAAACAAAAGAGTACGTAAGAAAGAAAAAGAAGGAAGGGGTTTTGGAAATATGCATATGATATATAAAGTTCTGTCACATTACTGACCTACCATAATGAAACGATAACGGGTGGGAATAAAAATAAAGAACATCGTTTTTTGTTTCGATATACTATTTATTAAAATTAAAAAAATGAATTAATTTTCAAACTCTTGAATTATTAATATCACATCATTCTTAAAAAATTAAGTAACCGCTATTAGTTTTTCCTTCTTATGCTGTTCACACAACCAATTTTCTAGAAGTATAACGTTTTGTAGTGAACAATTACAATTCTGTATATTTTTACCATGATGAAAACATTGAATACAATTTTTTAATTTATCTTTTAAATGTTGAAGTGAAGGACATTTTAGATCAAACATATGAGTAATTTTTGTAGACGGTTTACTAAAACGTTTCAACCATTTCTTTTTTCTGAACCCTTTACGTAAATTGTTTGATCATTTTTTGAAATTTTTTCAATAATAACTTCCATCATTTTATAAAGTACATCGCCAGAACTCCACGGTATACCATGTAAATTATTTTCCAGCCAACGATTTATATTTTTATACTTCAATGATACACAAGTCCACTGACAAGGTGGTAGAAAGTGAAAATTAATAGGCTTTGTTAATTTCTTACACTTAATTGGAAGAATCGCTAATTCTTTGACGATAAATTCATTGACAGGCAACTTAAACCCTTGAACATCAATGATAAACTCCATCTTAATTGATACTAACTTATTTAAGAATAAGTAGAGAAATTTATATTACTTTTTTTACCCCTCGACTTATTGGCTTATATTCAACTACTCGATCATGTAAGATCAAACAATATGCAGCAGTTTGAGCGGGAAAATTTTCTTTAGCTTCAAACTCTAAACAAATATCTACTGGTCAAGTCTTCAAGGATTTATTTTGTTTTGAACAATCAATTACAATCAAAGGAGCGAAATCTAAAAAATCACTTTTTGACAAATATGGTTGAGGTTCTCTACTATAATAATTTGTTTGAAAAGTGATGTACATTTCGTGAAGTAAAGCGTATTGTTTTTTATCAACATCAGGATTGAGATTGCCATACGGATAACTCTGATTGTTTGAAAATAGTTTTACATTAGTAATTTTACAATGATCAAAATAGCTAGCATTTCTTGTATCAACGTTTAGTTCTATTTGTCTGAAATCCTAAAATAACAAATCTAGGCTTTTCTAACTGCGTTGATGTCTTGACAGTCCAAACGTGACATTAGGCAGTAGCCATTCAATTTTATCAATTGTAATTTTAAATTGTTCATCAGCTGTTTGTATAACTGCATTCACATAATTTCTTGATCGTGTCAAAATTAACTCATGTCTAGCATTTACAATAATATTTTGATAATCTTCAGCAAAACCAAATATTGTACTGAGTGGTATTGAAACATCAAAATTACCAGCATTGTCAGTCAATAAAATGTTTGCATTACTTGATGGAAACCAGCCAGCATTCTCTAGAAATTTGCTCTGAGCTTCATAGACTGATGTATAATTTTTTATAAGACTTGTGAGACCAACGTTTTTGTTCTTATCAATCTCTATAGCATTGAGTTCATAACGTGTTTCTTCAAATAAATGATAGATCGCATTCATAATGAATCTAGTATTAGTAACTGGAGTTCCATCCTCTTACTAATTTCATTTGAATGTGGAGTGAACTTTTACTAGGTAAAAGGCAGTGATCTTGATTTTGAACAGCAATTCGGATTTCATCACTGTTAATGAAGGTAAATAAGGCATAAGGTAGATGTGCGTACACTTTAAAATGTGCTATAGATTCATCATAGACAATCGATTTCAAAATACTTAGTATTTCCTCTTCCATTGCAGATTTTGAGACGTTTATAAATAAAAATAATAATAATACAGATACAAATTAATTTAAATCTTTTTATTTTTTTACTTTTTTCCCTTGAGCTATGAGCTTGAGACCTAAGTTCTTTAGGAGTTGAATATTGTGTGGTCTTATCACCTTGAATGCAGGTTTATAACCGACTTTTTTGAGACATCTTACCTTAGTATTATAACTAAAACCGATTTTTCTATTAAACACAATTCCCATAATTATGGAGATTTTATATGTAATCTAAGTGTTATGGTTTCATCTCGAAAATTTACTAGATTTCCGTCTTGGTCAACTTTTCGTAACTGAATATGATCTATAGTCTCGACGGCAACTGGTAATTAAATGACGTGTGATGGTACCTCAACTATTTTATATCCTGGTGGTACGATTGGAAGAAATTCATGAATCGTGTGCACTTTTCGATCATTGATGTACGCACCTGTAGTGACATTACACTCAATTCTTAGTGAGTTTACTCTGTTTATCGACACTGTTGAATCAGATTGATGAACTTTATTAGCTTTAAGTATTTGCGGTTTGAATCCTAGTAAATGACCTATAGAATCTGTCTTTTTAAAATTTATTTCACAATTACAAACAATTTCACTGCATAAAGTATTATTATTAGGTACAATGTGGATTTCAATTCCCTTTTTCATCAAAACATTCTGTAAATAACAGTGGATATCTTCTATTTCATAGCTACCTGTTAGTATAATACAAATACAAATGTATTATAATTCTTATACCTATAATGATTATAGTTTATTCTGTTAACACTAAGATATTTAACGAGATCTAAGGGAAGCCGAAGGTTAGCAAAACTATCAAAATATTCAACATTATTGTCAACTTTTTTATATGCAACCCAATGTGTACCTGGTCCATCTTCATTATCTAAATTAACAATAGCTGATTCAAATTTACTAGGTCCTATTATTGACAATGCATTTCGCATAAATACACCTCGAAAATGTGGTTTTTTCATAGATTTTGCATATTTTACTAAATCAAAGTCAGTGAACGCTCGGTGTGATAATTTTATTTCGGTTTTTTTTTCTTTGCTTTTTTGCCTTTTTTCAACTTCAGAATCAATTTGAAGCCCTAAGCCGTCTTTATAAGGCTTGAGATATAAACCTTTCTCCAAAGCTATACACTCCATCATTTAATTGTGACGTTAACTTTCTTCTAGCTGTTTTTTAGCTGCATTCGCATCATTGACAGCTTTAGCTATATCAGCAGCTCCACCTGAGTAGTAGCACTCAGGCCTGCAAAAATGGGCAAAACAAAGGGTAGAGAGCCTCCAACTTTTCTTGGTACTTGATTCTTTTTCCACCAGCCTTCCTAACAGCGGCGCGTGCACCCTGGAGTGCAGATTTAATAACTGAGTGTGCACCTTTACCAGGGACTATAGATTTTTTAGCTGCAGAAACGATTTTTTTTCAACAGTATACCTGATCTTTTTTTCTTTTTCGTAACTCGCATACCAAATTTAGATTTAATTTTCATAGCATTCGATACTGCCCAAGCAGCTGCCTTCTCACCTATTCTAGCGTATTTTGCCGAGACACGATTCCAAGCTTTTTCAGCCAGGACTTTATCAGCTGTATTTCTTGCTGTAATATTTTCTTTTTTTTGAGAATAGACAATATCGTTTTCTTTACAAGCCTTATCGAGAGGATTGATACTAGGATCACCACGTGCTAATCGTTTTGTTAATTTAGTACCTGGTCCACAGTACTGATATCCAGGAATATGCAACTCTTACAGGGAAATAATTTATAACCTTATTTAATACTCCTTTACCACGTCTGCTTCGTTTGACAGCTTTTTTACAACTGGTTACACGTTTCTTTGTACTCATGATTATGTGTGTCTGAGAAAACAATTTTTAGACTGAAGTGAAAAGCTTTAAAACATACCATTTATAGTTTTGCAATCAGTTGCTGTTAAGATGGAGTTTGAAGCACAATCCACAAAATTACTGGTGGAAAATTTTGATAACTTTACACAAGAATGGAAGATAGAAGTAAAGCGACATGGAAATTTATTACCGAATAGTGTACGAGCTATTTTTGGTGGTCCATCAAACTGTGGGAAAACAAATGCTTTGCTTACTTTATTGACACATTCAAACGGGTTGAGATTTGAGAATATCTATATTTATTCGAAAGCTCTGAATCAACCTAAATACAAATTTTTAGAAAAAGTTCTACAGACAGTGAATGAGATTGAATATTTTCCATTCAATGAGCATGAAGAAGTTGTTCAACCAAGTAAAGCACAACCTAACTCAATAGTCGCATTTGATGACGTAGCGTGTGATAAACAAGATAATATTCGAGCATTTTTTTCAATGGGTCGACATAGACTTATTGATTGTTTCTATTTATGTCAAACGTACGCACGAATTCCGAAACACTTGATTCGTGATAATGTTACTTTTTTAGTACTTTTTAGACAGGATGAAATGAACCTTAAACATATTTATTCTGATGATGTAAATACAGATATGCCTTATTCAAAATTTAAGAAACTGTGTTCAGCTTGCTGGAACAATGACAAATATGGCTTCGTTGTTATTGATAAAGATAATGAAATAAATCATGGTAGATATCGAAAAGGCTTTAATTGTTTTATAAGGAAGGAAGGAGGGGACGCCGAGAAGGTGCACACAATAAAGAAGCGTCATAGTAATCACAAAGTTTATTAAGACTTACAATCAGCCGTTAACACATTCGCGAAGCAAAGTCAAGAATGGAATCGACACTCTGACCTAGATTCAACTCACTGCACAGGGCGCAGGAAAACCGGTGACAGCGCGTGATCGCAGGGCATGCCGGGCCGGGTTCCCCCGAATTCCGGTCGCAGGGCTGAGTCCCCACGGGGCACTGGTGTAACTCCGTTACAACCCCCTTCCCCCCAACCGGGTTGTGGTTTATTTCCTTGTTTCGTTTCTTCTTTTTTGTATCTCTTTTTCGAATTCTAGCCAGATTGGGTCCGTTTTGATGTCTAGTGTAATGTATGTGTCTTCCCTATTCTGGCTGTTTCTATTCACTGGGTTTGTTTTCTTTTCCACGCTAATTTCTATGATTTTTTTGAATTTTTTACTTATTTCCATCCATCCGCCCCTCATATATTTGGTTTCGTGCTGTTTGGTGTTGTATGGTAGTTTCTAACTCTGTTTGGTGTTTTTTCGCAGAAGGTGTCATGGAATATATATAACTCTTTTGGTATTCTTTTTTCGCAGAATCTGCACTCCCAGATCTTTTCCTTTTCTTCACGTTCTTTCTTCTCTCTCAGTTCTTTCTTCTTTCGTTCTATCCCTTCGTTCCATATTCTTCTTTTCTTTTCTTCTTTTTCTTCTTTTATTTTTTGAAACATCATTTTCTTTTCTTTCTCTCTTTCTCTTTCTTCCTTCCAGGCTCTCCTTTCTTGTTCTTGTTTTTCTTCCCATCTTTTCAGTTCTTATCTTTGTTTTTTCCATTCTCTTTCGTTTTTTTTCGTTCTCTTTTCTTGTCTTCTTCTTCTATTTCATTAATGTATTTTCTTTGTAGTTTTTCTTTTTTCCACTTTAAGAAATCTTCTTCTTGTATCCTTCTTTCTTCCAGTTCTTGTTTTTCCTTGTCGTAGCTTTTTATTCCCCATTTTTCTCTCGTTTTTCTATTATTTCCAGGATTTCTTCTCCCATTGTTTTTTTCATCCTGTCCTTGGGTTGCTGTCCTTCCTGTTTCTCTTTTTCATCTCTTTGTATCCTTCTGAATTCATTTTTAATTCTATTTCCTTTCTTGATGATTCTCTTCTCTGTAGTTCTTGTTTCCTCTCTTTTTCCTCTTCCAACGTCTCTGGGGTTAATGGGGCCTAGAGAAGATCTAGTAGTTATGGGCACCTGTGATTTAGAGATTCCGCGACTGTCATTTCCCTGTAGCACTGCCCACATTTAAGTTTCCCCCGCTGCTCCATATCCTGTTAACATAATTATTTATGTTGTGTCTCTGTATCGGTTTTTGTCAACTTACTATTCTATGTGTATGTTTTATCTGTTTATTTAGTTTTTTCTGTATATTTTTTAATATCTTTTACATTCCAATTGCCAAGTGACCTACCCTTTTTGTTTCTTATCTCATAAATTGTTGATGAAATTTTTGTTTTGATGAAAAATGGACCTTCGAAATTTTTGTTTAACTTTTTTGCTATATTATCTGCTTTATTTGACAACGTCTTTTCGCTTCATAGTACTTGTTCCCCAATCTCGTAGCTAATTGGTCTACGTCTTAAGTTATAATACTTTGCCTGTCTTTCATTTGCTAATTCTAAATTTTTCTGTACCTCGTCTTTTACTATTTTCAACCTGTTTAGTCTCTCTACCCACTTTCCTACTTCTTGTGATTCTATTTTCTCTATGTTTATTAAATCTTTGTTTAACGTTTGAATTGGTTCTAATTCCCTTCCGAAGTTTAGAAATGCTGGTGTGAAACCTGTTGACGCGTGTTTACTTGTATTTAACGCGAATTGTAGGTTATCTAAATTTTTATCCCATTCCTTGTGATCTTTTTCTAAGTATGCTTTTATTGCTGTTTTTATTGCTCTATTGCACCTTTCTGTCGGGTTTGATTGTGGATGGTATCGTGGTGTTTTTGAATGTCGTAATCCGAAATTTTGTGTTAGTTTTACCATGATTCTGTTTACGAACTCTTTACCGTTATCCGTAAACAGAATTCTTGGTGTTCCCCATTTTGCTATGATTTTCCTGTGGAATTCATTTTCTATCGTTGTTGCTAGTTTGTTCTTTACCGGGATTATTTCCACCCATTTAGTGAACATATCTACAAAAACCAGCATATATTGATTTTTTAACTTTGATCTCGGTAGTAGGCCTACTATATCTGCTGCCACTACTGTCCATGGTTTTTCAATTATTCTTTTTCCTAATAGTCCCACTTGGTTGTTAATTTTAGGTTTAATTGTTTGGCATGTGTCGCATTCTTTTACGTATTTCAATGTTTCTGAATACATTCCTGGCCAAAAATAGTTCTCTGCGATTCTTGCGTATGTTTTTTCCATACCCAAGTGTCCTGCCTGTTTACTATCGTGGTTTTCTCTCAGCACTTGCTCTCTTAATTCCTTTGGTATTGTTAACTTCCATGGATTGCTATCTAGGTCTAGACTTGATTTTAACGGGCCTGGTCTGAAAAAATGTAGTTGGTTATCTCTTATTCGCCAGTTTGGGTTTTCTGTTGGTTTTTTCTTTACTTGCATTAGTTTTTGATTATACCATTCATCCTTAACTTCGTTTGTTTTGTTTTCTTTCTTTTCTTTTATTAGTGCTAGTGTACTTGCTGTTTAATTTAACTTTTCGCTTGTTCTTGATAAGGCGTCTGGTGCATAATTTAGTGAGGCTTTTCTGTATACTTCTCGTTGTCGTATTCTAGTAGTTCCAGCGCCCATCTTGCTAGTCGTCCTGTTGGGTTTTTTAAATTATGCAGCTATTTTAAAGCGATATGATCTGTTAGCACTTTAAAGGTGTATCCTTCTAGGTAAGGTCGGAATTTCCGTATTGCCCACACTACTGCTAGGCATTCCTTTCCTGATGTTGAATATTTTTTTTCCGCTTCGTTGAGGCTTCTTCTTGCGAATGCTATTACGTGGTTTTCGTTATTTATATTTTGGGTTAAGACAGCTCCTAATCCCGTATCGCTTGCATCGGTTTCGAGTTGGAATGGATGGTGAAAGTCAGGACATGCCAGTATTGGTCCTGTCGTTAGTAGTTTTTTTATTTTCTCTAATGCCTGTTTTTGTTCTATGTCCCATTTCCATTCTACTCCTTTCTTTGATAGTGTGTGTAAAGGTTCCATTATTTCTAAAAATTTTGGTATGAATCTTCTATACCATGATGTTATTCCTATAATTCTTTGCAGTTTTTTTAGATTTTTCGGTGTTGGCAATTCCAATATGGGTTTTATTTTGTCTTCGTCCATTAAAAGTTCTTTCTCGTTTACTACGAATCCCAAGTATTTTACTTCCGAGCATCCAAATTCGCATTTTTCTAGATTTATCGTTAATCCTGCTTGGTTAATTTTCTCTAGAACTATTTCTAAAGTTTCTAAGGGGGGAAATAGGTTTAGATTACTCAAAAAATCGAATTTTTTTCTATGTCATAAATTGTTAGTAAAACTATCGAAGAATATGTTCCCAAAGTTTCAATGAAAAATTTCAATTCGTTCCGGTGCTACAATCGTCTTTAAGTGGATGCCGACAACATCGACGTAGCGCCTTGGAGACAAAGGAAGCTCGGAAAACTCGTAAAGATGAATTGCAAGCTCAAAATGAAATTTATGAAGAAGAAGTAAGATTACTATATGTTGCTGGAATCGCTGATTAATCAGTAAGTACAAAAATTTATCTCATTACAGTCTCGACTTTGTTGTTTTCATCATTTTTTTTTTTAAACGCGTTTTTCTCGAAATGACTTTTTTCAAATTTGTGTACACTCTAGCTTAAAAAGTTTTCGACCGATCGTTTTAAAAATTGGCATATACTTTTTTTATACAATTACGCTCTATTTAAACCTAAATCCGAGATAAAATTATTGTTTTAAATATTTTTTAAATGCCAAAAAAGTAGCAAAAAAAAGCCAAAAAATCGATGTTTTATGTTTACACACCTGTAAAAAATTTAATTTTCGATTTTTTTGGGTGGAGTTAGGTTCACATAGAAGAGAGATATGTTATTAAAGTAAATTTAAATCCCTGTTAATTTCAGATGAGAACTCTGGCCTCCAGAATGTACACAAACTGTCACTTCTGATGGTGACGCTCCATGGGCAGCAGCTGATATCTTCCATGTTTACAAACGAAAGGCTTAAAAAATTTCACAATATTTTCTTAAATATATATACAAAATGTTCATAAAGTATAAATAAATTATATGCATTTCTGTTTTTCGAAAAAAATTCATAAAAATTATTGAAAAAACCACCCTCTAAACCTATTTCCCCCCTTAAATGTTCTTCGAAGTTTTTTGTCACTATAATTATATCATCTAGATAACAGAATACATTAGGTTTTAAATCTGGTGTTATTACTTTGTCCATTAAGCGCTGAAATGTAGCTGGGGTGTTTGTTAACCCGAATGGCATCCTTTTAAATTGATACATTCCTTTTCCTGGCACTGTGAATGCTGTTACCATTTTCGATTGTTCTTCTAGTGGTATTTGGTAGTATGTTGACCTGAGATCGATTTTTGATATGTATCTTGCTGACCTTAGTGCGTCCAAAATTTCTGTCATGGTTGGTATCGGGTATAGGTCTTTTTTCGTTATTTTGTTTACCTTTCTGAAATCTAAACAGAATCTATATTTACCGTTTGGTTTCTTGATCATAACTACTGGGTTCGACCAATCGCTGTCTGAAGGTTCAATTGTGGCTTCTTCCAACATTTCATCTATTTCTTTGTACATGTACTCTCTTACTTTGGGTGAGACATGGTAATATCTTTGTTTAATTGGTTCGTGGCCCTGTACGTTTATTTTGTGTTCCGTCATGTGTGTGGATTTTAATTTTGTTTCTGTTTTGTTTACCTTTTTTTCTATTACTTTTCTTAATTGCTGTCCCTGGTGCTCGTTTAATTCTATTATTCCTTCGCATTATTCGTGTTTTGTTTGGTCTTCTTCCACTGGTGGTTCTTCATTCTCGCTTTCTTTGTTTTCTTGTAGGCTCCGACTCCACTGTTTTACTGGTAGCTTGGATTCTTTCGTTTTATTTATTTGGTTAGCTTCTGGTAAGGTATGATTGACTGTGGTCGTGGTGAGTATTTTTCTTCTCTGTATGTTATCTACTACTCCTTCTTCTTGATTCTGTAACTTTGTTTTGTCTCTGAGCTTTCTTTTCTCTTCTTGGCTTCCTTTCCTTGGTTCTCTTTCATTTTCCTCTTCGTTTTCTCTCACTTTATTTTTGGTTTGTTTCTATTTTGTATTTTATTTGTGGTTTTTCTGGTAGCCACCAGTTTTTCTTTTCGAAATCTAACTTTAGTTCCAGTCTTTCTATCATATCTGTTCCTAAAATTACTGTGGATCTCAGTTCGGGTACCAACCTAAATAACAAATGCTTTTTAATGTGGCCTACCTCGATCGGAATCAGTACTTGTCCCGTTATTCTAATTTTTTACCATTTGCAACTATTAATTTGTCGTTGCTTGGTTTTTTGATTTGGTAGTCTAATTTTTCTATTTGTTTGAAGAATTCTCTGCTGATATACGAGTGGGTTGCACCTGTGTCCACTAATATTTTATATTTTGTGTTTTCCCATTTTATTATTATGTGCATTTTTGTTTCGTCTGGTGTGTTGTCTGTTTCGATTTTCTTTGGCGATATGGTTTGGTATTTGTGTGGGCTACTATTCGCCTCTAATAGCCTCCGTCTGCATTTCCCTGACTGTACCAACAGTCGCGTTGCATGTGTCCTTTGCCCCCGCAATTATAACATTCTATTGTTATTGTTTTCTCCTTTTTGTTCCCTGTACTGGGTGAACTCTCTTGCCTTTGGGTTCAGCTCCCATTTTTTATTTTCTTGATATCTTCCTTTATTGTTGTCATTTGTTCCTCATTTGTTCTGTTCCATGTCCTCTAGTTTTCTTCTTCGGTTTTCGTCTTTCAGGTTGTATGTTAGTTCTGGTAATTTGGGGTTCCATTCTATCTATTGTCTGTTGCTGTTTCTTCCTCTTTTCTAAACCAATTGTTTGGATTTGGGTATCTGGAATTTTGGTTATCTGGAATTTTGGTTATAGTTAAATCTTACTCTATTTTGAAATTCGTTAATACCTCGATTTTGTGCGTATTTGTTTTGATTTCTCTGGTTGTTATAAAAATATCTCGTTCCTTGTTGGCATATCTTGGCTGGAATTGTGGTCTGTTTTGTATGCTGTATAATTCGTATTTACTATTATTTTGTCTTTCATAACTATTTTTATGGCTTTGATCGTTTTGTTGCTCTTGGTTTCTCTCCTGTTCCCTTATATACCATCTGTCATTCCTATTGTTTTCCCATATTTTAATTTGTTGACCTTTCATTCTTGATTTTGCCATTTCTGCTTCCCATTCGCGTCCTAGTATTTCTAATTCTGCAAAATTTTTAAATTAATTTCTTGTAATGTAAATTTTGTATTCGAGTCTTAAATTCTCGTAAACTTTTTTTAATTGCCATTCCAGGCTGGGGAGTGGTTCTAATTTCTCGAATAATTGTTTCATTTCTGTTATGAAAGTGTGGATTTCTTGGTTTTTCTTTTGGTTGCAAAATTTTCTTTTGTTGTGAATTATTTCTAGGTATCTCTCATTTGAATAAACTTGTTTAGATTCTTGTATAAACTCTTCTATGCTTTTATTTACTTGATACTAACTTTGAGCTTCTCCTATTGGGACGGCATCTAAGTTTTCCAGGATATCTTGTTTGTTGATTCTATACCCTTTTTTGAATCTTAATAAATTATTTAAAAAATATGTTGGCCTATCGTCTATATTGTTTCTGAATTTAACCGACCAGTTTAGCATGATCTGGAAAGGTGTTTGGACCATTCCGAATGGAAAAAGCGATGCTCGAATTGCCTGTATTTCGTTGTCCAGTGTGTCTTCATCGCTTAGATTATTATTCTCTCTACTTTGGTTATTGTATCTTTCGGCTTGCGTCTCGTTTTGTTTATTTTCTGTGGTCGTTATTATCGTATTTCTTATTAATTTCCGGGGCGCTGGTGTTGGTAATTTAAACGTACTTTGGTCTTCTTCGTTTTCTTCTATTTTTCTGTTATCTAACCTTTTGTCCGTTTTTGTTATTCTATTTCTATTTACTTTTATTTCGCTTTCTACTGTAGGGCTAACTATGGTCTGTGCGTTGTGTGTTTCTAAAATTTTATTTTGCGTATTATTTAAGATTTGTTCCATTTTTTCCTTTAATGATTTTATTTCTAGGGTTAATTCTAGGATTTTTGATTTGTCGTTCTTTGGTTCTTCGTTTTCAATTAGTATTTCTGCTTCTTTCCAAAATTCCTTATTCGTCTCTATAAATGAGTCTATTTCGAATGTTCTATCTTTTTCTTCCCTTTGTGTTCTTTTGTATATTTCTAGCTCTAATTTATCCCTTTCCAATTTTTCATTAATTATTTTTTCGATTTCTAGCCTCTCCTTATCTAGTTTTTTCATTTCGCTCTTTTTATTTCGCGTTCTCTCTCTAAGTACTTTAATTCTAGTTCCTGAAATTTTATTTTATCTAAATCTAAATTCTCTTCTTCCTCTAATATTCGCCAATAACCTACCGTATTTTCCGCATTAGGAGAGAGCATTCCTTTGTGGGTACTATTTATTATTTCTGTGGTTTCGTTGTGTTTCTGTAGTGTGTCCTTGCTTTGTCCGTCTTTGTCTCGTGGTCTCGAAATTGTCTCTATGCTACGTATTGTGGCTTTAGGTATTGTACCCGTTTTGTTGGCATGCTGTCTCTCTCTAACCTCTATTTCTATTCGTCTATCCTTCCCTAATTCTACCTCTTTATTTCTTATTTCTTATAATTCTACCTCTCTTATATTATTTCCCGCTATTTCTCTATTTTCGCTCTCTTCACCCCTTAATTTACCCTTCGACAATTTATTTCCCAACTCTATCTCTTTTGTTTTTTCATTTTCGCTTATTACATTTTTATTGGACATTTTTTTTTTCTTTATTTTTCCTGACCTTAATTTCATTAATCTATTTCTATCTTACTCACTCATGATGTCTGCTATTCCTATTATTTCTTTTTTTTTTTTGGTAACTTTTATCATTTACTCACTGAATTTTCCATTACTCATTTTATTCATCACTTGGCAATTTTTTCTGTTATAAGTGCTTTCTCGGCTGAAGGACTTCGTGGGTTATTTTGGTTGGGCGCCAAGTTTGTGACCGGGATCGCAAACTGAGGAGAGGGAAGGAGGGGATGCCGAAAAGGTGCAAACAATAAAGAAGCGTAATAGTAATCACAAAGTTTATTAAGACTTACAATCAGCCGTTAACACACCCGCAAAGCGAAGTCAAGAATGGAATCGACACTCTGGGCGCACAGCCAAGTACACAACAGTAGATTCGCTTCGCGACACTGACCTAGATTCAACTCACTGCACGGGGCGCAGGAAAACCGGCGACAGCGTGTGATCGCAGGGCATGCCGGGCCGGGTTCCCCCGAATTCCGGTCGTAGGGCTGTGTCCCCACGGGGTACTGGTGTAACTCCGTTACAAAGGCAATACAAATACTCTAGGGAGCTAGTAGCTTTTTAGACTCTGATGAATAAAGATGTCTTCAAGAAAGGAGAATTTACATAAACAAGCAGATATATCACATCAAATTGCAAAGGCAAGTAATGCGATTCGACGCAAACATAAATTAATGAAATGGGATAAAGAAACAATCGAACACTCGTTAAATGAAACCTTTAAACCTATTGTAACACCGCATGGAAAAATTGTTGGTGGATTCGAGACTATAAAAAAAGTTGATCCTGTCAGTGAAAAAGAACAAGTAAAAATTGTAGATACAGAAAATATTGATGATGATAATTATTTATCATTTAAATCAGCTGATGATGAAAGAGAAGATTCAATTAATTTGGAATTATCGGGTGTTGATAATACAGAAAGTAATATGCAGCCATATTCTTCATCATGGGATGATAATATAAAACATTATCTTATACTACTGGGTGAAAGAAGTAAAGATGTTGATAATGTATATGGTGTACAGAAATTAACTAAGGACAGGTTAATGTTTGGGGATTCACCAATAAGTTTTAGTCAAGACTGATATATTCATGTGGGTGATCTGAGTTTTCAAAAAAGTAATGGTTTTTCTTGAACTTTTATTTTAAAAAATACCTGAAAAGTCTTATAAGTGCTGATGATCTTGATAATTATAAAAAAATGATTATTGCAACAAACGCGCATAAAAAGCATTATAAAGCAGAAAATGAAGTTCGTGACAGTAAATCCTTTAAGTATAAAAATTTTATTGAAAGATTGATTTCTACATCTTCTTCACGGAGTAAAAGCCGAAACTCATCAGGTCAAGGAATTATACCACAACATATGATTGCTAGAGAGGGAAATCAATTAGTTTACATTTATTGGGATGATCCAAATGAATTAGTGGATCGTTTACGTTTACTTTTAGCATCTCAAGCAGCTGGAAACCCAAGTCATACAAATGAAATTATTTCAATCATTGAAGAACTACGAGAAGCTAAAGTTATTTATTAATGATCGCTCTTAAGATTTATATCATTTTGAAAATGAGTATCGATATATTTATATAAATTTAAAAGTCGACAGAGGCAAAAAATTTTATGATCAAAGTTTTGCTAACCTTATGAAACATTATAATATAAATTTGTATTCTACATTTAGTAATTTGAAAGCATCAATTTGTGAACGACTAAATCGAACTCTGAAAAATAAAATGTGGGTTCAATTTCGTTTACAAGGAAATTATAAATGGTTAAATATTTTACCAGATCTTATTTCTTCTAACAATGATACAAAGTATCGAACTATTAAAATGAAACCAAAAGATGTCACTAAACAAAATGAAACAGAAATTTTATTCAATGTATATAAAAACTTTAAAGTTAAAACTTTGAGAAGAAATAAGCAAAAATTTAAAATCGGTGATAAAGTCAGAACAAGCAAGTTCAAACATGTTTTTGAAAAAGGCTATACACCAAATTAGACGACAGAAGTATTCACAATTAGTCAAATAAAAAATACTGAACCAATGACATACTTGCTCAAAGATTATCAAAATAAACCTATATCTGGTAGCTTTTATGAACAAGAATTAGCAAAAGTTAAGAATCCAGATATCTATTTTATAGAAAAAGTACTTAAGAGGGGCGGAAATGAACTATATGTAAAATGGTTAGGTTTCGATAAATCTCATAATAGCTGGATAAATGAAAATAATGTGTAATATTTTGTACTTTTTTTCTGAAAATAAATCTCCTTTTGAAAAATATATAAAGTATCTGGTATTTCTTTCTATTCTAAAAAGACACACAAACTTAAATAAATCTTTCCTTTTTTATTTCCGTTTTTATCTAATTCAGCGCCAACCACCACTTGTTTTGTAGATGATGCACTAAGATTGTAGGTAGTAGAAAGTATTAACTGATTTCTTGGTATATAGGGCATTTTAACTTACTATTTTTTAATAGATGGTTCTAATTTCAGTGCATTAAACTCTCCACCAAGAAATTTCAAATGTAACTAACCTGTGGAAACTTCTTTTACAATGTTTTGAAAATATTTCTCATCTTCATTCAAAAAATTTTACAAATCGATAAGGTAAAAATACAACAAAGGAGTTGTCAATTTCAACAGCTATTTTTAAACCGTATTTCATATTAACTCTTCTGAAGCTTGTTATATTATAATATTTACCAACTTTTAACTATTTCAAACTCTTAATAGGCAAGATAGCAGCAATTCTATTTATTTTATTCAAGTCCATATTCTTGCAGAGAAATATGCCACAATTTTGTTGATATTACTTGAATATTAGATCTTGCTTCAATCAATCGTTTGGTCTCTTGAATATTTTTCAATAGATTATTCACTCTAACTTGTATTTCACTCAAACGTTGTACATGTGACAAAAAATGAATGCAACGTAACTAAACAGGGATTCACGGGTCGCTTCTTTCTATATCCACGATCAACTGTATCCCACCTCTCTATTTCCAAGAAATATTTTCCTTCACTTTGACATTTTTCGTATCTAATTTATTTATTATCATAAACATCCTAAACGATAAACAATATAATTAATGCGTTCTTATATCCCACCTCTCTATTTCCAAGAAATACATATTTTTCAATCGTCTGCCCCTCAACGAAATCGACAAACATCGAGTTCTTTCTAGAAGCCAACCTCCCCTATACAAAAAATCTTTCAGGATATCGTGCAACACCATAAGCTTCGAGAACCTTCCAGAAATCTTACAATTTAGCACGGAAATAAACCAAATAATATCTGTCAGACTTCATAAGATTCAAGAATTTTCCAGGAAATCCTCGAAATTTAACACTGAGAACCTTCCATAAAACTCACAATTTAGCATCAAAAGAGGCTCTATGACGTCACAAGCTTCCAGAAACTTCTAAAAAACCTCGCCATTTAGCCTAAAAGAGGCTCTATGACGTCATAATCTTCCAGAACCTTCCAGAAATCAAGGCTTCGGGAATAGTCTCGAGCGTCGGTAAATGTCGGTGCAGGAATTTGTATATAGAACGCCCATAGCCTTACTACTTAAATTGCCGCCTGATTAATGATTCTTTCTACTGAACTTCATTTTCCTTCCTGATTTTGTAAATTCTTAGACGTGTTGATTTCAAAAATATTAAAATTTGAAAAATTTATTGTGATTTATGTAAAAAATAGTATTTTTTACTTTTTTTGTGGATTGCAAGTTTTTTAACTATTCAAATTCATTCATATTGATCCCAAAACCATTCTTTTTTCATTCTAAACGATTCGACTAGAAAAAAATGTGGTTTCTAGATGCAGTGTGTACTTGAAGTGCTCCGTGTCTACCTGACCCAGTGTGACCGTTATTTCACATACCGTAGGTGTGCCATTTAAGGGTTAAAATCGAAATTTTATCTTGTGAAGTGTTTTTCCCACTAATTATAAATTTACTTTTATGGTAATCTACTGGATTAAGACAAGTTGAAATGATGATATCAACAAACCGGTAAATATCTCTAGGAGATCTTCTTGAGATTATCACGTGTTTGACGGATGAAGTAAAGTTCCATTACATATTTTTTCTGAAGTATGCAGGAAAGCGAAGATGATTGTTTCAAATACAGAAGAAAATTTGGTTAAATTATTGAGATGCGAACTCATGGAAGGAGCATGAAGGTATATAATTGTGAAAACTTATAATAATTTGGAAAATTTTGTTAAAAAATTAGAAACAATTTTTTCCACGTCAAAAACTATACAAATTACAAGGTAATTTAGATGGAATTTAAATGTGGGATGAGAAAAACATTCTATCATATACATTTCGCATTCAGGAAATTCCAGCAGACATTCTTAAATGTCATACCGCAAATAACAATGGAAAAGAAGCCACCAAATTTAATAAAAATTCAAAAAAGGATGTAATTAACTGTTTTCTTCGAAGTTTGAAGCCAGAATTAAAAATGAGATTAAGGAGAAGCTACACGAATAAAAATAGTTCTTTAACTCTTTAACCAGTGGAATCGAAATACGAGGTATTTTGTTGTGAGAATTGTGGTTCCAGCATGATTTTGGGCTGAAAAACACGAATTTGATTTCCCTTTGACCAACAAAATTTTGTACTGCAAAAGAAGTCTTTGGCGGTGAGAGCGAAATTTTTTTGGGTTTTAATATAATTAATTAATTTAAAGGGTTAAAGTTTAGATGACTAGTTCTAGATTTTTTTTGTGAAGGGAGATAAAGAATGCATTTACGTACGCTGTGTGGGACTCGGTCAAAGCAATACCCACTATACTAAAAACTCCCCTATTTCACTCGCCAGCCCATCACCCCGGAACCACCGCTAGGTATTTCAGTAATGTAATTATGACGGGGAAATTTGAAGAATTTGAAATATTTTCCGGATTGCATGATTTTGAGGGTAGGATTTTGCCGATTGGAAAATTCTAAATACCAAACTTTTAATAATTTTACAATATTCCTAAAAATTTTCTGAATTATAATTTGCCGATTCCATGGCATATTTTGTAATCCGGTAATTTAATTCTCGGTGACTGACTTTTGAGAATAGTAGAGTTCTTCACCTGAGTGTCAGTAAGCTGCATCAGCTGTATGATTCAGATGCTCGAGTTACGTACGCTTCAAAATGGTATTTCCTATATTGAAGTCCATGAATGTAAAATTATACTTTATGTTAGGGCATGAAAAAGGATAATTTTTCAAATTTAAAGAATTTGAAATCTTTCTGTGGAAAAAGAGACGCTTTCGACTGTGCCGGAATTCGAGCCCGGGTCTTTCGATTGCCGGTCGACTGCTCTAACCAACTGAGCGACACAGGTGTTGGACATCTCCTTCTCCACAGGTAGACATCTTTATATCGCCTAACGGCATTGCCTCACGGCTGTAATAATTTCAAATTAAATGGCTGAGGCAACGTATCGTATCTGATACGCGACTGGTGATCCTCCGATAATCTAGGCAGTGGCAGAAATTTCGAACTCAGCCACTTAATTAAAAATAATAATTTTTAATCAGGTTAGAACACAACTGTTTTAATTTTAAATGAACTTCCTATGTAAAAACTAAAATTACATTTTTGCAAATAGGACTTCTTTGAATTTTCTCCAAATCATTTTAAGGGCATGTGATACTAGAGGAAAGTAGCAATTTTATGTGAACACATTGATCCAGTTTATACATGTTTGTGTCCACAATACATTAAATTTTGTTTCCAAACTTTGGAAATTGGTAAAAAAGATGAAAATGGGTGTAAATAGACTACTTTTGGTTTTGGTAATAAAAAAATGTTCTCCATAGATTTTGCTGAAATTGAACTTTTTTCTATTTTTTAAATCAAAAGTTGTCTATTTACGTTTGATTTTGTCTTCTCTACCATTTCTCAAATTTTGGAATCAGAATTCTATGTATTTTGGACACAAACATTTAGAAACTTAAAATCAATAAAATTTGTTAATTTCCTGAGTATCACATACCCTTGATAGAACATGTTTTTTGTGCCATTTGAAAAAAATTCATAATTCGGGGGTCCTGATTTGTAGATAAACTATTATCAGGTAAAAGATGTTTTTTCAAGAATTTGAAGACGATCATAATACCCCTCCAAGAAGTTAGCAAAGTATTTAATTTCAAAAGATTTCAGAAAATTTTTAAGGTCTTAAACTATTGTTTTATCTAGTTGGAGAATGTGGCAGGACACTTGAGTTGTCATGCAATAGAAAAAATGTTCTTTTATTTATTTTTAACTAGTTTGCAATTTTTGTTATTTACTTAATGAGAAGGTTCGAAATATTTTCGTTCAAAATATATCCAGGATTTTTTTCATATAAAATCAAACTTTAAATAAAAGTTTTTATTTTTATTATCCTTTAGCATGATAAGAAGATGATGTTGGAAAAGGAAGAACTGAAGGAACTTAAAGAAGAAATGGCTGAGTACCAAGAAGACATTCAAGAACTATATAAAATGAAGGAAGAGTCGAAAGGACAAGCCGACATAGAGGACATCAAAGTTTCAAAAGGTGCTAATCGGCTTTTCAAAAAGGTAAACAAGATGATCAGCAAAATGGATGCAGTTCTTGCAGAACTTGAACAGTCCGAGAAAGAAATGAAAGAAAAAGTTAAGTCTCTTCCACCTGAAGAGAAGCCACACTCAAAAGCTGCAGAAGAATTGGTGAAAATCGATGAACTTATTGCTGCCATCAAACAAATTCAAAATGTACCCGATGAACATCGTTTATCTCGAATAGCAGAAATTTTAGGAAAAATTGACGACGACAGAGACGGAGCGATTAAAATAGAAGATGTCTTAAAGGTGCACCTTTAATCCCTTACGCATGTATTGCTTTTCTCGTATTTGTCCCTTATAAATTTATTTTCATTCTAGGTGGTGGAACTGATTGGCAAGGAGGATATAAAATTAAGTAAGAAACAGTTAAACGAGTTGATCGACTTAATGGAAAAAGAAGAAGTTTTGGATGTGGAAAATCAGATTCAGAAAGTCTTACAAAAGGAGAGTAAGAAATTAAAAAAAACAACGAAAGTAAAAGAGATTATGAAAGATGATTCAAATTCTACTTTTTCTGCCACGCCTATAACGCCTGAGAAAAAATTTGGAGAAGAAGAGATAAATGTGAACGTATGTTCTCCAAATAAAAAATATGCTCCTCAGCAGGCTTCATTAAGGGAAAATGAAGATCCGTCTGAGTTGAAAACTGACGCTAATTCTGACTCGCTTCAGAATTCACCGATAACTCCAAGTGTTTCTTCGGGTTCGAATAAAGTCGAAGGTTCTAAGCATCTGTGATTTTTTCACAATATTTCAAAGTTTACCAGAGATCTAAGTTTAATCTAAAAGTAAAAAAAGAAATAGTAACAAAAACTCGAAGCAATGAAGTACTTCGAACCTGAGGTATTATTAAAAGTACATTTATATTTTTAATGAACAACTCCTCCATAAAGTGGAAAGAACGATTATTTCAAATAGTTATAAATCTCAAAAATCTATGTCGGATATCCCATGTTTAAACGTATTTTATTTATAAAACACCAAGATTTAAGGCTACATGTTCAAGAGAAGTAATAAGGAAATTTTGAATTTTGTAAGTATGGCCTTTAAAATCTTAGTCTTGAAATGAGCTTCAGCATGTTAAAAACCTTTGAGAACATTTTAAGTTATCGTAAATATAGCGTTACGCAAAACTGATGTAAAATATAAAAGTCGACTGCCAGATGTTTTCAACATTTTTTATGGTATGGAAAAAGCAAAGTTCGCCGCATTTACTTGACGATTGCGTGATGATAATTTGCAAATCACTTTGTATTTTTTTATGTTTTTGGAATTATTTTGGAGCTAAGTTTTTAGAGACCATATCTTTTAAGTGTATGGCCACTTAAAATTAAGGTAGAAAAATTTATTTGAAAGTGTAAATTATGCTTGTCTTTTTCATGCAAAAAATCCCATGTTTATATCTTTCAGATTTTTCGGACAAGAATACTTGTGTGTATTTATTAGTATTTTGAAAATCGGATGACAATGCTGATCTATACTATAAGAAGAAACAGATTCGTCTTCAGAAAAACTTCATACGACTAGAGAATAACACTCAGAGAGCCTGAGAGAAGGCTGTAGTGCTTTTAACAGTACCCTCTTCCATGGTGTCTTATTTTATGAGCTAATATACATGTGCTGGTCGCAAACATGTATCCTTTCTGAAAAATATTCGAATTTGAAGTTTATAATAAGGATATTCTACTTTTGTTGCACTCTCCCGTAGGACTTATCATTCCATCTGCTTCGAAAAGATTGCTTTTTCTTTGGTATTTTCTAAATACAGACATAAAAATACTTTGTTTGCAATCAAAAAAATGAAGGAGAGATAGTAAGTGATTGTATGTACTGATTCACTACTTTGACCTACAAGCCTAGTATAGTAAAATATTATTATATGTAAGTAATGCTGTTGTAAAGAAAAAAAGTAACAGAAAATATTCTGAATATTATACTTCCTATTATATTACTCCTACCTTATATATTTAGTATGGTGAATCGAAGAAAAACAAAAAAAATCATCGCATTCATGCATCTGTAAAATAATATGAAATCTGATTGAATATACAGGCTGTACTGAAAAATACAAAATCTTATACTATTTTGAGGACATTTCCTTTTTTATTTTGGTTGAATTAGCTTAAAAAATTATAAGAAAAATGTGTTATAAAACTGACAATTGGAACGTCTTCCTACATAGCCTTGTAGGTTTTGATCAGCTTAATCTGAAAATAACGGTTGTAAGACTCCCAACTTAAGAAAGTCTTTTGAATTGAAGGCAGCGTTGTAAACTGAAAGTTTTTCATTATTTCTAATCGTTATTTCCGAATGAGGTTCTCATTTCCTTTAAACATCGAAAAATTAGAAAGAAAATAAAAGTATATTCTTTGTTTTGTGCGCCACGTCTGGTTTGACGTAACGTTCTTCCAAGCTAGCTAAAGATTATGCCAGCTAGAAGTTGAGGTAAAGACAATGATGAAGTGGCACCTTGTTAAACTATAAAAACTTTATTAATTTAAGTGTCCACGGCAAGGATCAAACCCGATCACAATGGATGGCGAGAGCACGAGCTTGCTACTCGTCCAAGCGAGAAAATGTATCTAAATCTAACCTAAGAAGTACGTAGTGAAAAATGGACAAGCTAAGACAAAAATCAGCTGTTGCAGAAAGGGAGGGGATGGATAGGATCGAAGATGTACACAGTAGATGGGTGAGCTAAGACAAATTCAGTTATTACAGAAAAGGGGGAGGGGAGTAAATAAAGGAAGGAGCTTCGTATTCTAATTGTCCTGGGTCTTTCCCATAATCCATGAAGCAAGCTGGTAAATGCTGAAATTCGGAGACTAGTTAAAGGCTAGGTATATGATCATGGGGCGATAGACATAAACTGAACCTCATCGTTGCTGAAACTATACAATTAGAAATACTCAAAGGTAAATACACAAAATGTCTATAAGGATTGAAACCCAATTATACAATGGACATACAAAATACGTAGAACTCGTCTTTCCAAGCTGTAAAGTATACAATCGAGGTAATACAACTTGACATCCGTTCCTTAGAATAACAAGAAAATACATAAAGCTTAACAAATACAAAATCCGACCGTAATTGCTAGGTTTTGAAGCGATTGTTGAGGCATGGAAGGTACTCAGCCTTTATTAGCATTTTAATAATTCACGAATATAATAAAAATGAAAAAGACAGATTCAATTAGAAAATCCGACTAAATTATCAGGTACAACACAAGCTTCTTACGTTCGTGATTGCGACGTAACAGTCTTTAAAACGACTTTTTCGAATCAAGCTAAAGAGTCCTAATTGTTAAATTCTTTCAGTTGACAAGTAGACATCAATAAATGATATTTTCCTGCAGATTTTCTATCTGCTGAATCAATTGGTTACAAATTCATGAGGTCCATGTAATATTGCTGAAGTTAACGGTAAATGCAAGTGATAATTATAGACATTAGCCACACATTGATTTGCCTGTTACCAGGATAAGCCACAAGGAGGCTGTTGAGCTAATTACCACCGAAACGGGCGGAAAAAAGAAAGATAAAAAATGAAAATAAAAATTTAGAGAAGAAGGCGAAAGAACCTGTGCAAAAGGCACAGAGAACTAACGCCAGGGCGAAGTCAAAACACTTCGCGCCCGCCAAGTCGGGCGACGCCATCAAGGTGTCGGCAAAGGACGGCCAGTCGTACGCCGACATCTTGAAGGAGATGATGACGAAAGTTATCAGAAGGCAGGACTCGAGGTCCTGTCTACCTGAAGGACCAGAGGAGAAGAAGTCCTTCTGGTCCTCAAAAAGGGAGGAGACGCTTGGGTCTTCCGGAAGGAACTTTACCAGGCGGTTAGGGAGAGGGCGGAAATTTCAACCCCAGAGAAGGTAGAGGTCGTTGCTGCCCTGTGCTTGGCATTGGGCAGACCGGCCTTCGACGCGTCCAGCAGGTTCTTTATTCTTTATTTATTCTTTCTTGAGGAAAGCCTCAGTGAAGCTGTTGGATGGACTTCAATAGTAAGTCGTCTGAGTGGTCTAGATGTAAGGGAAATCCTGGTCGGCGAGATGGTCGCTAGAAATGACCTGCTCGTATTGAATCAGGGCAAAGATTTTACGTTCAGACGAGGGGTCAATTATTGACCTCACGATTGCCGCGTCCTGCCTCTCCTCAAGGATAGGCGACTGGTCTGTTCTCAACAGGACAACCTTGAGTGATTACTAATGCATTGAATTCAGCCTACAGGTACGGAGCTAGACAGTGGATGAGGGGAGAGGCGGTAAAGGAAGGAGCCCTTCCTGAAACACTAGACGTCTCAGCAGATCCGGGCGAACATTCGAGTGCACGCAGAAAAACTCGTACGTACACAGATATGGTTTATTCTGATGCTCCTCAGTCAATTCAAGAACTTAAAGCGAAGATTCGTGCCGTTATAGACGAAATAGAGCTCCAAATGTGCGAAAATTTAATGAAAAATGTTATCAAAAGAGCATGGTCCTGCGAACGTAACCGTGGAAGCTATGTGAATTATATTGTTTTTCATTATTAATTGCAAACCTTCCGCTATTGAATAAAATAAAATTCAAATGATTTTTCACAAAAAATACGCGTTTTTCTTAAAAATCAAAATGGAACCTCTAATTCGAAAACCGTCCATTCGGTCGAAGACGGCATGGAGATCCAAAAGAGACTGAATTCCCATTCCGCCTTCCCTGAAGCTGCTTTGCGTCAGAGGCCCCGATCGACCTTTGTGGATGATACCCCTATAACTAAGTCCAAGGGCGAAAAGAGCGAAGCCCCCCTTCCAGGTGTATAACGTGCGTAGATGGGGCTGCAAAAGACGTCACCCATGTTTCTAGAAGCGGTTCATGCCCAGTATTCAAGGAAAAACTGAGGAGGTGGAAGGGTAGGAAGTGAAATTTCTACAACTCAACTTCGGGACGGATGGGACGCCCAAGATCTTCTGATGCAGACCGCCAGCGAAAGGGGGATTGACGTGCTGCCCATTAGAGAGCAGTACAAATGGTCTGAAAACTCTGCCTGGTACCAGGATGTATCGAGGGCCGGAATCTTTGTGTGCGACCTCGATTATGGCGTCGGAGAGGTTCTGGAGATTGACGCGAGATTCGTTTGGGTGGAGGTGGTGGGGGTGCGTGTGTACAACTGCTACTTCTCTCCAGGCGATCCGCTCGAGGTTTTGGAGATACAGATTCACCTCCTACAGGAAAGCTAAATCGGGGTCAAGAGATGAGATTTACCCAATGAACACCGGAAGGGGCGGCAAAGGATAAAGCATAACAAGAGCGCTATGTACTGGTGAAATGACCTGTTGCCTATTCTGCGCCGTGAATGCCTGACAGCGCGGCAGAAATTCACCACTTCAAAGGGTGATGCCGCGCTTCACGAAGCATGGAAAACAGCAAAATCGGGTCTGAAGCGAGGCATAAAGAACATAGGTCACTTTTGTTGACCAGTGTAATCGGTGTGTTTTAACGCACCCCGTCTTGGATAACTTTAAGGGCCAAGCCCGGTTTTTCCATTTTTTTACTTTGCTCTTTCAGGAGTTGGAGGATATCTTTCCATACCCCATATCCCGAAAGATTCTCACATTTTTCCCATGCTTTTTTGCTTGTTATCCATAAGTAGTTTGACCAGCGCATCGTGTGTAGAGGAGCGAGTCAGAGTAGTTGGGGACGGGTATACCCTCGGACCGCCGTACTACCTTAGTTTCCTAAAGCCCAACCTCCACTCAGCCGGTCTCAGAATACATGAACAGACCAGACTCGCTCGGGGCAACACAGACTTCGACATCTGTATTTAATACACACTTCCTGATTAAGGTCCCGAAGAGGTTGGCTCCTGATCCTGCATGGCACACCACCTCGGCAGGGCTAATGTCACATAGGCCTCACCTCCTCATGGTTCGGGAAAGGTACTATTTGGCGGTGGGGCACTCACAGTACGATGCCACATAGGAACGATCAGTTGTACTATTCTTAGTTGCAGACGGCACAGGTTTTGCAGTGTCCTCCCAGGAGATTCCATTTGCCAGTTTACTTTCAGCTCTATTCAGGAGAGAGTCCGTTTATACGGCCTTCTCTCGTGTTCAAAGAACATTCATCACAGTCACGTGGCGTTGTCATTCAACAGAATTCATTCAATTCATTTACCCCTCTCAGTACTCGCAGACTCATCGTCAGCGCCGCCGCCAGGGATATACGTTCTTCTTCGTTCATGGTGATAAACGCGTCTATAGCGTACCCCTCTTTTAGCATGAGATGAAGCTGTTTATAGGGCACCTCTCATTTAGTTGGAAAGATGCCCGTTTATAGATGGTCTGGCGATATCTTTATGGAAGATGACGCCTTTACGAGTCGCCAATTCTGGTCGCTTTTCCTTCATTTCTTTGTTCAATTTTATCAGCAGGCGACAGTAGACATTCGAAATGATAGTTTGGTTTCTTGGGAGCAGCTATAAATAAACAATACCCTTGAAATCCCACCAAACACTCAGCATAACATTTTTTGATGAATATCGGCTTTTGATGTCGATTGTGCAGGCTCATCTCGCTTGCTCCATGGTCTATTTCGCACGACATTATCGTAAACAACTTATTTTTCATCGCCCGTTATGATTCGCTTTAAAAATGGATCGGTTTCGTTACGTTTCAGCAGTGAATCGCAAATGGAAATTCGTTTGGTAAGTTGAATTTCGTTCAATTTTGTGAGGAACCCAAATATAGAGCTTATTAATGTAACCAAGTTGTTTTAAATGTCTTTCAACGCATATATGTGATATATTAAGCTTCCCTGCGATCTCTCGTGTCGTACTACGCCGGTTATTTTCTATCATTGCTTTTATTTTGTCGTCGTCAACTTCAGTTGGGTGTCCAGAGCGTGGTGCATCTTTGAGGTTAAAATCTCCTGATCGAAAACGAGCAAACCAATTCTGGCACTGGCGTTCTGTTCATGATTTTTCACCATAAACATCATACAAATTTTTCCGAGCTTGCGCTACGTTTTTACCATTTCGGATGTAATAAAGTAAAATGTGACGAAAATGACCGTCTGGAATCTCCATTTCAAATCAATGCAAAGTAATAAATAAACAACAAAACGTGAAACTTTTTTTTTAATGAACAATCTATGGGACGTCAGCTGTCAAATACCATATACGGTCTGAAGTTTGCAATTGAGAAGAACTACTTCGAACGACTAAAGTCATCTAGCGGAAAAAAGCGAAATGACTTTGTTGCCAACCCAATGTAAACGCTATAGCATAAGTCGAATGATCCCAGAGATGAAAGTGTTTGTGTTGGTCAAGAATGATAATGGAATTCGTTCACATATCCAGAAAGCATTATTACTGTGTAATCTCAGCAAGTTATACGCTAAAGGGCCTAGAGGGATAAGCATGTGAAAATGACCTCCTCATATATCAAGCATATATTGGCACTAATAATTGACATCTATGTGAATATAAAATCCTGCAAATTTTAACCTTAAAATTTCATTTTTTTTAGGCTATATGAAGGAGAGAAGTGATATGAAAAAATGGGGTTTTCTCGGAAACGGCAAAACCGATTTTGGCAAGCAAAATATATGTTGTAGTAACCAAAAAGACTACTTCCAGAAGAAAATTTTAGATTTTTTGGATGAAAAATAGGGGTAAAAAAACTCAAATATAGAATTTCTTTTTTGAGGTTATGTTTTAAAGGTAAATCTCCAATTTATTTGCAAAGCAAACCTTGAAATGTCTGCTTCAACATACATTTTTCTCAGATTTTTCGTGGTGGTGCGTCATTGCGAAAAATGATGGAAATCATGCATGCCACACAGCACGCAGCACACTCGCTCCAGCCAGGCACATCGAACTCCACTGTTTGGTTGACACTTTATTTGTCTAATTAAGCAGTTGGCTGGAATAATGGTGCACTTGTATTTTAAGGAATCACTTATTTTTTATTTCTTTTGTACATAACATTATGAAAAACAAAACAAAAACTTCTGCCAATGGAGATACACCAATATTGAAGACAACCTTTCAATCTTCGTTTTTGATCATTTTGGCATTTGTATTTACGATGGATATAATAACTACTGAAATAGCACTAAACGTATATCCTAAAGTGTTTATAACCTTTCTTATAACACCTTTTTATTTTTGGTAGACATTTGCTTCTCTGATTAGTACTGTACAGGTCCGATTTCTCGAATCCGCTATTCATTTGTTTTCAACTCTCTAACGTTGACGACTTAGAGCCGAGCGTTCATCCTAAAAGTTTCCGTGATGATAGAAGAGAAATTAGAGGATGAGAATTTTAAAGTCTTGATGCCTGCTCTAAAAGACAAGAGGAAACAACTGTACACGGAAGAATCCAATGAGTCTCGTATTGTCACTAAAGATCACTGGGCAGTTGAATCCGTATGTTACATCGCGGTAACTTTAATTTTTCCACCTTGACCCTGTGCAAGGGCAACACACCACACACCAAGGAGAACGAGCAATGAACCATTCATATATAATAATAATAATTCTATGATAAATTATCATGTGGACCGAGTAGCTGTTCGCGTGAAGTAAACCAATGTATAACTCACGTCGACGGATCGGTTTGACACATGATAATGAGTGATGAAGAAGAGCAGCGCTCTGTCTATATGGTAATTGCACCCGTGGTAATGAGTCAGTAACTCACACCGCGTGTCTAAAAAGTAGTGATGCTGTGCTAATAACCTAATGAGAGAATGAGAAGTTATCAACACAGCTTCATTAAATATAATATCTATATACTATACGTAGGTAATTATTATAATTGATTATTATAATATTAGTATAATGTTACAACTATCATTAACACCCTGGTTATTACTATAGTGTTGGTCAGTATTAATGCTATTATGCATTGATTGCCGATAATCAATCACCTATAATCAATTTATGGAAGTCGATTATTGATCATAGTTTATAAAACAAATAATATAAACCGCGGACAAATAAATACAGAAGTGAGTAATTAAAACTGCATTTATTTGAAAACTAGAAACAAAATTGGGCAATAGAAGAGATGAACCCATGAACTCTTGCAGAGATCGTGCCGTGCCACCGATTTACGATTCGTACGTGCTGTACCACCGATTTGCGATTCGAACGTGCCTTGCCACCCATTCACGTTGATCTGCTCCCACTATTGGAAGCATCAATAGTAAAGGGTTTCCCAATAGGGGTGATATGATTTTGAATGTCCCTATCGGGCTCATTTGGACTGAAATTTTTAACGTCTGCTGTCAGTTGTCATCAGTAAGGTTTGCCATTTAATCATGAGTAGTTTCACGCTTCCACAACGTTTGGAAATTGTCCAATTATTTTATCAAAATTCGAGAAGTTTTGTCGGTGTTCAAAGAGCATATCGTGCAAAATATGGTCGTCATTCTGCTCCATCCGCGCTCTCAATTCGTCGAATAATCGATAAGTTGGAGAGTGAATTTACTCTATTGGATACTAAGCCTAAAAATCGTATGCGTACCGCACGTTCTACACAGAATATAGCCGCCGTACAGGCCAGTATCGAGGAAAACCGTGAATTGTCCGTGCCACGCCGATCTCAGGGATTGGGCCTGCCCAGGATGACTACCTGGCGTATTTTGCGATTGGATCTTGGCCTGCATCCCTATAAGATGATTCTGGCCCAAGAACTGAAGCCTAATGACCATCGTTTGCGTCGGGAGTTCGCAGATTGGGCTCTGGAATCAATTGAAAATGATCCCAATTTTCATCAAAAAATCATCTTTTCTGATGAGGCGCATTTTTGGCTCAAGTCTCGGGGGACATTTGGCCGATATATTGTTTAAATCATAAATGGCATAGAATATCCAATATAATAAAAAAGATTTCGATCAATTCCGAATGAATATTCAGTGTTTTTTTTTTCAATTTCAAAACATATCACCCTTATTGGGAAACCCTTTATATATACCCCAGATTTCCTCTGGTGGTTTGTCATTAAGTTCCGATCAGTTGTACGGTCAACTCCATTCATTTCGGACCAGTAAGTCAACGTCATGAGCAGACCTTTCGATAAACGTAAGTCTCATTGGTTTCTTTAGCATAATTCTGCCTTCGGTACTTGGTAAATATAATCCTTGGTCCTTCAGTGGTGCAACTCCGGAAATAGTAGTGCTATATAGTTCCTTTGGATTACGTGTATCGTCGTATTTAGTCGTGTCGGTTAATAGTGATTCAATTCTGAAATCTGGACGAACTAACCTATCTTGTTAACAAGTGCATGTCAGATTCATTTCTCGTGTACTTAGCAAGATATGTAAGCAAATAATTGATCATACCAATTGGTGGACTTGCATCCCTTACGCCATACCTCCTACAATATTTATCGCTTTGCTACACACGGAGACATAAACGAAAACCATACTACTTCCTGCGAAATGTATCGCAGTTTTGCTACATCACAGAGACTCAAACGAAACTCAACTATCCTGCAAGAATTTGTGCCGTTGACTTGCAACTATAAGAGTAACAAATGACAGTTCTCTCTTTTGTCCTCTATTATAAGAGGTATTCAAGTAAGTTACCACCTAAGTATCGTTCCTTGTGTAAACTTATACCAAATCTTATTAATTTATAATTAATTATCTCATATATTTATAAATTCAGTGTTTTATTATTATTGTGAACAACTCAGGGCCCATAGACCTGACAAGCGACAACGTACTCGCAAATAAAAATATATTATCAGGCCTTACCAACCTGATATAATCAGCTAACCGCCTCCCTCACATCCAAAAATCCAAACTACCCTCGCCTTTTGCTCGGGACGTAACAGCTGATTTAGTGTCAGCGGTGGGATTTTCACTTTGTTGTCACAACTGATAATAATCTAAAAAATTATTTAATTAAAGCTGTTTAAAATCATATGTGCAATTCATTTCGAATAAAAATTGTGCATAAATAAAAGCTTCGAAATTAACAAATTTTCAAACTTACAAAATTATAAGTTTAGTAGAAATAATTAGATAAGATATTTCTACTTGTCAAAATTTAAATATTTGGAATTAAATCTTTGAATAAATTATTTTATTTTAAGCGTTGGTATACTTCGCGCGTTCGCAAGCTCTGCCATCGTTAAATAACATCATCGAATTACCCTGAATAAACCTTGCATGTATTCTTTGTAGCAATATTGTACAAGTGAAGGGTCTAAAAACAATAGAAAAATTAAAAATATTATTCATTTGACTTGAATTAATTTAAAATTCAGAACTTTTTCTACTTAAAAGTTTACGCAGGAAATTGGGTTTAAGCCTAACCTGAATAAACTTATTGTATTAGAGCATTGAATATTTAAATTTAAAATATTAAAATTATCCGAATTTCCGAAAGTGCTTAAATTGTACAAGGTTTTGTGCTTGAGCCTGGCTTGTCTAATTTCGTACTACTGAAATTCAATAATTGTTAACTAAGTTTGAATTTAAGTTTAAGACAAAACAAGAACAGCACACGAGAGTATAAGTCCTTTTTTGATTCGTTGAACGGTCACCATGGATTACGATCGACTGGGTAAGGCAAAGTTCGAAGTGTTTGCATTGTAATTGTTTACGACTTTCATTTTAACTATGTTAACGAACAGAATATTTTTGATTACAAATATTGTCCAAGAGTTTATGCTTGAGTGTAGCATGTCCAATCTAGCATCTCTAAAATTCTGAAATTAAACAAATTTTTTTTGTTTATTAACAATAAACATTTTCTGTGATTTTAAAGATTAATTAATGGTTTGTGCTTGAGTCTGGCTTAATTCATCTTGTATCATCGAAAACCTAGGTTGCTAATACACATAACCAACTTATAGATTCAACTATTGCAAAAATTAGCTCAAGAATTCGTGGTTGCGTCTGGACTGGCCCGCCTTATATCATTGAAAACATATAATTCAAGGTTGAACGCAGCAGCGTCTGCACGCAACACAGCAAGAATATACAGGCTAGTAATAGTCAGCATAAATCATTAACAACAGTAATTCAAAAATCTAAATTACCACATTTGGTTAGCGATAAATAAATACGAACAAATAAATAAACAAAATTAGTAATAAAGAAATTTTTTAGAATAAGCAATTCAAAACAAATTTGAAGTAAATACAATATTACAGTATATAATAATTTTTAGATTTCAACACCTTTAAACAGATTCTTATTCGAAAACGATAAAGAATCAATTTTAAAATTACAACAGCTTATCCAACCTTTGAACCCTTTTTTAAAGCCTCAACAAGTCAAAAGTTGCGATCATACGGTCAAGGCAACAAAGAAAGATAAAAATTCTGGGCTACAGGGTAGATTTTTCAAAATTTTAAAATTGTCAATTTTGACCATAAAAAGACAAAATTTAGGAACATTGACATAAAATATTATTTATCTTCACTAAATTAAATGTTAAGATTAGTAAATTACTCACTACAATGGGTAAAAATTGTATAGAACATAAAAACTCGCAGCTAGTGTTTAAACACTATTCAAACACTATAATTTCAGTCTATTCCGGATTATTATTAAACAAAGTAGGCGACTTTTCATATGATCCAAATTTGACTATAAACCTAATCCAGAAATAAAAATTAGCCTCCTTTGATAATATCATTCATCTCAAAATTTACGTTATTCACAACGCCACCCTTACAACAGGTGGTACATAAAAAATTCTCATATTAAATAAAGGAATGGAATTTAACGTTATAAATCCAGACGTAAGTACAGGCGTATCTGGAGTAATTTGAAAATTATTTCCAACTATTTTCAAAATAAATAGTCCAGACAAAGTTCGAACAACCCTTAGAAATCACAACATTGAAAGAAACTGCAATTATTACAATTAAAATTATTTATAGAGGTCAACTTATTTCTTAAAGGACTAATTTCTTAAGAGAACCAAGTAAAACATTCCTTGATTGACTTAACCTCACTTAATAATTAATTTGGAAAATAAATTTTGATACTACCACTGCCCATTGAATAACAAATAATAAACAAAAAAAAGCGAGAGACCATCTATAAATTATTTTAGGAATAAAACCACAACAAAAATTGCTTTAGGAAACTCAATGTAGGAACTCTTTTAGAAAAACTCGGTTTTCCAGCAATAATCGAATTTTGGTATTGGATACTAATATTAACATATTTTTTTTACACATATTAAGCGTTCAAAACTCCCGTTTTCTAGAAAAACTAGATTTTAGGAATTTTATTCAATTTTCCAAATAACCATAAAATCAAGATGCCTCACTCATGACAAAACACAGGGTGGAGAGTTCACAGGGAACATCTCGCGTACCCTTAGCGATGCCATGGTCACTTCAATGGTGGAATGTTTTGCTATACAGAAGCGAGTGATGAATATACCCACTTTTAACGAAAAAATATGCCCGTTAGGGACTTTATTCAAGATGTGTTAAACGGAGAATCCAGTGTACCTGCAAATTGCGAAAGACAGTACATAATGGCAGTTTTAGCGCGATTAAAGGGTACTGCAAGGGATAGCACTCATGGAAAAACATTTTCCACGATAACCGATTTAATACAGCATCTTTAACAGCGCTCTGCCCCGACAAAACTTACTCGTGGTACTTGCACGAGTTTTCCACAGTTAGGATGTCTCGCAGCGAAAGTGTTAGCGAGTTGTATGATAGAATCACTCTATTAAAATCCGGAGCTCAAGCGGCGTTAGAAGATAAATATCAGAACGCGGAGCAAATGTTGCTACCCTTGACTGACTGCGCCTTAGAGGCTTTAATCCGAGGACTACCCGATATGATATCAGGAATGGTGGAGTCGCAGAACCCATCCTCATTGGAAGCAGCCTTGAAGTGCGCGCTCGAATATGAAGCACGACATCAATTAAACCCACATTTTCCTATTAACAATATCGTTGAAAATCGATATGCTACACCTTATGCAAGATCTAAGGATAAAAGTCCGAGCCCTCATGTTAGGCTTGGATCATCACTGGACAGGAACAGAACAATGGAACCCAACCAAGGACCGACAGGGATAATAAGAATACCAACATCGCCAATAGTGCCTAATTACCCAAGTAACTACGCACCTCCATTTCAATATCCACCTTATTTACCCTATGAAACTTATCCGTACTATCCAGGTACGCACACGTCAAACAGCCCTTACCCTAATCATAATTACCACTATAAAGGAAATAATACACCCCCGAGAGCACAATCACCAGCTCCAGTCAATAAAAATGATTTAAACTTCGACTCTGCTCGCCGAAAAGACGCAGCGACGGGCATGGAGAAAACAGCGTCAGACCAGCGTGAGATTTCTCAAGAAAAAAGAAAAATCTTCTGTACCAAACTCAGTCGAGAATCCCCAGTAGTAGACCTTTCGTCGAATGAACTTTTACGGGCAAAGGCAAGGTTTTTAGTGGGCACAGGTGCGGACATAAATGTTATTCTATTAGATGCTTTAGATGAAGACCACTGGTCGATGAAAACGAAGCAATAGAAATTACAGGAATTACGCAAAGTAGAATTTCGACCATAGGCACAGTAAACATCGAATTAATGAAATCTAAAATCACTTTTCATGTGGTGCATTCTGACTTCCCAATAAGTACAGATGGAATACTAGGACGAGAATATATTCGACAAGAAAAGGTAGAAATATCATTTTGGCATAACACGAGTGTAACACATTCCAACCCTACTAAACCTTTTCCGTTCATAGACAATGAATCTAGGGTAGCCTTAAAGAATACCACGGATTACAAAGAACCTATGCTAGGACCCATTCAGGTAAGAGCCAGGACTCGAAGAGTTATTCTAATAGCAGTAATAAATTCAGAAATAAAGGAAGGGTACCTACCCTTAATAAAAACCACAGAAGGCGTGCTAATAGGTGAAGCAGCCGTAACCAATTTGAATGGAATTTGTCATGTGTTTTTTGTGGAGAACCAGGAGACCGTACCGATTTTCACCCTCTCAAAAGGAAGAAGTCGAGAGAGTAAAATATAAAATGAAGACAGAAGGAGCCATTGAAAATTCCAAATCCCCTTATAATTCACCCTTACTGATTATACCTAAGAAAATAGACGCCACAGGAAAAAAAAAATGGAGAATAGTTATTTACTTTTGGCTTTTAAATGACAAAAAAATTGGTGATACATATAAATTGCCTAATATTTCAGATGTTTTAGGCCATTTAGGTACTGCACAATACTTTTCTATTTTCGATTTAGCCAGTGGTTTCCATCAAATAGAATTAGATCCAAAAGATAGGCAAAAAACAGCATTTTCATCATTGACTGGGCACTATGAGTATGTCAGAATGCCCATGGAATTGAAAAATTCACCTGCTACATTCCAACGACTAATGGACCAAATTCTTCTAGGACTACAGGGTACTAAACCATTCCTCTATCTCGATGATATAGTGATATACGCTAAAGACTTGGAAGATCACGGTAAAAAGGTAAGACGTCTTCTCAAACAACTGAAAGAAGCCAACCTTTCACTACAACCGGAAAAGTGGGAATTTCGTTTCAAAGAAATAGCATATTTAGGGCACATAATTAGTGACAAGGGAGTAAAACCAGGACCTAAAAAGATAGAAGCGGTTCAAAATTTCCCCAGACTGAAAACGCCTAGAAACATGAAACAATTCCTAGGACTAGCTGGATATTATAGAAGATTCATCAAGGACTTTTCAGCTAGAACAAAACTTATCAAATTTATTAAAGAAGGAAGCATTATTTAATTGGAGGCCAGAAGAAGAGAAAAGCTTCAAGGACCTACGACAAGCTCTGTGTGAAAGCCCAATACTACACTACCCTGACTTTGAAAAGCCCTATACAGTAACCACTGATGCCTCAGATTATGCAATAGGAGCCGTCCTGAGCCAAGAAAAGGATGGAATGGATCTCCCTGTAGAATATATGTCTAGAGAGTTAGTTGGACCCGAATTAAATTATTCCACAACGGAGAAGGAATGCCTTGCGGTCCTTTCGACGGTAGAGCAATTCCGACCCTACATTTATGGAAGAAGATTTACCCTCATGAGTGATCATGAACCCCTCAGGTAGATAGATTCTGTAAAAGACCCAAGCCAAAGACTAATTCGTTAGAGACTAAAATTAAGAGACTCTAAATACGAATTTGAATACAAACGAGGTAAATTAAATACTAACGCCGATGCCCTATCGAGAAATCCAATTTCAGAAAATTAGGACGAAGAAATCAAAGCAGAAAAACAACCTGCCAGGTTACTACTAATGCTAACTAGGCAAGATAATAAACGAGAGGAAAACAGCCCTAAACTAGGTTCAAAAGCTTCAGAGTTTAAAGCCAAAAATAAACCTGTGGTTCAAACTAGAAAAGGATTTACTTCTAGGATTGCACCTTCTAAACCACCTATTTCAAAACCTCAGAAACCAAGCCTTGCTAGGTCTAAATCTAGAGCATCAACATCAGCCGAGCTGGACAAAGGCACTATTAGTAAACGCCTGATTCGGCGACGGGTAGAGACTCAACGAGCTCAGAATCGACCAGATTATAAAGAGGACAGTAGTTCGGAAGAAACGGAAAGAGATCAAGAACCACCTCCTATTCTCAGAAAAAGAAAAAGTGTGCTGTCGAGCTTGAAGTTGCCACCCGCAGCGTACCCATCATCAACAATACTAAAAAGTGCACCTGCGAAAGCACCAGAGGATTCAACCAGACCAGGAGGAATCAACCCCTATGACTGAAAAACAGGAAACAGGACCCATCAAGACGGTGAATCAACCACCCAGCGACAGCGAAGATTGCAAGAAGGAAGAAGATCAGTAGAAAGATCAGTTGGAACAAGAAAAATCTAAGTCTACTAAAGGAAACATAGAAAAATCATTTTCACTATTTGAACAATCTTTAAAGGCACATAAAGATTGGCTGGAAAGGACAGAGATGGATAAAGAAAACCCGCTTCTTGAAGTCACAGTAGTGTCTGAAGGAGAAAATAATCAAGAGCTTCTCGACGCCATTGAAGAAATGGAACCTGAAAGGAGACAGAATTCACAAACAGGATTGAATCAGCTATCAGAATAGCTGAAGAATTACTGAAAGATACTCAGGAAAAAGAATAAATTCTGAAAGTAAGGAAAATGTGGACCTTGGTATTACATCTTCAGACGAAGAAGTCCCTACCAGAAATCAACACGTTGGAATCAGAAAAATTGTTACTTTTGACCCTGGAATAGCTTTAACCCCCGATGCTTTAGGGAAATATACCCCCTCAGCACTAAGAAAACCCAAAGCCATTTCCACGCCATTTCTAGATAAACTTCATAACGACCCTAGCTTTAAACTATCAACTGATAAAAATAATACTCGCAGAAAGGGAATAAATATACCTACATACTCAGACGAACTTACTACGGACACCACTAGTTTGCCGTCTGACCATTCGCGACCGTCAATCACTGGCATCCCTCCGGCACTGCCTAAGGCCTGTGAAATACCCAGTGGAACTGAGACGCTCAGTAGTAAAAACGTGCAGGTCAGACTAGTTAGCAGCCGAGAGAATCTCACTTATTTAAAAAGTAAATATGTACATTTCCTCTCAGCTGGCTGTGAGTTTGTCACCCCCGTAAGCTGATTACTTGTGGACTTGGGAGCAGTTGACCCCCAGGACCTGAAGGGTAGGAAACCAAAAATAGGAGAAGTGCTTGTCACTCCTCGTAGACATTTTAACATATATTCACTCATAATTAAACAAAACCATTTTGAGAATATAAACGAAAAATACGTTAAAATAGCCATACATAATTTAAGAATAGCTTTAGAGAAAAAAAATATTTCGAAGTTTTGTATTTCAAAATATAGAGATGATAGTGACACATTATCAAAAGGAAAACTACGAGAACTACTAACACAAGAATTCATTAACTCCAATATAGAGGCAACAATATGTTACGGCAACGTAAATATACTCCCAGATGAGCTGCGCACTCAAATTATTTTCGTAAACCACTAGAGTAAAATTGGGGGACACAAAGGCATAAATAAAACATACCGAAGAATTAGAGAAAGGTACATGTGGCCAGGACTTAAGGATCAAGTCACTGAATTCGTCAGAAAATGTGACATTTGCCAAAAACAAAAAATTGTGAGGGCTAACATTCACGAACACATGTTAATCACCGATACACCTCTCGATACCTTCGACAAAGTATCCCTAGACACAGTAGAAAAATTGCATACTACCCCTGACGGTAATAAACATATTCTCACTATGCAGGACAATTTATCCAAGTACTGCATAGCCGTCCCTATACCTGATATTTCGGCAACCACTGTCGCTCATGCGATAGCAAAGCACTTATCACAATATGGAGCCCCTAGGGCTATACTTACAGACAGGGGAGGAAGTTTTATAAATAATCTACTCAGAAAATTATCAAAAATTTTCGGAGTAAAACAAATTACCACTTTAGGGTATAGACCACAATCAAACGGATCACTGGAAAAGAGCCATGCAGTATTGATGGACTACATAAGAGCATACGCAGAAACCTACGATGACTGGGACCAACTTCTACCCTTCGCGATGTTCGCATACAACACATCAGTACACGAAGCCACTAAATTCACCCCTTTTGAAATAGTATTCGGTAAAATCGCACGTACTCGCAGTCCATTTCCAGATCCCGAAAAACTAGAAACCTACGGGACCTACCTGCAGGAATTAATATTAAGATTATCGGATAATAAAATTAATAGCGGCAAGAAATTTAATCACCACGAAAGAACATTCAAAAGAAAAGTATGATCAAAAGGTAAAGCCATTTTTAGGGAATGTAGGAGATCAGGTATACGTCAAAAAGGAAGCCAAAACATACGGAAAATTACATAACAAATACCACGGACCCTACGCCCTTGTAAAAATCCTAGATAAACACAACGATATCGTAGAAAAACTGAAATTCGCTAAGGGGCAGCTAGAGGAACTGACTGCGGAATATAATTTTACAAAACCGAAATATTAGCTAGAGGAAACTACGGAATCACGCAACAAAAAGAAATCTTTCGTTAGATGCGTGGTAGAGGACCAAAAACGCCGAAATACATTCAGTACTTCAAGCTATGGGGAAAGTAGAATACGTAGCGCGGAACACGAGGCCGCGAAGAAAATGTTAGCTGTCCTTGAAAAAATGTATTTTTTTAGCGAAGAAAAAAATATATGTAATAGGACAGATGAAAGTTACGTAATCTGCCTAGTGTAACGTCTTGGTTACTCGCCTTTTATTATATTATTTATTTTTCCTCGTTTTTTGTTCAGAAAAGAGACCTGAAAAGATTTCTTAACCGAAACAAAGGATGAGGATAGCCAACAGTAAAACTCAAGAATATCACAATTATTAACCCTTTTATTAAATATTTTGAATACAAATATGATAGAAGTTCCCCTTGAAAATTCTTCCTGGGAAACAGCTTGAAAATGAAAGGGGGAGAATTTATAGATCTATTTAAGTTCAAATTAGGGACTTAATAAAAATTTGGTACTTACAGAAAATGTTTTATCTTAGTGATTCGAGTCCACCAAATCCTTGTGTCCCCTGGGTACAATGATGAGGATAATTTAAGTAGATCCAATTTGATATTTAAATCCTCTAGCAGCACTGATAATCCAATTAATATTCACAATGATGAACGAACTGATAAACCGATGGAAATGAGTGACGATTGAAATAGCTTTCTGAGAAAAGTACCGAGTTTCAAAGTCACTTCTGTGAGGAGGATTCCGAGATTCAAGTCACTTTTTCGAGGAGAGTCACTTTTCTAAGAGAAATCCGAAGTTTAAAATGGTCCGACGGTAACTTTTCTTAGGAGAGTTCCGAGGTTGAAGATGGTCTGACGGTCACTGAAGATTTGCGGATTTGCAGATGCTTTTATAGACTGTTTTTTTCGGTCGATACCGACATGAAATCCGCCATTTTTCGATCGATACTGACATGACATTTTAAGATGCTGCCTAAAAGGTTTTCTTCCAGCCAGGTGAGACCATAATTGTTTCCACGAAGATTCCAACACTTTCTTTTATTTGTATCCATAGCGACAAGATTCTAATTTTATTTCCACTCAGGAGCAGGTCTTAAATATTCCTGCGTGTTCCTCTAGCTTCCCTATTTCCTTTAGGTGAATGGACTTTGCAGGAAGTAGAGGGTTAATTGTTTGTGTACATAACGCATTATAACGCATTCCGATGGGGTTCCCCAGCAAATGGGAGAATAGTTGTGAATATTGCTATTGAAGGGGCCAGACAAGGGCAATTTGTAAAAAACAAATAAAAAGAAACAAGCGACTTGCCTCGTGTCTGGTCGCATATTCCGGGCGTTTTTCGGCTATTTCTCTCTTCAAACGGATTAATTGTGTTCGGTAGCGTTCTCCATTGATGGTTTCACCCGGTTTTAGCAGCTCATAATACAGCACACCCTTCTGATTCCACCAAATACAGAGCATTACCTTCGCGCCATGGATATTCGACTTTGCCGTTAATTTGTCTGGTTGGCCGGGTTTCACATATGATTTTTCGCGCTTGGAGTTGTCGTAATGGAACCATTTTTCATCACCAGTAACAATCCGATGCAAAAATGACTTCTTTTTGTGGCATTCCAGCAGCATTTCGGACATACAAAACCGCCTTTCAACGTCTCTGGGCTTGAGTTCATGTGGAACCCAATTTCCTTGCTTTTGAATGTATCCGGCTGCTTTTAAGCGTTTTGAAATGGCTGCTTGAGTGACTCCCAAAGATTCTGCGAGCTGTTCTTGTGTTTGGCAGCAATCTTCATCGAGTAATGCTTCCAGTTCTTCGTCTTCAAACTTTTTTGGCTGCCCAGGACGTTCTTCCTCTTCGAAGCCAAAATCACCACTTTAAAATCGTGCAAACCACTTTTGGCACGTTCGCTCAGCTAGAGCATGTTCATCATAAACTTCCACCAAAATACGATGACTTTCGGCAGCAGTTTTCTTCATATTAAAGTACTGAAGAAGAACTCCCCGCAAAAACACTTTTTCAGGCACAAAGTTCGACATATTTGAGTGAAAAAAAATTATTGTTGTTTACGCTTCAAATGAATGACATATACTGAAAAAGACGCACAATGACAGTAGCTTTGCAGCGATGTTCGGAATATTGGAACGATGGAATAATAACCAAGTTACGCCACCTCTTAGCAAACCGCACGAATTAAGTTATAGATCCAATAGTAAATTGTAGAAAATATTTCTTAATTTTCAGTCAAACTTGTAACAGAAATAATTTAACGTTTTAGGTAACTGAAGTTTTATGCAGTTAAATATAAATAAGAAGTTTGTAATTTTATGATAAATTTTATAAAAATTCTGTCACAGTTTCATAATAGGGTCAGAATTTCTGAAACGGATCACCCGAATTGGATGAAAATTCAAATCTACTTCAAAATGATTTTTTGCGGTAGTGTTTACCATTCCTGACATAAATCTAAAGTGATTTCGTACAAAAATTTTTTTGTTTATAATATTAACGATTAAAGATTTTTGTCCCTTTTTTCTGTATAATTAATTCTGGCTGATCTAATTATCCAATTTTTATGTTTTTTGTGACAATGGAATCGTCATTTAACATAGATTGACTACGACTTTTTCCGATTTGAAGACTTGAAATTTTATGTGAAATTTTAATAATTGTTTATAACAAATTGATCAACAAATGTCTTCTTCATCGAATTTCGACTGACAAAAAAAACCATAAGTACTTCATTCAATTATCTTTCATATTCCGTTGAGAAAAAAAATCGCCCGCATTTTGGAACGATCCAATTCGGTCGAAAACATAGTCGCGCGAGCTGCCAAAACTGTGCCGTTTGCTCGCGCGCATTTATTATTCACCGCACAAATGCTTCGTGCTATGTAAAAAGGATTTCTGGGGTGAATAAATAATAGATTTTTGAAACGTATATAAGTAGTATACAATCTTGACATCAGTTTATTTAAATTTAGCACAAAATAGGTAGTATTTTTAAGGATGTTATACTCCTTAAACAGATCACTCAAATATGGTCAAAAATTACTTCTACTCGTTATGGTATTTTTTCGATAGGCATTGACAATGTGAACTAAAATCCAGATTAATTTTGCAAAAAGATTTTTTTCTCATTTTTATTGTTGATTAATGTAATGCCAATTTAAATATGATCGAAATTTCGGAGCGCGCTTTGACACGGAGGGTTAGACGCCTTTGAACACGTTAGTTGCTAGCGATCGTCATTTGTTTTTTTCCACATCAATATTATTTTTGCTTTTGTAGATCAGTCTTTTCACAGTCGAAACTGAGCACATACCTCTAAAAAATTAACGAGTTATTTTTGTAATGTTGTTCTAGAATTTCGAGTGTTTTTTTGGCAAAGTGGTTTATGCTATATCTGTCATTATTATTATTATCATTATTATTATTCATTCGAGACAGCCACAGAACCAAAGCACGTTTTGTGCAAAATAGTATCGAATTCAGATATTGGTACTCTGTATCACTTGGAGGTTTAATAATATGATGAGTTAAGGTAAAAGCACCAATAGCCGGACAGTACCCAATAGCCGGATAGAGCCATGAATTTTTCTCAGAATTAAAGATTTATGAATGACTTATCACTATTTTGGTGTACCGTATACAAACCTCGAAACGTACACTTTAAAAAAGTGAAAAATTTGTTGAATTAGAAATTAAAACTTCGCCAAGAAAAAAAAATTTCTCTACTGAAGCACAAGGCTGGTCGAAATGTAGCGAAATCTGCTCTATAAACTAACTGACGCGTTGTCTTTGTTAAGCAAATAACATTTACATTTACCTTCATTTGTCATTTTAATACGTGTCACACTAAAGTCAAATGCTTTATATAAACCATAATATTTTTCAAAATTAAAAAACATTTTCCTTTAATTAAATATTTTGAATCCGGTTATTAGGTCAATGAATATTCGTTTTGCCTAATAACCAAACGCGCGTGTCCGTGCTGTTAATATTTTTAAGAAATGTGGTAAGTATTTCATTGTTTTAAATTCATAGAAGATATCTATCTAATAAAATATTAGGCAAATTACTTTAAACATATTTTAATTAGTGAAATATGAAATCCAACCTCAATTGACATTTGACGTTTATTTTCTTGTTGATTTTACATTGAGAACAATGAAAATATGGATTTCAGAGTGGAATTTCCCCACCTTTTGATCTTTTTGAATGATAATTTCCAATAATAATGATAAACTATGATTAATAATAAATAATTTTTTAAAGAAATAATGTTTCAACTATGGAGTTGCTGAAAATCTGATATTTTGAGAAAGTATTTTCATTTGAACATATGTATTTTCTGGGTTTTATGTATTTGGTGTCTTCATTATAGATCATGGAAAAAGTATCAGAAAAAAAGATTAAAAAGCTTTATACCAAAACGGATATTATAAATGCCATTGAGGGTAAAAGGCAAAAACGATTGACAATTAGTGCTACAAGCTCTAAATATAATATATTCTATTTGTAAAATCTTTTCAATATTTTTTTTTTTATAAGCGTAGACCTAAAAAATGTTTCCGTAAATATTTACCAGTGTTTATTATGCTTAAAAAATATCAAATTCATATCAATAAAATTATAATATTCTCTTGTCCGAGTATTGGTACAGCGCTGTCCGGCTATTGGATCAATTCACTTTTCCCGTCCGGCAATTGGCTCCCGAGCATTATTTAATGAAAAGAATTATTAAAATGGATTATTCAGATTTAACACAACTTTGGACTTTTTGTTATAATAGGGAGGACACATGCATCAAAATAATCGCGGCAATTCTTGATTCCGCATCACATTTAGAACGATTAACACAAAATTGAATGACATTTCCTTAGACGTCCGGCTATTGGTGCTTTTACCTTAATTTGTTAGTTTTCGATCAGCCGAAGAATCAACACATTATTTGTAAAATATTCCAAACACTTACATTAATCAGAATTATGTGTAAAATCAATCATTTAATTCAGTATGCTGTACTATATATCATTCTTCTTCTACTTATTCATCATTAAATGTTCCAACTAAGTATTTTATTACGTTTGTTTATTCACTCGAGAAATCCTTTTTACATAGCACGAAGCATTTCTGCGGTGAAGAATAAATGCGCGCGAGCAAACGGCACAGTTTTGGCAGCTCGCGCGACTATGTTTTCGACCGAATTGGATCGTTCCAAAATGCGGGCGATTTTTTTTCTCAACGGAATATGAAAGATAATTGAATGAAGTACTTATGGTTTTTTTGTCAGTCGAAATTCGATGAAGAAGACATTTGTTGATCAATTTGTTATAAACAATTATTAAAATTTCACATAAAATTTCAAGTCTTCAAATCGGAAAAAGTCGTAGTCAATCTATGTTAAATGACGATTCCATTGTCACAAAAAACATAAAAATCGGATAATTAGATCAGCCAGAATTAATTATACAAAAAAAAGTGACAAAAATCTTTAATTGTTAATATTATAAACAAAAAAAATTTTTGAACGAAATCACTTTAGATTTATGTCAGGAATGGTAAACACTACCGCAAAAAATCATTTTGAAGTAGATTTGAATTTTCATCCAATTCGGGTGATCCGTTTCAGAAATTCTGACCCAATATTAAGACAAATTTCAGAAAATTTTATTCGATTCCAAGTTTTGAATTTGCTCGCGCCCCGGAGGGAAAATTGAAGGATTCTTAACGCCGCTATGGAGGGCGAGTTCATTCTGAGATTCGTGCCCGAATTAGGAGACGTAGTACAGGTAGCATAAGTTTGTTTTGTTTGATTTTCTTTGGCAAGTGTTCCGGAATATCGGACATTATGGAACTGTCACTAACGCTTTATGGCGTCTAGCACATTAACCGTCACCACCTTGCCTCTCTCTCTCTCTAGTTTTCGTGAGTGCTCTCTCTTCTATTTGTACCTTCTTCGTTAATTAACCTTACTCTCCCTCGCGGTAGTAAAAGTTTAATTATTAAGTCAAACCATTATGAAATTCTTGTTCTCTCAAGTGAACGATATGCTAAGTTAAATTCGCCATATTGTCGCGTGTGACTCGTAAAGTTCCGAGGCTTGTACAATTTCAGTTTATCTCTTTTAACCATGCTGGCAATTTTCGTTATACAACTTTAAATTGTATAGAATCAAGTTATTCTAATAAATAGTGTTCTGTCAAGTTTCATTTTAATTAAATTCTGGTTTATTTTATTCTTTACCCATTAACTGTTGTGACCTTTTATTGACCCAGCCTTGTATTGCTTGTTGCTAGTGTCTCGAGTCTCGTTAAGATTTGAATTTACTGTGTCACTTTAAGCAAAGTGACTGGCGTCCAACAAAGCTTTGGTTTAGATATAACATTTTAGTCTCAGATGTTTTAAATTAACAAAATTAGTTGAGCTCGCAAAAGAGTTGACAGGTTCCAGGTAAGAACCTGCATCTCAGTATACATGCATACGTGCATGTAAACATGTGTTTTAGGGGGTTACCAATCATATATTGATAAGCCCATCTCCAAAAGCATAAAATTTATAATCTAGAACTAATAACTAATAGTATAAATAATCTTAAAATCACAATTAAGTCACTATCACGCCATCTTTGGTACGAATTTCCATCCTATAATAATCAAATATACAACCAAAGATGGTCGCAACAGAAATAAACTTTTTTTTAAATCCACATTAAAATAAGTTAAATACTAAGCTAAGGGAATTGACAAATCAAAATACAACTATAAGAGAGACGGGCAGAGGGGGGAGTTTCTCAAAAAGAAACAAATTTTTTTTTATCAAGATTGCCCTGTCTGTCAGCCTCTTGTTACGTCCGAAAACGTTATAGTACCCTATTGAAAAAATGACTTTTAGGTCAGAGCTCGCGCTCTATAACCTGGGAATCAGACCTAACTATGAGAAGAGAGTATTTCGCAAAACGGTCCTTCAAATCGAAATCAGCGAGAAAACCTTAAAGCTCTTATGTCACGATAAAACCTTTTGAATAACGTAAAGAGAATTCTATTAATTCCCTAATATTTTGACTGGTTAAATAAGTGAGTTTGAGTGAACTTGGTGCAAGCTTTTTAATTATTTGCAATGTGGAAAATCAGTTAACTAACTGATTAAGGTACAATGTCAATGATCCTTGAGAAAATTGAGGTTTTAGACCAATACAATTAATACTGAACGACAATAATGTTGTTCAATGTTTGTTGAAAATTCTAGATACATAACCTAAATATCCCAACTCTGAACTATGATTTGCTCAAAGTGTAACTAAAGAACCTTAAATTGAACCAAATGACACTGAACTAATTGGAATGCTCAATGTTTCTAATAAATGATATTGTACTAAACAAATAAGGCAAGTTGCATTGAACTAAGATGAATTGCTCAATGTTTTGATTAATAATTTTATATTAAACAATAAAGTTACACTGAACTAAGATGAATTGCTCAATGTTTTAATTACTTATTTTACAATAAACGATAGACAACTTATACTGAACTAAATAAATTGCTGATTGTTTAATTAAACTTCGTAATAAACAACTCCAACACTGAACTAAAATGATTGCTCAATGTTTAAATAAAACTTCGAAATAATCAAACAAACTTCAACACTGAACTAAAATGATTGCTCAATGTTTAAATAAAACTTCAAAATAATCAAACAAACTTCAACACTGAACTAAAATGATTGTTGCTCAATGTTTAAATAAACTTCGAAATAATCAAACAAACTTCAACACTGAACTAAAATGATTGCTCAATGTTTAAATAAACTTCAAAGTAATCAAACGAACTTCAACACTGAACTAAAATTATTGCTCAATGTTTAAACAAAACTTGGAAATAATCAAACAAACTTCAACACTGAACTAAATTGATTGCTCAATGTTGAAATAAAACTTCGAAATAGTCAGCCAAGAACCAACAATGAACTAAAAGAATTGTTGCTCAATGTTTAAATAAAACTTCAAAATAATCAAACAAACTTCAACATTGAACTAAAATGATTGTTGCTCAATGTTTAAAAACTTCGAAATAATCAAACAAACTTCAACACTGAACTAAGATGATTGCTCAATGTTAAATAAAACTTCGTAATAATCAGACAAAAACCAACACTGAACTAGAATGCTTGCTCAATGTTTAAACAAACTTCAAAATAATCTAACAAACTTCAACACTGAACTAAAATGATTGCTCAATGTTTAAACAAAACTTCAAAGTAATCTTTAAGTATTTGATCAAAATTGAATGCGTTAAACGACTTAAATGATAAAAATGGAAAAATTGTTGGAAATACAGTTTAAAGAAATAGACAAATTTTTACTTACTTGGATATATTTAATAAGCAGAAGTTTTCTGATACACAATTTTATTCTCGTCAATGAGGTTTCGATGGTACAAAATTGAAAAGGGCTTGATATGGGTCTAAAGCCCGAGTCGAGTTACAAGGGACCGTTGAATTGTAAAACTTGAGTGAGGGCCAAAGTCCGAGTCGAACTGGGACGAGAGCACAGTCGAACTGAACTGACTTTTCATGAAAATTGTCGCTGTATTTATATGGTTTTTTCACCATAAGTAAGACGAAGTGAGTTGGAGGATGTAGGGTTTGATCCAAGTGACCTCATAATCACTTCCCCTTTACAAAATTTAAATCTAGTTCGATTTTCTACTCTTTCAATTTCCTGTTTGTTGTTATATTTTAAATTCAACTTAAGTATATTAAAAGGAAATTCTAAAATCTATAGTCATTCTAAATGCAGTGCCTTGAGTTTGGGAAAGCGGCCCTTCCTGTATATTTGATATTTTATTGCTCTCTGCACTCCAGGTCATTCGCATACGAATGCTCATTTCCTGTATATACTGGATTAGAATTTTCTCACGGATTACTATTTTCTATTTACTACTTAAAAAATAAAAATAAAATATCTAAGATTTATGTAGGATGTAACAAATTGTTGTTTAAATTTCCTATTCTACTTTAAATATTAACAACTTAAAATTATGCAGGATGTAACACTCTCAAGAAATTGTGTAATTCTTTTTTTTTTTTATAAACAAAGAAAGTATTTACAATTAAGTTAAATATATAAAAGGGTATAAACAAAATATGTAACACAAGTGTTTACAATTAAAATAAGTACATAAAAGGGTATAAACAAAATATATATATATATATAACATAAGTCTTTACAATATAGGAAGTAACATTATTAATGCGGAGAAGTCAGCACTGGGTCCTCGGGCCTCAGGTCTGAAACACAAATTAATAAATAAGTAACGAAAAATGGAAGATAAGGAACAGAAAAGAAGAAAAGAATTTAATTAGTACAGATTGGAATAAGAGACGAAATTAAAAACTCACACCACGGGGCATCATAGTATGTCCCACACCAGCACGGGAGGACGTGGTAATGGCCCCGCAGAAAGCGACCGCAGTGGAAAAAACCCCCGTATATCAGGCACCACTGAAACAAAATAATTCAAAATTATATACAATACATACAGGTTAAATCCAACAAGAAAAGGGCGACGTACCCAGGGCAAACAGAAGGCAGCAGAGGCGAATGAATACAGTCTTGAACAGCCAACAACTCCAATGCTCGTTCATAAGCGACCTCCTGCGCTCTTCTAGCCGCCTCAGCGGCCAACATCGACCAAGACCTTCGAATTTGGGCATCCGGCGCCAAGCTCTATGTCCTCGGGCCACTCGTCGCCAGGCTCGATGAAGCTGACCCTATTGGACTATTCCGGAGGACAATAGAAGGACCCGGGCCAGAAACAGTCCCAGGGAAAATTGCGGGAGACTGCGCGAACTCCCCTGCACACCTGAAACAAAACAAAAACAGGAACATTTAAAACACAACCTCTAACAAGTAAAACAGGAGCCCTAATGCACCACCCAATTCAACGCACCCAGGCTAACCCTACCACTAAAACTCGACATTTTAGGGCATACTTACACCCTAAAATGCGGTGCTTCAATTCAAGGGATGCCACACGCAGCAAGACCCCGGGACTCCTCGAATCTAGAACCCGAACTATGGAAAAAGAATCGCAGGAAATAGACGGGTCAAACAATTGTTGACATACCAGGGTCATTGACTCTATGACCTGGCTGGATTGAACCCCGCGAACCGACACATAAAAAATCCCAGTTTATCTTCAATTTTCGAGAACCGCACTTGAAGGCTGTCGTGTGGCGACACAAACAAAACAGGGTCCACAGAAGCAGTAGGCGAACTTGCGGAACTCGGATGCAACAAGGAGAGATCAAAATCTAAAACCGAGTCGGCAAACGAATCCTCACAAGGTGCCGCAAAAAGAACGGAGGTTTGAAGCCGAGGATGATCCGATTCACCGAACCACTCGGCTAGTAAAGAGTCTAGGAAGTCTCCTGTTTCCGACATCTCGACACGAACTGAGACACTTTACGAATACGGCACTGCCCGAACAAATCACGCGAAAATTCAAGAAAGGGGGTACTTACCAGCTCCTTCAGGCACTGATGTGGCTCCCCTCGCCAAAGAGAGGGGGAAGCGAAGATTTTGGCAGTGCTCTTCGTACGTCATCGTCTCCGAAATAGAAGCTGTACTTTCTTCTTCCATGATTGCTGGAGACTGAGGAGAAAATCATCCCCAGGACCCAGTATGTCACATGTGCACTACAACAAAGTACAAGATCCAAAATCGCCATGTCAACTTCTACAGAAAATTGACTCACGGCAGCTGCAGCATGGCATCACTATACAGCATCTTTGAAAAATAACAAAAGACATCACCACTCACTAATAACTATTTACTTATCAAGGAGATTCCGGAAGTCAAGTCCTATGATAAATTATCATGTGGACCGAGTAGCTGTTCGCGTGAGGTAAACTAATGTTTACCTCACGTCGACGGATCGGTTTGATACATGGTAATGAGTGATGAAGAAGAGCAGCGCTCTGTCTATATGGTAATTGCACCCGTGGTAATGAGTCAGTAACTCACACCGCGTGTCTAAAAAGTAGTGATGCTGTGCTAATAACCTAATGAGAGAATGAGAAGTTATCAACACAGCTTCATTAAATATAATATCTATATACTATACGTAGGTAATTTTTATAATTGATTATTATAATATTGGTATAATGTTACAACTATCATTAACACCCTGGTTATTACTATAGTGTTGGTCATTATTAATGCTATTATGCATTGATTGCCGATAATCAATCACCTATAATCAATTTATGGAAGTCGATTATTGATCATAGTTTATAAAATAAAAAATATAAACCACGGACAAATAAATACAGAAATGAGTAATTAAAACTGCATTTATTTGAAAACAAGAAATAAAATTGGGCAATAGAAGAGATGAACCCATGAACTCTTGCAGAGATCGTGCCTGGCCACCGATTCGCAATTCGTACGTGCCGTGCCACCGATTTACGATTCGTACGTGCTGTACCACCGATTTGCGATTCGAACGTGCCTTGCCACCCATTTACGTTGATCTGCTCCCATTATTGGAAGCATCAATAGTATATATACCCCAGATTTCCTCTGGTGGTTTGTCATTAAGTTCCGATCAGTTGTACGGTCAACTCCATTCATTTCGGACCAGTAAGTCAACGTCATGAGCAGACCTTTCGATAAACGTAAGTCTCATTGGTTTCTTTAGCATAATTCTGCCTTCGGTACTTGGTAAATATAATCCTTGGTCCTTCAGTGGTGCAACTCCAGAAATAGTAGTGCTATATAGTTCCTTTGGATTACGTGTATCGTCCTATTTAGTCGTGTCGGTTAATAGTGATTCAATTCTGAAATCTGGACGAACTAACCTATCTTGTTAACAAGTGCATGTCAGATTCATTTCTAGTGTACTTAGCAAGATATGTAAGCAAATAATTGATCATAACAATTGGTGGACTTGCATCCCTTACGCCATACCTCCTGCAATATTTATCGCTTTGCTACACACGGAGACATAAACGAAAACTATACTACTTCCTGCGAAATGTATCGCAGTTTTGCTACCTCACAGAGACTCAAACGAAACTCAACTATCCTGCAAGAATTTGTGCCGTTGACTTGCAACTATAAGAGTAACAAATGACAGTTCTCTCTTTTGTCCTCTATTATAAGAGGTATTCAAGTAAGTTACCACCTAAGTATCGTTCCTTGTGTAAACTTATACCAAATCTTATTAATTTATAATAAATTGTCTCCTATATTCATAAATTCAGTGTTTTATTATTATTGTGAACAACTCAGGGCCCATAGACCTGACAAGCGACAACGTACCCACAAATAAAAATATATTATCAGGCGACTGAGATAGAAGAAAATGGTGAGCTTCGTCGTAGTTTACCTTTCAAGAGTGTTACATTAGATGAGATTCAAAGGTCTTACTCACTGCTTTATACCAACTGAGCCAAGCGGTATCATATTTGGCAGAAATTATGGATAAAGGTGGAAAACTGAAGATTCAGTACGTTAAAGACCAGTTAAATGTACTCAAATTAATTAAGGTTGAAATATGCAGGATTTTATATTCAAATAGATGTCAATATATGGTGCTAATATAGGCTTGATACGTGCAAGGGCCATATTTATATGCTTATTCCTCTAGGCCCTTCTCATCAGAACATGAAAGCCTGAAAATAAGTGTTTTTAAATATTATGTCTCGAGCAAAAGGCGAGGGTAGTTTGGATTTTTGGATGGAAGGGATGCGGTAAGCTGATTATATCAGGTTGGTAAGGCCTGATAATTTATTTTTATTTTTTGGTACGTTGTCACTTGTCAGGTCTATGTGCCCTGAGTTGTTGACAATGGTAATAAAATACTGAATTTATATATATATAATAATTTATTAAACAGTAAATAAATATTTGATAGAGTTTACAATAAGGAACGATACTTATTTGTTGACTTACTTGTCTACCTTTTAGATTAGAGGGCAAAATAGCGAATTGGCATTTGTTACTCCTGTATTTGTAAGCCAACAGCACAAAGTTTTGCAGGATGGTTTGGTTTCATTTGATTCTCCGTGAGGTATCAAAACAACGATAAATTTCTCAGGAGGTATTGAGATTTAAGGGATGCAAGTCCACCAACTGGTATGATCAATTATTTGCTTACATATCTTGCTAAGTACACAATAAATGAATCTGAAATGCACTTGTTAACAAGTCAGATTAGTTTGTCCCGATTTCAGAATTGAATCAATATTAACTGAACACGACTAAATACAACGATTCACGTAATCTAAAGGAATTAGGTAGCACTACAGTTTCCGCACTTGCACCACTTAAGGACCTAGAATTCTACTTACCAAGTACCGAAGGTAGAATTGTGCTCAAAGAAACCAATGAGACTTACGTTTATTGAAGGGTCTGCTCACAATGTTGACTTACGATGGTCCGAAATGAATCGAGTTGTCCGTACAACTGATCAGAACTTAATGGCAAACCTCCAGAGGTAAGCCTGGGGTAATAGACATTATTGCATTTTCCATTAGTGAGGGCAGTGGGAGTGGATCTTACAAAACTGATATTAGTGACGTATTGTCCAAAACTGGTACCAGTCACGTATTGCTACCACTACCTTCTATTAGTAGTTGTCATCGTCGATCACAGGCTTCGATTTTGTACCCTTTCTCTTCTCTTTTTTGCTTATTTTTATTTCTAGTTTCCAAATGAAGGTAGTTTTAGTGACTAACCTGCATTCATTTATCCGAAATTCGTATAGCTTTGCTAATCTTCAAGCCTTCTAGTCTAAGAGCTGGCTACAGAGCAAGCAACATGCCTCGGTTAATGAAATTTCTTACCTGGAATAGGTTCGATTGCTGCCGACAAAGTGGTACACCAATTGTCAGAAGGCGCACTGGAAGCTTAATGCATGGGCGGGCGTTCAAAGTTGTCAAATTTTCGACGAAAATAACTGTTTCAGAAAACGGCTGAAAATTTGCATACGTATTGAAGAGTATGAGAGAAAGTAGGGAAAAAATTGTCAGAAGGGTAAGTGGAAGCTAAAGGGTTGTCAGAAGCTGTCAAAGTTGCGAAAAATTTTGTCAAATTTACATGTCTAGGAAAATTTCTGACAATTTGCATTTTTATTGTTTACATATAGAATAAACTACGTGCAAAGTGTCAGAAGGCAAAGTGGAAGCGTTCATGAGAAATTCGGGTGCAAAGTACGATAGCATCTTTTGGCGCCCAGCGTAACGTCATCGCTTTTCTCTTGATTTTCGCACCCTACATATTTCGGATCACTTCTGACAATTAATATGAATATTTATAAAGGTTTCAAGGATCTATTAATAAAATGTCAAAAGTCAATTATGAAGAATTCATAAATTTCATTAATTATTTATCGTACAATTGGCAACATTTCGCGTGAGTTTCATTTTTTTTAAAGCATATTGAAATCTTGAAATATAAATGAAGAATAAATTTTTAAAGCAAAACTTGAAAATTTAGAAAAATTTTCGATATTAATACTCCTATAGTATTGACAAAATATATATAGGTATACCTGAATAATATTGAAATATTGTTGATGTTTTTAGTAGGCTTTAGGCTCCAGAAAAAATGTATCTCAAAGTTTCATATTTTAAAACGTTTCGAAATGATTTTTCAAATAAGTGGAAGGTTAATTTACATCAATTTGTCATACAATCATGAATGCATAATTACATTTTATTTTAAAATATTAATTTACTGAAAAAAACTAAAAAAATTATTATTTCTACCTGGGTACTCATATGTTACTTATAATAATCGTTCAAAGTTTGATATTTTTTATAAATTGATGGAGCACATGAAGTATACAACTGTAGTTGGTGACAGTCTTTTCTTCAAACCAATACCGTTGGCATTTAAGACGTTCTACACTCACACATCAAAGTACTTAGGACCTTATGCTATTATAACTTGTAATTTAACCCTATTTTCAATGCGAATATAATTTCTTTCAGAAACACGGGATAGCATCTACAGACTTTTATGCTGTGACACCCTTCAATCGTTTCCTAGCACATGTGGAAGAAATATAATGATGTTTGTCACGTCTGGGATTTTGTTAGTTGGTTGATTTTTCCTATACAATTCAGTACTGCGTCCTCAGCAATTTCTTCAAAAAATGCATGTATAATGAGATATTCGGCCGTTCTAGAACTTTTGCTTATATATGGTTTATGTAGAAATCATATTGTATAATATAGAATAACGTCAAAAAAATTTCCCAAAAAAAAAGAAAATTTATAAAAATGGCTATAAATTTATGATCTAGCTTTATTTTATATTTTACTCTGGTATTAAAGTTACTGCACAATGGAATTATGTTATATCTCTCTTTAGTTATGGAAACTTTAGTGTTACATATTTGGAAATTTTAAATAAATGAATGATTGCTTACAATTGATTATTGAAACTAGAGCCTCATTTTTTTCTAGCATTAACAGTCTTCAAATTTATCAGATTCAAATACAAATAATTTTGTGTAAAAAGTTTCCATAGCTTAAAAACTGAACCTATCATTTAGAGTTCTTCCTGTGACACCGAGGTTGCCTGAGAGGCTGTACATGACTTTGCTGAAACTTCGATCATCCAATGTCAGTATTGAATCCATCGATGGAATTCCTCGATTACGAGATCGCGAACGTGATCTTTTACGTCTATGTCGGTTGAATTGTTGACTGCAACCTATCTGTAAAAAAACGATTATTAGAAAAGGATTTAAATTTGATTTTAACCATAATTTAATAAGAAACAAACATTTTTTAACCTTCTCACACCTAATGTCCGTTATGATTAGTAGTATAGACAAAATATTTTAATTATACGATTTTTTTAAAAATTTGAACATTGGTAAAAAAAAGGCCTAAATGGTGCTGAATTGCTACATCAAAAACTATTGTGCATGGCTCAACAATTTGTGTCATACCGAAAAACTAATAGATAGTATAGAATATTCTTAAGCTCATTTTAAAGCTTATAATCAGACTAAAAGTTATCAAAGTTTACAAATTTTTATATCACACCGTAAATCATGTAGAGTTGAATTTGAAGAATGAAATTTGTCAAAATCGGAAATTAAGTTGGTATTCCTCACACAGTATCTCGGCTCTCATTTATACAAAATATTTCAGATAGAAATTAATATACTTGAAATTTTATAAATTTCCAACTTCTTTTTTCAAAATCTTTCTAGTTCAATTTTTCACGCAGATAGCTGCTTCCAAAGATCAACTTATTTTTAATCACCATCAAATGAAAAAATCAGAAAAATTCTAGGCGCGATACTTTTTCTATTGTAGAGCCTAATAGGTCGCGCCGAAAAGCATGTTTTTTTCTATTAAACCGCAGGTCCCATAGACGCATCTCCCACCACTCACAACCACTCTCACGCGCGCCGCCTCCGTGTTTCTTACAAGTACGCACACGGATGCTAACGCGACTGTGTTAGAAGTGGAGGGGGTTATTTTCGTGGGTTGCGCTTCTAGGCCGTGATTCTCGTTCGTTGCCTTTCCCTAAACCGCCTCCCCTATAAAATTCTCTTTCATGTGGTCGCAATGGTCAAACTAATCCCATTATTTTCTTTATATAATATAATCTTTACCCTTGATGTCTGAATCAAGGAATGATATTATTTTTTTTGACCCTATTGATAAATGATCTTACCTTCATTGGCCGGGTCACCATCTATTTTGCTTTGGTTTACCCACATCATGTGACCCAAGTTATGAACACATGTTTCCAACGTAAAATTATATGTTCTATTAATTCCCGATAAATAGGTTAATCTTCAAAAAACTTATAACGACTTACCATATTAAAATTTTGCACACTTTGTCTTCCTGCAGCATTTAAGAATCGTTGTCGAATCTCTGGAGAATACTCACTTCCCAATGTACACGTAAAGTTGACATTTGAATTCGCATTCATCTGCACCGCACTAGAAAGATTAATAATTGAAGTTAAGTAAAAAGATTGCCAAACTAGAATTTGAATTTAAAAAAGAATTAGAAAAACATTTGGAGAAAAATTTAGTCAAAGTGTATTGTATTACATGACTTATGTACTAATTTTTCGCTTTAGTCTCTCGTTCTTATACAGTGAACGGATTTTTACAAGTTTGCGATTCACGAAACGTTTTCCTTTTTTTGTCTCCATTAAAATCTACATTAGCTCCTCAAGCGTTACAATTCGTAACATAACATTTTGAAACTCGCAAATAGCTAAACATTGGGCAAAGATACAAATCTATAAAGTCGACAGGTAATAAGACGCAATTACTGATTAATTGGAAAAACGCAAATCTTATGCATAGTCCTTCAAAAGCACCATTACGCTTGACTATAACTGCTCGTTTTTATTTGCCTTGGTCCATTCTCCGAATTTTTCGGATCTAAAGTTAACGGACAGAGCGGGCGCGAGTTAAAAACATGCTTCTATCTGCCAAAATACAGTTTGAAGTTCTTTGAAACTAAGTGAAGTTTCGCCTATTGTAGCCCTAAGATGTGTTTTCGTTTACTTGACAGCCGACTCACACAGTCCGCCTACGTGTGGAGAGTGAAGTGGAATGAATTCCCACTCAATGTATTGATTCAGAGACGCATTCGTAGTTAAATCTGACATCAGTTCTAAGTGGACTGCCTCGACCCCCATACAAACGAAAATCAGGATCAGTTTACTGACTCAATCGTATGCAGAAAACTTATGTAAATTGTGAATACTGACTACGATTACAACTATCATGTTTTCATGGCCTTTTTCGTTTAGGCGAGCAGACAGCCCAACACAAGGCTGGGTTTGCTGGCTCTCGGCCGATCACGGAAGTGAAGCGACTCCAATCATGGTTTGTGATCGGATGCGAGCCCCCACAAATATTTATTTTATATTATTTTATTTTATTCGCTACAACTATTGAGAAGATGATTTATGCTTTTCTCTGCCTTGTTCGAGAGAGAAAAAGGAGAGATGTGCTCTTTCTTCAGATTTAGTAGTTCAATACTACTACCAAACGCCAATTACATTTGTATATTTCGTGTTACACGGTGGGCTTGGATCAACTTTAAAACAAATGTCCTTACACCGATGGGATTTTTTCATAAATTTTTTCTACGATGTCTAACAAGTATTTAATGTCAATATATCAAACTAATAGGTAGAGGGATTCATGAGATAAATGGATTTTTGTATGGTCATGTAGCGTTTTCCGAGTAGTATGTCTTTGCAATGAAATTACAAATTTGGAAAATATTTATAAATGTTTGATATTAGTTCATCTATTATTTAATTGTTAAATATTGCAACTGAAAATAACAATCTTGATATAGAATCAATTAAATTTGTTAAAGTTATTATAATTGGATGATGACAGATATTATTTAATTGTTAATTTTAATGTAATATCATTATATAATTCCCACTATTCGTATTGTGTCAAACATTAACTTTTATAATTAAAAATATTGTATTGTCAATATTACTTTATGACTTAAATGTTACCGATGCGATGGTTACAAACAACGTAATTGACTTTTGCGATTACGTCTACATAAACCAGTTGGAACGCACTCACACTACTCCTTGAAAGATGTGACACCCACACCATGAAGAAAATGTTCCCCCATAGCCCACATAGACCTGGAAAATCGCTGTGAATCTCCCAAGGCACACCAACAAATCACATTACAAAGCTAGCCTAACCTTCCAACCCACTACACTCGTAACAGGATTTCTAATGCATCAATCGACTGAGATGAAAAGCTTAGGCCTAGCCTAGCTTTATATAGCTATAAAGAGCACCTCATAACATCTGGAAAAACAGTCTGAGTCTGGGCCCGAGTCTGAATCGACACTACATAATCTTCAGTTTTGATTCATCAAACCGTCATCACCGGTTATCACTAAATTTTCTAATCAAGTGTGAATTTCGTTTCGTCGTCATGCTCCTATTCCAAGCTCATTAGTTCGGAGTTAAGTTTGAGCATTATAATAAAAAAAAAAACATCGTGAAAGTGCTAGTGCTGGACCAATCTTCGATTAGTTGCCAGAACTGAGCCATTTTAGATAATTAATTCAATACCCCATCACTTGATACCAGACTTTGGAACGGAATCAGCTGTATCGATAAATTTAGGTTCCAATTAAAGAATTTTAAAAGTGAGTAGGAACATTAGATGTCATCCGTAAGAAATCACCACAAACTGCAGTCAACAATTTATTTAGACAGAATAGCAAGGGCCAATAAATATCTGTATTACTTTTTAATAATAATAATAAAAATTAGTGGAACAGGACTTGTATCGACCCTTAGTATTAATATTCAAATATTGTTGATGTTCTTAGTTGGCTTTAGGGTCCAGGAAAAAATGTAACTCAAAGTTTCATATTTTCAAACGTTTCGACTCAGATTGGAGTCCTCATCAGTGAGAATTAATTTCTATAAAAAATAAAAAGGAAGAAACTTAAAAAAATTGCACGTGTGACCGATGAACATTGTAATAAAAAATGTTATAAAGAATTGCGAGTGTAAAATATTAAATTGGTCTAAATAACTAACTTTGCGAAAAAAAAAAATTGAAACTATAACAAACCAAAAAAATTTCTGTAAAAATACTAGGGGGAGAACATTAAAAGAATTGCACGTGTGACGGATAAACATTGTGGAAAAATGATATAAATGAATTATAAATTGAAGGTTAAAGGGAAAGGAGAAAAGAAGAGTAAATATGTCCACAAGATGACCAGGATGCTGTGACAAAAGAGGGGCAATGGAATTTGAGGCGAGTCATAAACAGTCCGTATATAACTGTAAGAAATTTCTACCACAATCTACCGAAACATGTGACTGGGGGTATTTTTTTTCCAGTCGTTTTAATTAAGATTGAATTAAATACCTATATCTGGAAATTGTGAAACTTGTAACAGAATTAATTATATGTTTTTTAGGGTTTGGAATGCAGATACAATGGGTTAAATATTCTGATAAAACGTATATGGTATTATAACACATGTAAAAAAAAAATAATTTAACGTTTTTCGGGTAAAATTGAATTTAGTGTAGTTGTATATAACTGAAATTTTTGTTAAAGATTTGTTGAAATTTGATAAAATTACCAACATTGTAAATTTTTTTGAAAAATTGACAAGAGAGGTATATTTTTGAACTCGATAAAAATATGCATTTTTTGAAAGGGTTAAAGTTAATTGTTTAATAGGGGAAGGTAAAAAACAGATAAGTTTTCTGTGTCTGTTCTCTGATTAACAACATGAGATTTACTGGCTATATGAGTCATTTCCAGTATCATTCGTTTTTTATAATTTCTGGATCTGTCAACTATGTTTACTGCATTGAAATCGAATTTGTGGTCTTGGTTCCAGGCATGTTTAGTTAATGCAGTCCATTTATCAGGGGGATTGAAGACATCTTTTTTGTGTTCCGTAATCCTGGTTTTTAAAGGACGTTTGGTTGTGCCTATGTAGGATGCCGTGCAACCTGTACAGGGGATGTTATAAACGACGTCAGCGGTATCTAGCTTTGAAATGTGATCTTTTGCTGATTTAAAAAAATTGGACAAGTTATTTTCATTACGTGGGGCAATTTTGATATTAAAGGGTTTGAGAATACCTGAAAGTTTTTCAGAAAGCCCTTGTACATATGGTAAGGGAATATATTTAGGGTTTTGACCTGCGGGGTGTAAGTGTGTTGTGTGTGTGTGTTTGTGTTGCCTTTGGATAGATGGTGTGTGCAGGTATTCTTTTTGTGAAGATGTTTTATTCTGTTTTGTATAACGTGATTGATAAAATTGATCGGGTAATTGTTGTTGAGTAATATGGTTTTTATTTTTTGGATGTTTTCCTTGTGAAAAGTGATATGTGCACGGAGAAAAATAGTTGAAGTAATTTTACTCAACTTCCGATCAAATTTGGGACATAAGGACAAGTTAGAAGTTATTTCGTATCAATGTATTTATTTGTGATATATTAAATGTTCGAAAATGAATCAAAGTTGAGTAAAATTCAGAAGTGTAGGGTGAAGTATGAAAGCGTGCATTAAAAATTTTTAAATATATATATTATTACTCGTAGTATAACTATAAAAAACCAATCTTTTATTAAATCACAAAAATAGTAGAGCTTTACGTTCATTCTACTCTACCCTTCAATCGAGAGTTGAGTAAACCGTGAATCGCAAGATTTATTCCAACAGCTACATTTATTCACGCAGGAACGAATGAAAGTAATCTGCGCCTTGGGCACACATAACAAATTTTTAATTTCAAAAACTTAAATTCTTAAAATTAAATTGATATTATGAACATTGTAACAAAAAAAAGTCGATAAGTGTATTACATAAAATATGAAATATCACATAAATTACTCAGTCAGAATAATAATTTGGAATTCGCAAATGTAAAATCCATATTTTGAAAATATAAAACACAGAAAATAAAAGAACCTTCTTTTAAATATTTTTATACAAGATACTTCTTAATAATAATGCAATTTTTTAATGTACATTTGAAAATTTAGTTTCACTAAACTTCATACGTCGTTATAATAAAAATGTATACTAAATGTAATTTAATAATTATATTATATATATCAATAATCATAGTTATAATAATTGATTAATTATATTAATTTTTAAAAATATTTTATTAATCATTTATGAAAAAAGTCGATTTATTTTTACTTGAGTAAGGCTAAAAATTTTTATTGACGGCACTTACTCTCACAAGCTCTGAATAACTCATGCAGTCACTATATAAGAAAGTTCCAAATTTTATATTTCAGCATTGTAAGCGAGCGTGTGCGTGATTCGACGAAAGCGTATCGTACTATATATAAGTGTAATTATTAGGTTTATATATGTAAGGTTATATGTTTAAGTGTATTTGTAATTTGAAATGTGATTGGCTACGTCTGAATGGTGTGAATGTATTTGTAAATTGTTTATGTTTGTACCGGATGACAATTGGTAGGCTCGAGGTAAGAATTTTTTTTTATTTGAGAGAAGCATACCATTGCCAGTTCAAATAATACGCCCGATGCTCATTTTACCCAACTACGGTTTGAAGCACCTCAAGCGTCGGTGATATACTTATACATTTCATGTTAACCCACTGACGCATGTTGGTGCCCTGTCGTCGATAACATTTTACTCAACTCCTTACTATTCCCTATGTAACGCTTATTGTTATTCAATTTGGGTGAATTAGGTATATATCAAATTGATTTTACCTGACTAGGATTTAATAGATGTTCAAATGTCCTTATGTCCCAAGTTTAATCGACAGAGTTGAGTAGAATTACTTCAACTATTTTTTTCCGTGTGCTAAAGTGATGCCTCTATCAACCAGATGGTTAATCACATTAATTTTGTAGCTCAGTGGATGATGTGAATAGAAATTTAGAAGTCGGCCCGAGCAAGTTGGTTTTTGGTACCAGTTAGTCTTAATTTTTTTCCCCTCTCTGATAATAAGAACATCCAAAAAACAAATTTTTCTATCTGATTCCTCTTCTATTGTAAATTTTATTTTATGGTTGTAGCTGTTAAATGTGTTTAAAATTGTGTCAATTTCGTCAGTCTGTACTGCTGTTATAATCTCATCAACATATCGAAAAAAGAAGGGTAGTTGAAAAGGTAAAGATGCAATACATTTTATTTCTAAATCATCCATGGCTATATCAGCTGCAATGGGAGAAAGAGGGGAAACCCATGGGACAGCCAGATTTTTGTTTGTATGAGGTGTTTTGAAAGTTAAAAGAGAAGTTAGATGAGCAAATTCTAAGTCCCTTTTCGAATTGGTACCAAGGCATTTTTGCATGTGGCTGAAGTTTTGGCCATCTATCTTTGATGCCTTTGATAGCTATGCCAATTTGAACGTTGGTAAAAAGTGATACTGCATCTAACGAAATAATTTTATGGTTTAGTGGGACTTCGATATTTTTCATTTTTTCAATGAAATCGAAACTATTTTTAATTCGTGAGCTTGGGGGGGGGGGGGGGGGGGTATATTATTTGAAATAATGTTGTTGTAGAAAGATGCGAGGTTGTAAGTGGGGCTGCCACAGAAAGAGACAATGGGCCTAAGAGGAAAGTTCATTTTCTTTTCACAGTTTAATGACGTTAACTTTATTGTGAATAGTGTTTGTGGGGTCTTTTTTCAGTGGTACGTAAGTCTTTTTGTCCGATAACATGAGTGTGGCCTCCTGAATATATTTATTTTTGTCCATGGCAACAGTAGTGTTACCCTTGTCAGCTTTCGTGATTAGTGTGTGGGGATTGTTTTTCAGGAAAGTTTTTGTGCATTTTGAATTGTGTATGACCTGTTTTTGAAAAAAGTTAAGGGAGTTTTGTTTTTGGTTAGAGAAATTTTTTAAACAATTAACAAATTTTAATCTTGCTTCGTTTTTGTCACATTCTTGGATTTTATGGATGTTTAATTCAAAATCTGCAATTAAATGCTTCGTAAGAAGTTTACTAAGGGGAAAGGGGATACCAAAGTTTTTTCCAAGACTAAGTGTTTTTGCTACCATGGTAGGAATTTGTGTGTCACTTAAATTAATAAACCAAAAGTCAATAAGATTAAACTTGCTCGGGCCGACTTCTAAATTTCTATTCACATCATCCACTGAGCTACAAAATTAATGTGATCAACCATCTGGTTGATAGAGGCATCACTTTAGCACATATCACTTTTCACAAGGAAAACATCCAAAAAATAAAAACCATATTACTCAACAACAATTACCCGATCAATTTTATCAATCACGTTATACAAAACAGAATAAAACATCTTCACAAAAAGAATACCTGCACACACCATCTATCCAAAGGCAACACAAACACACACACACAACACACTTACACCCCGCAGGTCAAAACCCTAAATATATTCCCTTACCATATGTACAAGGGCTTTCTGAAAAACTTTCAGGTATTCTCAAACCCTTTAATATCAAAATTGCCCCACGTAATGAAAATAACTTGTCCAATTTTTTTAAATCAGCAAAAGATCACATTTCAAAGCTAGATACCGCTGACGTCGTTTATAACATCCCCTGTACAGGTTGCACGGCATCCTACATAGGCACAACCAAACGTCCTTTAAAAACCAGGATTATGGAACACAAAAAAGATGTCTTCAATCCCCCTGATAAATGGACTGCATTAACTAAACATGCCTGGAACCAAGACCACAAATTCGATTTCAATGCAGTAAACATAGTTGACAGATCCAGAAATTATAAAAAACGAATGATACTGGAAATGACTCATATAGCCAGTAAATCTCATGTTGTTAATCAGAGAACAGACACAGAAAACTTATCTGTTTTTTACCTTCCCCTATTAAACAATTAACTTTAACCCTTTCAAAAAATGCATATTTTTATCGAGTTCAAAAATATACCTCTCTTGTCAATTTTTCAAAAAAATTTACAATGTTGGTAATTTTATCAAATTTCAACAAATCTTTAACAAAAATTTCAGTTATATACAACTACACTAAATTCAATTTTACCCGAAAAACGTTAAATTATTTTTTTTTTACATGTGTTATAATACCATATACGTTTTATCAGAATATTTAACCCATTGTATCTGCATTCCAAACCCTAAAAAACATATAATTAATTCTGTTACAAGTTTCACAATTTCCAGATATAGGTATTTAATTCAATCTTAATTAAAACGACTGGAAAAAAAATACCCCCAGTCACATGTTTCGGTAGATTGTGGTAGAAATTTCTTACAGTTATATACGGACTGTTTATGACTCGCCTCAAATTCCATTGCCCCTCTTTTGTCACAGCATCCTGGTCATCTTGTGGACATATTTACTCTTCTTTTCTCCTTTCCCTTTAACCTTCAATTTATAATTCATTTATATCATTTTTCCACAATGTTTATCCGTCACACGTGCAATTCTTTTAATGTTCTCCCCCTAGTATTTTTACAGAAATTTTTTTGGTTTGTTATAGTGTAACGTCCTGCGTCCGTCTTTTACTTTTATTATTATTATTAATTTTTATTAACCTGTAATAAGTAAATTTATAATATTCCATTTCATATTTTTCTCCAAAGTCTTACTCATAAAAATGTAAATATTTTAAATGCAATCTCTTCTCTAAAGATTGTATAAATTCAAAAACCTTTTTAGAAAATATGCAGCTGCGTAAATATAAAGATTTGAATTTTCTTAGCAATCGGTAAATGTAATAAAACTTGCACTTTGAAACATTGACCAAAAGATACAGCCCACAATCGTATTCCTTTTAGATATTTCTGTTTGCAATCCTCTAGTAAATAAATGCATAGAACTGCATAGAGCCATAACAGTATATAGCTTAGCGATTAGCCATTTCCGGAAATATCGTAAATAGCTTAGGCTAATGGTCAAAAGGGCCCGCGCTTGTACCACGCCCAAGTAAATACAAACAAAGCACGTTGTATTTACTGCGCTTAGAAAATAGAATGGGCCATATATATAATAGATAATAAAAATTCTCAATTAATAAATATGTTAAAATATTAAGAATTTAGTTTTAAATTAATATTATTTATTTTTATATTATTTCAGTATATTATGAATAAAAAATAAACTATTATATTATTTAATAATAGGAACAGTAATTCTAATCTAATTTTTATTTGAAACAATAGTTCAAACTCATTTGATTGTAACTAAAAACCAATAACAATTCATCGAAGATTTTAATAATTAGGAATCTACCTTATCAACTAATAAATTTATGAGAATTCAATTCTGAAGTTAAAATACTAATTAAAATTTACTTTCTTACACTCTTTTATTCAATTCTAGAAAAGTTAAAGTATTAGTTTACATGATATGTATTTGAATTTATACACAACATATTTCAACAGTAAATTTTTAAACATTACTATTTTACCTTCACAAAAATATATATTTCCAATCTTTATAAACATATTTTTAAGTTCATAAATTCTAAAAACTAAACTTATTTGCAAAAGATTTAATTCAATTTTCAAATAACGTCAGAATACATATGAGCATAAGCTAAATACTAGAAAAATTAACAATTTAAGTTAATTGAAATACTGTTATTAAAGAATTGAAATAATGAAATGTTCTGTTTTACCGACAATATTTCATATTCGAATATGTATCTTATAAAAAAACTTTGCGTATGTTTTCAAATCAAATAAACTCAACTTCGAATATGTAAATCTTTACACTTATTTTTATAAATAAGAAGTTTATATAAAAATGAAAAATCACAAACTTTCAGAATTACTTTTTATATTTTATCAAATAAATTCACAAAAGAAAACTTATATTAAATTTACCCTTTTAAATGAATAATTTTGTATATTTAAACAACATATTCGATGTTTAGTTTTAATTTTATGATGTTTATGTTTATTCATAAAAATAATTACAGGATAAACATTAATCGTATGTATTAATGATTCTTTTGAATCTTGAAAAGAAGAATATTTAGTTCAATGTAAATTAACTAGTTTGTAAGCTAAATTTGGATATAAATGAATTATATTGTAATTTAACCTTTCAATTATTTAAATTTAACGAAATCTTTACACATAATTATTTAAATAATTAATTTGTAACACATTTTATTTAAGAATATACAAATGTCGCCATCTTTTGGAAGGTGACTGAACTTGGAGAAAACTTGGTACGGCCCACAGGGCCCGGAAAACTTTCAACGCCCCTAGATTTTCACACTAAGGGAAGTCTGGGCGTAACTAGGCTTGCCTACCTAAGCCAATAGAAAGCCAGGACAGCTACCCCCAGACTTTTCCTAAATTTGAAATATGGTGAGGGAAGCGGGGTGCTGCACATAAAACTAACTGCAGACAAAATTTTCTTCAGTTCTTCCCAGCATTAAAATCTCCAAAAACTTTTCTATTTCATCAAGACAATTTTACCGGGAATAAGTATTCTAAATTTAGACAGGCCGTTCTGTCAGGAAAATATTAAAAAGTTCGCAATTTTTCTTTTTCTCATACGGAAGTATAACAAGTGAAAATTTTTATTTTCTTTTTACCAAGATTTCTCCAGGTGGCATCACCTCCAAAAAAAAAACTCACCAGGAAATTTACCAGGATTTATATTAAACAAAATAAAAAGTAAGTGTCTAATATTAAATTGTCTGTGTACTTCCTTTGTCTTTTCTCATCTATCTTTTATATATTTAAATTTATATTTTACACAAATGTTTGAGTGCTGGTAACCACCCCAGTACTAGCATTTGTACCAATTTTGTTACCTATCGTTCCAAATCCTCGAATCTAAGGCAAGTGGCGTGCTCCCTTTTACTGGAATAGTACGACTTGTCTAAAATTCACATGTCTTTTCCCACTTTTCATTTTTTTTATTTTTTACTTGATATAAAATTTTGGTCGAGAAATTATTACGAACAGTAGTCCCGGGTTATTGGAATTAACTTTCCAGACCCGAAACTACTAAACTTATTATATTCTCTTCAAGAATATAAATAATATAAAAATAGATGTAAATCTTTCTCTTATGTGTCTCAAGACGTCACAATAGTTTCATTTTTTTTTTTTTTTGCAAATTTAGTTATTTAGACCAATTTTATATTTTACACTCGCAATTCTTTATAACATTTTTTATTACAATGTTCATCGGTCACACGTGCAATTTTTTTAAGTTTCTTCCTTTTTATTTTTTATAGAAATTAATTCTCACTGATGAGGACTCCAATCTGAGTCGAAACGTTTGAAAATATGAAACTTTGAGTTACATTTTTTCCTGGACCCTAAAGCCAACTAAGAACATCAGCAATATTTGAATAATAATAAATATTGTTTATTTATACCTATTTTTTTTATCAATTTCATTTGGATTGTTCTCAACCTAGTAAATTGTTCATTAATCAACAATGAATAGAGGAACAGAGATTCATTATCACATTATTTTATAACAAATTTTATGCTGTTACTACATTTTTCATATTAATGATTACCCAAGTAAATTTGTATTCTATCGTTAAAAAGTTTACTCAACTGTTCGGGTATTTTTTAGGATTTACTATAAAGTAAATAAACAAAATTATTGTAATATTTAAATGCCTCTACGTGCCCGGTTTTCTTAACCTTTGCATAATCTTTCGCGAATTAATTTTTTCAGTGCACATTTAAAATAGAAATTTTCAATCATAAACATAAGAAAGGTAGAAATTTCTTGATAATATACGAGCGGAGTATGATAAGTACCCGTGTTAGGGAAGGGAATAAGATTAAAAAGTGATTGTTCACTTATTTCTGTACATAGTCTCTTTTCAGATCGATGCACTTAGTTCAGCGATATTCTTTAACGCATCGAAGGTAGTCCTTTAGAATCACTTCCGTGGAATGATCCACAAAATGTCAAACCTGTAAAGAGCCAAGTTTTTCCTGTGAACGTCGCGCTAATAGCCTCTATATTCCGCAGAAGCAGCTTTAAGGGAGTAACTTTCACGCGTTAAAGACGAAAATCTGTCCATTTTTCGAGGTTATGTCAATCGGATTTTTTCTTAGATGGTTCATGAACTACAAAATATCAAACGCCCAGCGAAATCCACCGGGAAGTTTTTTCAGTGCATTTTGTACAAGGTCCTTTTTACAGGTACCGTTGAAAAGGTGACGTTAAGTGAGGGTATACACATTTTGACTCAATGATGTCACCAGTCAAAAATACGGGTACTTACTGTTACGGGCTGTCCAAAGTGTGCAATATTCTTTGGAAAATGTTTTAATTAATGTACAAAATATTAATTTATGTAATATCAATTGCTTTTAGAAGTGAATCAAATGCACACTTTTGAACTTTCGTAACCTGATTGCATTCCAATGGCTAATGCAACTCAGCATTTCTGGTCATGCGAGCTACTCTTGAGACGTAGAGTGGTTCCTAAATTAACCTTTCAAGTTATTTAAATACATTTAATTAATTAAACTTTTAAAGATAAGAAGATTTCGCCCTTTTGTTTTCCAGATGCATCAGTGTTTTATTATTTAGATTAATTGATAGCGAGATTGCACTGGCACTCGATCGTTAGGGACTATAAAAGTATGAAATAAGAGAATGAGAGAAAAGCGATAAATGAGTGTAAAGCGAGAGCGATGATGTAAGACCTGGGGTGAGCAGAGAAAGAATAAAATAGAAAAGAGAGTGAGCAATAGCAGACTCGTAACTATATTATCGCGATAGAATGGATAAATAGAAGAGAAAAGAGAGAATGCAAGAGAGAGGAAGAGGGAGAGATTTCCAGCACAAGTAAACCCATGCAGTGTTTTCCACCACAGCTTTCTGCCGTTTGTCAATTCCTCCTTTCGTTCGCCCATGCACATGCCCAATATACCGGTCTGTTTTAGAAATACCTTGATATGCTCTGCTGTACATCGCGAGGCTAGCATACATTCCATAATCACATATCCTTCTCGTGAGCTTGTCCTTGCTCAAATGCTTTAGCCATCTGATCTCTTGCTACAAAGGCCACGGGCTTTTTGTAACTAAAACCTAAGACTCATCTGAATGCTCAAATGATTATGTCAAGGCTTTTAATCCACATAAAAAATATAAGTCTAGACTAATTAAGTATATTTCAACTTACTCTGAAATATATTAGAAACTAAAATCGTTTCTACAATTTGATGACCATGCATCAAATATTAAAAATCGATGAGCGCAATTCCTTTCTCATGATAGGTGTAGAAAGAAGGGAGAAATATTTGCCATCTAAAAATCAGCAAATGGTGCAATAGCCACTTCAGTAATTGTGCAAATTTCTAAATCCTCCCTGCCATTATTACCTCTGTTCAATCATAGATTTCTTATTCATCAAAAAACCCTACCATGGTCACCTCGCGATGAACCAGTAAAACAGATCAATGCAAAATAAAATTTGCAGTTACTCGAGCACTACTCGGACAGTACAGAATATACTTTTCTCTACTTTGCCCGTCCGCGGTTCGGAACGAAAGGTCTTCGATTACTAGCTAAGGCTGACTTGTAAAATTGCCTAGTAATACCGGTTTTGGGAAGTCGCATCGGGCGAACGTAAATAATAAAAGCCTCTATTCGTCGAGAGCAAAATATATAAAATATATTAAATTATATAAAAATATATTTCTAATATATCTTTCTTCGGCAGACTATTTTAAAGGTCCAATTTATTTAATCGTGAACGGTCGGTTACCTATTTTATTAGTTGAGAATAATAACTCGTAAAAGACCATCTAGTGATAAATTCTCGGGAGTCACATCGAACGTGCGTCAACGAAAATCTTCTGCGGACTGCCTAAAGTCCAATTCCAGTTTTTCGCAGTTTTTCTTAAACAAAAAAGCGGCAAAAAGCAGCGAGAAATCGCAGAAAAATTAATACTACCGAATCTGAAAACGGTAGTGGTAATTTTTCATAAAATATTGGAATTAGATCTAATAAAATTATAGCGGCGAAAAGGGCGAGTTTAAAAGCACTCAACCCTTTTTGGTTAAAAGCCAACCGTTATTTTCTCTTATTAAAACTAATAGAAAGTGTCAAGAAAGGTGTCGGTTTGCGGGTGCGCGTATTGGTGCGCGGATTGAAAACCAAAAGGACTAGAGTTGCCCTTTTGAGCAATGATCACAACAAAAACTATCATTCGCCCAATCCCGGAAATCAGGAGGAACCTCTCTTTCTCTCTCTCTTTCCAAGAGTGGTAGTGTAAGTCTAGGATAAGCGTAAGTATGGTATCAGCCCAAAATCTATGAACCTACATATATTTCTAATAGTAAAATTGTTAAAATTGGTAAATTGAGGCTTAGATATCTGACGTATACACGGTTGATCTTCTTTTGTTTAACCGGTTATAGCCTCCTTATTGAGAGGCGAGAGACATAATGATCCCAAAATAAAAATGAATTTTAATTTATTTTTCTTTTAAAATTCGGCATTTTGAGCCTCAAACAAACGATATATTCATCTGAATTTTGGATAATTCGTGACACGATATATTTTCCATTATTTGAATTAATTTATTCGGACGTAAAACTTATCTTACTGTCCTCTTGTTAACGAACATACAATAAATTAAACACTTTTTTAATACCTTATATTCCTCTCCTTGGGTTGTCAGCTTGACGAAGTCCTTCTCTTGGCTATGCCAAAAAAGGACGCGTGGGGAGGCAAAAAATGGTCTCTCCAAGAAGAGATGACATGTGGTGCCCCTCAGGGGTCGCGGCCGGGACCACTTGTATGGAATGTCATGTATGACGATTTCCTGCGCATGGACCTACCTGCTGGAACAAGCGTCATCGGCTTCTCGGACGACGGACTTGTCGTGAGCGCCGCTGAAGACGTCAGAATCCTGGAGCTGAGGATCAATGAGAGTCAGTGGCAAGCAAAGCGTTGGTTGGATAGCAGAGGCCAAAAGAATACCTGTGGTGAGCGTGGTGCACTCGAAGTTGCTTTATGCAGCTCCGGTCTGAGCAAGTGCCCTTAGCAACCATGCTATCCAAAAAAAAAGCTGTTCTCGGCACAGAGAAAAGCAGCACTGACAATAGTCTCAACATAACGAACTGTATCGACGAGTGCTGTGCTGGTCCTGCCGAGCGTCCTGCCAATACACTTATTGGCGAAGGAAAGGCAGTAGACCTTTCAGCTCCACAAGGAGCTCACCTATGTAACAAACCAAAAGGTAATCGCTCGCGCGGAGGAAGCCATTCGTAAGGAAGGAAGACACAAACTCGTCGAGATATGGCAGTCGAGATCGCATGGTGAACAGACCGGAAGACGAATATACCGTCTAATCCCGGAGCTCGCCTTTGGTCGGGCGGTGGGTGTTGGGCTCACTCCCGACACTTTGGTTCCTCTCATGCTTCAGTCTGAAAGTGTCTGGAAGCATATTGAAGTCATTTATCACATTAATGATGAGGACAGAGAATCTCGATGTGCGCGGGGAGCGCAACAACGGGGAAGGACAGTAAAAATCGCACTGGGGCCTGCACCCGCTGTCGCGCGTCTCGGGCGCGCTGGGCTGCCGCGCCGGTGTGGAGAGGAATCTTTATGCTCTCGATGCTGGCGCGGGGCAGAGTTCGCTGAACGGACGCATGGGCGTGGGGGAGGGTCTCGGGCGAATGGATGACGGAAGAGTCGGTCACGAATCAAAACCGGAACCAGCCGCTCGTGAAGTTTGAAGGCGAAAGACGGTCCCGCGAGCAGTAATAAGGTTCGAAAGAGGAGGTTTTTTTTTAAAAAGGTATGCCTAGACTCGTCTTAGAAGAGTCCTGTACTACGTCTATAAAAGATTTTGCCATTTTTCCTCCTCACAAATAAAAACCTTATCTTGAGAAACTATCAAAACATGTCAGTGGAATTTCAACTACATTTGGTTTGCACACTTTCTTTAGGTTTCGCTTTGAATTAGAAAATAATCGAGTAGAATGAGTTTTTTGATGAAATGGAAGGGCAATTATATGGCTCTAAAATTGCAGATTAGCACTAGAGACCGGAGAGCTTGCACCAACCTTTACTTTTCTATACCAAAAACTTTGAACGCGTTTTTCTCAAAATTAGGTTTTTCCAATTAGCAAGAAACATAACTGAAAAGACATTCAATCAATCGTAATGTTCCGGTGGATGCATACTTGTAATTGAAATTCCCACTGGATGAACATACGAAATTAATGAAAAATTACTTTCCAAACTATTTTTATTGCATAATTAAGACACAAATTTTACGCGAAAACCATTGTTTTCTTTTCGCACTTCTTTTTAGCAGTCTTAGGTTCAACCGATTTGTGATTTTATCATAAAAAACCTTTTTGATTTTTGATTCTAGGATAAAAAAGACAAAGTTCTAGAATGACCACTGATTAACACTATTAATGCCAAGGTCGTGGAGATTAACATAAGCAACTCCGCAAAAAACATTTAAAAACTCATTATAAATATAAAAATAGTAATAAAATTTAAAATAAGTTAATTTTTATCGATTGTTATGGGCTCCCCTCTTCAAGTAATGTAGAATTTAAGATGACATTACAGTTCTGAATGTTTATTAAATGATAAAAGAAAATTTTTCTTTATATATTTATAACGAACATTCAAAAACATGATCCTTCGAAGAAAATCCATATATTTTCATAATTTATTTGCGATTGATATTATTTCGAAAATAAAAATAAAAAATTTCATCATTTGATGAACGTTTAGAACTGCATCTGCGTGTCTTGAAGTCATCAAAATACAATTTTCTAGACTTAATGTTTCCAATAAAATGTTTTCATACTTAAGTCTCTCGAGTTTTTGTTCGTATTGTGCTCGCACTATTTGATCCGATCTCAGACCACCTATATTGAATCGACGCTGGGATGTCAGAACTTGTTGTCGTTCTAATCCTCTGTGTTGTTGGGACGTTAAAGACTTTACGGCTCCAATCACCTGTATAATAAAAAATATATTATTGATTATGAAAACCTTTATTCTTTGCTATACGTTAATCTGACAGCATGTCAAATCATGATTACTCCCATGTCATATTAAATTTAGAATCAAATTTGATTTTCAAAAATAAACATTGAGCCCTTTGGGGCTTCAAATAGTCTTTGGAACCTTTGTCATTCAAAATTTTGAATAGGTTTAGAAGAGTGCAACTTTCGAGTAGATATTTTTTCTCTTTATTAAATCAATAATAAGAACTCATTTAAGACTTATTTAATACTACAATGCCGACATCATGGCCCTTTGTTTTATTTATCAAACATAGAACGGTCCCGGTAGCCATAACCCAAGCCAAGAGTGTTTCACTGGATTCACTGGAGCGGACTTTGTCCCTTTTATAATTTCCAAAATTCTCCTGAGGAATAGCATCTTCGAAGCGAACACCACTCTTTTCTACATGCTATTTATGAAAGCATGTTATTCGAACCCACAGTGGGACAAAATCACAAAAAGCTGACCAAAACCCAGAATAAAAATTTCAATTTTGGAAATTTTAAGTCTCGCGTCCCTTATATTATAGTTCAGAAGTACCCTTTGCTGTGACTGGGCCTATTGTAGGCTGTAGATTCAGTTCAGTAATCAGGCCCAAATGTTTTTTCTCATTAATAGACCTTAATTTTTATTGTCAACTTCAATTATGTGCCTAAAAATAGGAAGACTTTTTATTCAGGCATTTTTCTCAAATACCTTCCAAAAGGCCCAAAATAGCATTTGAAGCTATGTTAATTAAACCATTAAATGTCACTTTGGCCCACTTTTCATCGATCAATTAAAAAATGGTCATCTACAAAATTCTCGTTTTTCTATGTGTAGTAGTAGATATATATATATTATAATTTGTCGCGATGATTTGTAAAATAGTTCATAAAATTTTTTTAGTTCAAAGGCCATTCGAGCTCATGTTAAAAACTGTCTTCGTACATCGGTTCAGTTTTAAAAATAAGAACATAATCACAATACAAACAATTGTATTCCTAATTAGCGGTTATCTGGTTATGGTTATAAAGTTTGTTGAGGAACTAATCGGAATGAAAATAACATTACGTACATTATTAATAATTGTTATGTAATTATGTTATGTTATACGTGAAATTTCAAGAAATGTCAAGTTCACGAAATAAATGAGTTTTTATTACATATGCATGAAATATGCCCATTTTTCAACAATAAAATACACAGATCTAGACAGTAACATAGTAAAAAATAAAAGTAGGAAAAAATTTAACTTTTCAGAAAAAAATGACTGAGCAGCATCTAAATATTATTAAAATATTCTAAGAAGAATTGTACTGTAATATATTTATATTTTGTTTATTGGAATCGGTGTAGCGTTTTTCATGTAAAAATACTTTTTCTATTTTTGCTTTCCCTTCCATGGCTCCTTCAAAAATGCGGGGGGGGGGGGGGGGGTATATGCCCCGAGAGGTTCAGAGATGCCTCCTCTGGAGCCGGAAAAGGGAGCAAATTCAGTAATTAAGCGATTTTGCAGCTCCTTGTTTACCTGGCTGACAATGCTTGCAAAGCGACCCAGAGCCCACCACTCGGAGGTGGCTGCACCTAGGGCTCCTTTGCTAGCTCATAAAGGTAGGCCTTTCCGCATATGCTCCGAAGTCAATGGTCTGAGATATCTGGAACAAGTACCTTAAGTCCTTACTGAGTTTTCTGAGCTCCTTTGGACAGTGATTAGGTCACATTTTATAGGTTAAAATCACTTTATGGAAGCTTTTCACAATCATGTAGTTTTTAACGTATGGGACCTGTATAAGAATGAAGGCTTGATGTAATGCCGTCAATATGCGTGAAGAGAGCTCAGAACGAGAGTTCGTTGAAACTCAAAAGGCAAACAGCCCAATGCATAGGTTTTCTTATTAATTCCTCTAGTTTTCAAAGAATATCGCCCTTTCAACCAGTGGCCGTGTGTGTTCCGTCACAACCAAGAACATCAACTTCATCGACGCTACCTTTGAGGTGGCTCATAATGTACTAAAAAATTACCGTGGTATCGTCATGTGGAGAGTCAGTGGATGGTAGAACGTGACCTGTTACGAGCAAACCGTGAATAAAATACTAAAAATTATAATAAGTTGTCATTTCATAAAAATATTTTATTATCACCCAAGCGAAGTATTTTACGCAAGACTAATAAACAATAAATAGTTCATTCACGGTTCTCGTAACCTGAGCGCTTTTGCACGCTCAGCAGAGGCAGGTAAAGGGGTCGGTTCAAGGACCTAAACATATTAGGAAATTCAAAATTAAAACAACAATCTCCATGCAAGGGGAAAAGATTGTTTATAATGATAAATAAGATTCTTACGGTATATGTGTATGTGTGTGATCTGTAATATAATGTATATATATATGCTATGTCGCATGTATGTATATACAATATATATATATATTGTGTATATGGTATGTATATACATATGTTGTGTGCTTTTGTTATATTATTATACACAATATAACAAAGGTTATTCATAACAATGCTAAATTCAGCGTTTAGATTTGTCTCCATATTTGAATGTGTATGCATATATTTACGTGTCAATTATGACAAGAGGTATTGGCACCTAAATGTATGCATGCAAATACATAATAAAATTAAATTAACCTGGCAAGACATGAGAATGGAAGAATGAATTAAAATAATGTAAATGAAATGAATGAAGATTAAGAAAAACGTGGAAGTTTAAAATTTGTAAAGAACGATAGAGAAGAGAATGCGAGAAAACAGCGAACGCAGGTAGGTGGGACAAATAACGGAGAAAGAAGGAAAAGGAAAACGAAAATGCTCACACACACGTAAGCTGGACCCTAGTGGCTGTAAGCGCAGGTATTACCCTTGCGGTGACGTCATGAAACCTTACGCCTGCCGTAAGCAGCTTACGCTCGCCTGTACGCACCGACTTGGACGGATCCTACGCATGTTAGAGACCACGCGCTAAAATCTTTGACCGCTGGTATCGATGTTATGCATGCAATAGTATTCCTGGAACCACCTCAATCCATTAAATCACTATTCCTATTATTCATTATACCTAAAGCTTGAGTAGCTGAAAAATTGTCGGCCAGTGAGTAATACATTACCAAAAGAATCCGAACCAACGTTTTTCTGAAAATATGAAAAATCGAAAAGGTGTCAGATTCCAAAAAATTCTAAAGGTCAATCTAAAATCCTGATATTGACCCACGACTTGTTAAAATTCTGGAATAATCCAGAAATTATCATTCACTAATAAAATGCCAAGTCAACAAAAATTCTCACTTGGCAATAGACATGAAGAATTTCAAAACTACCAAGTATTTAGGTCTTCAATATTTCCAAATTCTTTCTCAGAAAAAATTCCTCTTCACAGAAATCACGCCACATAGAAATAATTCCAAGTCATCACTATTCCCCACCTGTATGACATCGATACAATTCCATAAAAAGCAATCAATTTGAAATCAAAAACGCAGTCTGACGAGCTTCTTACTCCGGGTAAGAATTCTAAAGATTAAGACACGGTTCTTTGCATTCGTCCGTCCGCGGTTCGGAACAAGTAAGTCCTATCACCTGGATAGTTGACCTAGATTCGTGAAAAGACCTAGCCAGGGCCACAAATTGGGGATTTTACTTGGGCGGACGTAAATACATCTAAAATCTTTCCTCCGACGAAAGCCGTTCACGGGGTTGTCGCGCTAAAAAATTATACAAGTAAAATTTTTATCACTACGCTTCGGAAATAATATTTTGAGTGCGTCGGTGATCGGTTAGCCGCGAGAGTTAACTGTGTGTGTACAGCCTGGCGTTGAAAAACAAAATTCCGAAAAATAATCCTGTCGTCGAATCTCAAACCGACGAGAAGATATTTTTCGAGAAGCCACATTAAGGTTATAAACGATTAAAAGTGGAGAAAGAACACAATTTAAAAGTACTGTGTTCTTTCTGGTTCGAAACCATCCATCTTTTAATTTTTATAAAATTAATAAGGCAAAAGTGTCGAGAATTCGTGTGTGTGTATGTTAGTTACAACCACGCGCAACCGGTGAAAAATGAACAAGAGTGACTAGTTTTAATCACGCATCACAGAATTTTTAAAAGCCCAGTTGAGTCAGAAAATCAAGGGTGACATCGAAGACAGCCTTCTTCTCCAGCTCTTGTCCTACCAACTGGTAGAATTAACTACAAATATCGGTAAGCTGTATCGTTTCCAATTTATAATATTTTGTTAAAAATAGAAGCAGAACCTTTGGATCGAGCTCCTCGAAATTAAGTAGATATTTTCTTTTCACCGAAATTCTAGCATTTTATATTCCGTTCTAGTAGCCAGTAGAGAAAGCAAAGATTCCGAAAACGATCCTACTTAAAAATAAAAAAAAGGGACACAAATGTGTCCTACAGTTTGTGAAGCCTCCGCGTACACTTTTCATCTTTTAAATAAATATTAATTTATTATTTATAATATTTAATTATTTATTTATCCCTACCACCCATACGTAACATGAGCAACATATTGAGTTAGGTTCAGCCACAATGGATAATTGCTTTTCACTAACGATGCCTGTGTGAGTTTTAGTCCCATCCTTTCGACCATAAAAGTATAGGCTTTTAATTAGATCATCATATGTAGAACATTGTTTTGAATTCCGAGCAACTTTGAGTTTCTTACTTCTTTTTTTAGTCTTGTCCACAATCAAAGCAGATGTTATACCGATAAATTGTTCAGAAGATATGATTCCAACTTTCAAAGCTGCGTGAACACAGTTGATGTTTTATGTGCTGCAGTCCTCTCGCTTACATTGTATCTCAGAGCAATCATCATCTTCAGCAGAACTGTCCTCAGTTTTGTTCTCAACGCCTACCTCATCATTACCGAAGTGTTGACTGTCATTTATAAACGAAGGCGATGAAGCATATGAATCCGATGACTTAGAAAGGGAACTGTCAGGTTTAAGCACCTTACACGTACGTCCAGCCCTTTTAATCAATTTTTTTGTTACAGGTAAATTAAGTGACCCAATGCGACCAATTCTTGGACCGCTTTGATCATAAAGAAACTGGTTCTCGAGAATAGAAACCTTTTTGTCCTTGGGATAAGTACATGCAAAAAAGTCAGCATATTTACAGAAAGCTATGACAACAAAGTTCTCTGCTGCAAAGTGGTCTGCTCTGTAAAATATATTAACTGATCATCCCTTGTTTTTTAAACCATTTTTTTTGCTGTTCAAAACTTTCTTTATCCTAATATATATAACATATCAGCGTGTAATTAGTTGAATTATTGTGTTATGTGTTACTGTTGGAATAGATGCTTAATCCCAAATAACATCTAGCTTAATTGCAACTTGTCGGGCTACAGACGAAAACGATAGCTCCTTGTTACTTTTGGACGTAGAGCCAATTTTCCGCTGACCTTTTAGACAGCAAAGGAGAACATCTTTATTTGTTGTTAGTTTAATTCAGTCAAAATCCTTGGAGTTTTCATTAAAAATTGGACAATGGTTTACATTACGAAGAACAAACTTCGAAAGTGACATTTTGTTGACTGAATGAAAATTTGTGCAAATCCAGTGCACACGGCTAGGAATGCAGTTAAATTTTCAGAAATAAAAGATTAGTGACCGAGTCAAAGATACAGCGCTTGAGTAGTGAGGAACCAGGAGTTCCACGAAACTGGCGAACAAAAGAAGCAAAACGAGACGTGTGTGATCTGTAGAGATGCAAACGTGAAAAGCTAAAACGAGAACGTCAGGCGAGCAAGTCGAAGCTTATCTGACTCATCTCTGTCTGACAGGCTGAGTGAGGCAGAACGGGGCAGGGAACTCGAACTGTGTGGTCGATACTAGCTTTATCGTTCCCTGCTCTCATCACTTAATAGCTGACAATAAAGTATGATTCGGTTGGCTAATTCACTTTATTATTTATTAATTATCATATTTATTATACTTAGAGCCTAGAATTTTTATTTTGCTTGTCTGCATGTCTTTGCAGTGGTTTTCTGCTTGGGGTGGGCTTTACACTGAGATAAATCTACAGGGTTTTCCAATTAGAGGTTTCATTTTTATTAGCCCGCTATTTTGGCAGCTGTCATAATAAGAGGTGTAATTTTTTGACAAATGACAATTGAAAACTATGCCATTAATAAAAATGGAACGATACACGCTTCAACAACGCATTGAAATTGTTATAATTCACTACAAAAATGCATGAAAATGAACCTGAATTTCAACGAAACATCATTATGGGCGATGAGGCTCATTTTCACTTCAGACGCTACGTGAATAAGCAGAATTGTCACATTTGGGTCTCGGAAAACCCCAAAATGCGGTTTTTAGGCAGGACAGATCATTGGGCCTTATTTTTTTGAAAATGAAGCTGGAGCGGCTGTTTCGGCGAATGGATTGCGCTATCGAACCATGATTAATGAATTTTTATGACCAGAATTGGAAGATATGGATGATGTTCATTTCCAACAAGACGGCGCTACGTGTCACACAAGTGGCGAAACTATCGGCCTTTTGCGTAAAATTGGCCGCCGAGATTGTGCAATTTAACACTTCTAGACTTTTTTCTTTGTGGTTAAGTGAAAGATAAGGTTTATGCTGATGCCCCTGAGTCAATTCAAGAACTTAAAGAGAAGATTCATGCCGTTATCGACGAAATAGAGCCCAAAATGAGCGAAAATGTAATGGAAATTTCATCAAAAGAGCATGGTCCTGCAAAAGTAGCCGTGGAGGCAATATGAATGATATTGTTTTTCATTATTGAAGGCAAACCTTCCGCTATTGAATGAAATAAAAATCAAATAATTTTCCACAAAAAACACGCGTTTTGCTTATAAATCAAAATGAAACTTCTAATTGGAAAACCCTTTACATAGTAATTGTAACTGATACGTCTCAACTCATTGATTCTAGTGAAAGCTACTATAAATTTGATTAGTTCAGCTAAGATGGTGTAGTTAATATACATATTTAACAAACTGACTATTTTAACTACACTATTTCAATAAAACTGATCAAATTTTTAGTAGCTTTAACTAAAAGCAATTAGTTTAGACGTATCAGTTACAATTAGTATGTAGATTTCTCTCAGTGTACCTGCAATTTTATTAGTTCTTAATTATGATTACTATTCGGTGTACAACTTTGCTTTCGTCATTTTTCGATAGATAGCTGCTGCGTTAAATGCTGATAAAAATAGGCAGATTAAAAATGTCAGACAGTAAGCTTGGACATCTGTCAACTTAACGACAACACCACATTAGTGAATTTGTGTTAGCATCATAAATTTATTCTCGATCGAAGATATCAGCTTTCGATCCAAATTCTTGTCATTTGCGGGAAGTTTTGATTTTCTGCTATCATTCGAAGAAAACTGCGGCTGAGGCTCTTCGAATTCTCTCAAGTACTTAAGGCGAGGTTGCCCTTAGTGAAAGAACGTGTGTGAATCGTTTCAACGCTTCAAGATCGGTGATTTTGATGTCGAGAACCGACATAGCGGTGGAAAAGAGAAAATTTTCGAAGATTCAAAATTGGAGGCATTACTTGCTGAAGACTCGTGACAAACGCAAGAAGAATTGGCAGAATCAAGCTATTTCAAAACGCCCCAAAGCCATGGAAATGATTTAGAAGCAAGAAAATTGGGTTCCGTACGAGTTGAAGCCGAGAGATGTGAACGGCGCTTCTTAACTTGTGAACAGCTGCTTCAAAGACAGAATCAGAAGGGTTTTTTACATCACACTGTGACCGGCGACGATAAATGGGTCCAATACGATGATCTCAAGCGCAGAAAATCATGGGGAATGCCCGGATATGTCTCCACGTCGACGGGCAGACCGAATATTCACGGTGCCAAGGTTATGTTCTACATTTGGTGGATCCAGCTTGGTGTGGTGTATTATGAGCTGTTAAAACCCAGTAAAACCATCACAGGGGATCGGTATCAAATGCAATTGTTGTGTTTGAGCTGAGCATTGAAGGAGAAGCGGCCACAGTACCAAGAGAGACACGACAAAGTTATCCTCCAGCATGACAATGTTTGGACACATGTCGCGAGACCGGTCAAGACATACTTGGAATCGCTGAAATGGGAATGCTAGAGGAGAAGCTATGAATAGACTTTCTCCCGAATAAAGCTAAGAGTGAACTGGTAACTGTAGTCTCCTGGGAGGACACTGCAAGGCCTCCGCAGTCTGCGCCTAAGAACAGTCCAACTGATCGTTACCGTATGGCGCCCTACTAGGAGTGCCCCGCCCCGAATGGTGTCTTTCCCGACCCATGAGGGGCGAGACTGATGTCTGTGTTGCCCCAAGCGAGTCCGGTCCGTACATGTATTCTGGGACCGGCTAAGCGGAGATTGAGCCTCAGGGAACTAGGGTAGGACTGCGGTCCGAGGTTATACCCGTTCCAAATCATTCCAACCCGCTCCTCTACGCATGATGCGCTGGTGATATGATTATGGATTCAAAAAATTTAAATTTATAAAAAGGGAATAGTGTGTGCGACTCTTTCGGGAGATGAAGGATTGAAAGACATCATGCAGGTCCTGAAAGAGCAAAGTGAAAGACTGGAGTGGCTGGGCTTGGCCCTTACAAGTTATTCAAGACGGGATGCGTCAAAACACCACGACCACCATTAAAGCGAGCGTTGCAGAGGCTGCCAAGGTTTTGGACCGCCTCCTCAACACTCACAAGTGTTTATTGAAAAGCGGGGTGGGAATCCAGAAGTGGTTGGAATCCCACCCCGTCCTAGAGTGCCTCGGGTACGGCTGCAGGAACCCCGACAGGAAACGTGCCTGTTGGAGGTGCGGCGCCGCGGGACACGCGGCCAGAGATTGCAAGGCGCCCTCGAGGTGCTTGACATGTTTAGATAGAGGCGAGAGAGTTGTCGCCCATGTCCCCGGTGGCGGCTCGAGACCGGTGTTTCGGGAAGAGCTTCGGAGTTTGAGAAGTAGGAAGTGAAGTTCCTGCAGCTCAACCTCGGAAGGATTAAGGACGCCCAAGACCTCCTGGTGCTTGGTCTTCGAGATACAGATTTTCCTCCTTGAGGAAAGCCTCAGTGAGGCTGATGGGCGAACCTCATAGGGGGTGACTTCAATAGTAAGTCGCAAGATATGACCTGATAGTTTTGAATCAGGGCAAAGAATATACGTTCAGACAGGGGACGGAGGGGTCGATAATTGACCTTACAATTTCCACGCCCCCTCTCTCAGCCAATGGTCTATTCTCGAGGAGAAAACCTTGAGTGACAACCAGTGCATTGGATTTAGCTTACAAGAAAAGAGCCAGGCTACGAGATTACCTCGAAGAAACCGGGCCCATTGAAGACCTTGGTTGGGCCGGGCCTGGTGAGTCGTTGGAAGACTCTGTGCGATGGGCGAGGCGAAAAGTGGTCGCAGCATGCGACTATTCGATGCCTCGCCGAAAGTACAGGCAAGTCAAGGGCTCGATGTTCTGGCGGAATGACCAGTTTGCTGCCCTACACGGAGAATGCTTTGCAGCGCGGCGGAAATTCACCCGGTCAAAGGGGGATAATCTGCTGCATGAGGCATGAAAAAGGGCAAAAGCAGCTTTGAGACGACGAACAAAGAGAAAGCGACTTCAATGCTGGAAAGACTTGATTGATGAAGTCGAAAAGGACCCATGGGATCTCGCCTTCAAAATAGTTACCAGAAGATTGGAGACAAGAAGAAAGTCCCCGGGCCTGGACAATCCCGATCGAGTCAAGTACATCGTGCGAAGTTTGTTTCTACACGTAGAGCTACTCCAAAGACAGGACCGAAGTTCCTGCGTGGTCCGGCGCGAAGAGCTTTTCACTCCCGAGGAACTAAACTCCCCAGGAACCCTTTCCTGCTGAGGAAAGGCATTGACATACGCAATGCGTTCAATACTGCGAGATGGGAGATCTGCATCGAGGCGATGGTGTAGAAGAAGGTTCCAGACTACCTGTTGCGGATGATAGATGACTATATAAGCAACAGGTGGGTGATTTATGAGGGCGACAAATGGTCTCTCATAGAAGAGATGACATGTGGCGCCCCTCAAGGGTCGCGGGTAGGGCCACTTGCTGGGAACGTCATGTATGACGATTTCCTGCGCTTGGGACTACCTGCTAGAACAAGCATTATCGACTTCGCGGATGACGCACTTGTCGCGTGTGCGGCTGAATCTATGAAAGTCTGTGGCGCGCAAAGCTTTGGTTGGACAGCAGAGGCCTGAACATGGCCAATGAGAAAATCGAGGCTTTGCTGGTCATGGACAGGAGATCCTTTCAGTACCCAAAGATCGTTCTTGGAGAACATGAGGTTGAATGGAAAACAAGCATCAAGTACCTGGGGGGTGTAGTTGGATCGATGGCTTAGCTTTGGCGAACACCTTCAGATCGCAACTGACAAGGCTATCCAATGTGGAGCAAACTTGGCTCGGCTCATGCCTAACATTGGTGGACCCAGGGAAGCAACGAGAAGACTGGCGGCGAGCGTGGTGCATTCGAACCTGCTTTATGCAGCTCCGGTCTGGGGTGGGGTCCTGCAAAAGCATGCTATCCAGAGGAGACTGTTCTCAGCGCAAAGAGGTGTTGCGCTGAGAATAGTTTTAGCATACAAAACTGTGTCGACGAGTGCTGTGTTGGTAGTGGCGAGCGTTCCGCCAATAGATTTATTGACGAAAGAATGGCAGGAGACGTCTTAGCTCCGTAAGGAGCTTATCTGTATTCATTAGAAGTGCTAAAGCCTCACGAACATTTTAAGATGAAAATCAGCTCGATTCAATCAGAATTGACTAAGATATGACGAGTTAAAATTTTTATTACAAATCAATTAATCGCGTTTTCGTCCGCTAAATCAACGAGAAATCCCCACTCGTGCCTCCTAGGAAACTTGGATTCACGCGTCAGCGTCGGTTCTACAATCCATACCCTCAATTGTATATTACAAATGTGCGAAATTTGTAGCAATGTTGATAAATAATTGATTCAATTAATCATTCATATTTCATAAATCGTGCAATATTCTGAACTTCCAGTTTTCAAATACTGTTGAAAAAATAATAAGAAATGCATTGATAGCTGGAAGTTATTCTACCAAAGATTACAAACTTAAGTAAAATAAAGTATTGCATTTTCATGTTAAGGAAGATTCAGAAACATAGCATGTATATGCCCCTAATTAATCTGTCAACCGGGGAATTTACTTTTGTACAACTCGTTTTACAATGGAGACTTTTTTCTTTGCAGTGAGAAATAATATACTTATTGATCATATTCAAATAATTTCAATCTACAAAGAATTAATTAAACAAATTGAAATAATTTCCATGACGAAAAAAGTCGGTATATGCCCATTTGAGGTGTCTTCCGGGTATGACGAAAAATTACGTTATACCAGGTCAACACAGGTTAAATCTTCAAAAATTCTACAAAACCCAAAAAACAACTGTTTTTGTAATATATATATATTACAAAAACAGTTGTTTTATATATATATATATATATATATATATATATATATATATATATATATATATATATATATATATATATATATATATATATATGTACATAAATGTTTTGGTTGCAATCCAATATATATATATATATATATATTGACTTAAATGAGGACTGAGAAAACCGACATGCACAAGCGTTTAAGAACAAATTTTTCTTCAACTCACAATCTGTCGAGGAAGCGGAAATTTTCGTATTTCTTTTCCATTATTTGTTCAAGACATTAAAATCGAGCGAAAAACGAGTGTTACAATAAAAAGGACTAAAATTCCTGCATTATATACAAATGACTTTGGATAATATCACTAATATTACTTTTCAGACAAACTATGTATACTCAGGGGATTTTAAAATGTCTAGATGTGATGAAAATTCAAAAAGTCAAATTTCACATGAAGCCAATACTTTCTCACGTGATGAGCATAGCCCAGACTAGAGCAAGTGTAAATAAATTCAATGCTGTCTGTACAAAACGACGATTCAATTTTAACGCTACTTAAACGAAATAAAACTCCTTAAAGAATACATATATATTGTTTTTATCTGTAATCAAACAAGCGCACATCCGAATATTCAGAACATATATTAGGCAAATAAACTATCACTCGTGCAGTCCAAGATAGAATGAACATGATCGTCAATAATTTTCGATTGTTTCCTGCGACCTCTCTTCCTTCGCGCAGTGCCCCAGACCACACGCGCCAAAGGTTCTCTGGCTCGGCTACACTACATTGCTCCCACAACCTGCTCTAGTCCAGGTTCTGATGATTAGAATTTTGAAAAACAGTGTAAAAAAAAATACGCCATGTATACATAAGGAACGTTTCTGCATCTTACCCTGAATTTATTTTGTAGACTCATTCTCTGATTTTGTCTTTGTAGCAAAAGTTGCTTAGCCCTCTTTACTCGATTTCGATAAGCGATCTGCGCTGGGCTCTGGTACCCCAACCGATTATGAACTGAAGTCGGATCTCCCAAATTTGGCACACTGTTGGTCCTTCTTAGATGACTTCGATTAGTGAAAAAACCTCCTTGTCTGAATGAAAAATTCATTCGACTTCTGCTTTGATTCAATCCGACTTTGTTGCCAGCAAATCCTTGTTTGCTATTTATTTTATAATTGCGGTTCAAGATAAAATTGTTGTGAGATCTAGCAAGTCCACCTCTTTTATTATATTTTTTTTTAACAAACCCTCCATGCAGTTTATGCGAAGATCGCTTCCAAACTGGGATCTTGTTAAATCCGGGCAAGTTCTGTTTATTCAAACCCCGGGAACCATCATGAACTCGCATATTTACGTCTCGAGTTCTTTTTACTCCTCCCTTGAAGTTGACCATTCCGTTCTTCTTTCTCTCCAATTTTATGATTTCATCTTGAAAGGAAGAAAAATGCATCGTTTAATGAGCGTACGGCCTCAAAAGCGAAACCAATTTCTTATGTCTAGCATCTCTCACCATAGACTTGACTTAAAATTTATATAAAACTAGTATTTGAATCATTCTTTAAGCCAAAGTATAAAGTTTTCAACCGCTTAGATTATTTGGCATTGAGTTTACGATCAATGGAAAAAAAAATGGAAAAGATTATTAAATCTTTAGAAGTTCTAGAGCCATAAGTGAAAAATTAAATAGAAGCTATTTGAAACAAACATTCTAAGTTTATAAAAAATTGTCCGATTCGTATTTTTGGATTCAGTTATTTTTCCATATTTAAACGCAGATAAATTAGTAATTCGTTGCCCTTGCGCTGTTTCATCAAAAATAAGATCCACCAAACCAAATTTATAATAGCAAGTTTAAAAATTAATTAAAAAGATCTTATTATTGAAAAAAGACCAAAATCAGTTGCATATAAATTGTCAGATTCTTCTTTTATACTACAACTAAATAACATTAGGAATTTCATAGAATGATTAAAACAATAATCATTTATTTCCACTAATCTAGTTGATTCATTCCTTTAAAAAAAAACTCTAACAAGGAAATTTTCACCCCAGAGAATTTAATTATCAAATCCATTGGATGAATAATTACTGTACTTATAATCACGTACTATTTGTAGAAAACCAATTGTACTGCAGTCACATGAAGTTGTCTTCGTTCACCTAATTTCTTTCGTTTGATGCTAATTTCATATCTCGATATGAATATTTCAAGTGCAAGGGTTAAAATCGATATTAGTTTTCCGAGTTTGATGATTTCACGAGGAAACCTGAACATCTCAAAAACAGTATTTTAAGATAAACCTGTTGAATTTTATTACGATGAATATCACTGTAGAAGCGAAATTTGGAAGAAAACCGGCCAACATGCGAGTGAAACCATGCATTGAAGTAATTTCCCTTAAGGGAATGACTTATAAGATAAACTTCATAAAAAGAAACTATACTTCAAAATTATATTTACAAAATTCTTGTCCTAAAGTATGTAAGATCTCTTGAATTGGACAACTTTGAAAAAGGTGAAGGGACAAAAATACGATCTTCCAAAGCAAATTTTGGATTTTTTCGCTGCAGGAAGGCATATTCTTGAGGGCTCCTGCTTGAGAAGGAAAATGTGACATTTAGATCGCCATTTCTGATTGCGTAGAGCTCATGCAGCCGTACGCTTACGGAGGATAATTAACAAGACTTTTATATCTCCTGAGCCTTTGCCACTTACCAAGGGACATATTCACTTTGGCGTCAATGTCTGTCATTTTCATAAAAGTTCTTGAACTTCAGAAATAGTTCCAAGGCACAACTTTGCACGATAAACTGGAAACAATTTCAATTCATTGCACACTAACTAAAACCATGGACATGGACATGGAGAATAGACATGAGCTCCATGCCTCCATGGTCAGGATTGCGATCGGAAGTAGAGTTCTAAATTTCTCGGATATTTAAAATCCGGTCACGTTCTCGTGACTGTGACCGTCATTTTAAGACAACTTGAAAATTTACAGAAAATTTAAGGGAATTTTACCATACCTTCACCAATATTTTCTTTATCATTAAACCTTATAATATTGTAAATTTATTTCCAAACACTATGAATTGCAATAGTGAAGGTTTCATAAAAATAAACTACGAAAAATGTCAAGTTTTATCGGAATTCAATATCAAAAAATTTTTTTTATAGCCATTATATTAAATTCAAACATAAAGAACAAGTAATTCAAGTTTTCTTCGCACAAATTACGTTTTGATTTAAATAATTGTTTGACAGTTTCGGGACAGTTTATGCACTTTTTTAAGTGCTCTATTTGTCGAGTGGCATGCTTTCTGTACATCTGATCACAGTATTTGCAATTGAAAGAAGCTTTATTTTATTTATTAATGATTTAAAAAAAAAAATTCCAAACTATATTCTTTTTTTTCCATTTTTATTGCGCAAGTTACATGAACTTCAAGAACAAAGCATTTATCAAAAACAATTGAAAGCTTGAACCGTTACTGAGAAATATTTTTAAATTCTCATAAATTTTCGAAGAGCACATTTATCAGAGAAATTCTCAGTCATATTCCCGTGCTCCCAGACATATTCTCGGTCACATAAACTCTTTAGAACTCTAATCGGAAGTAACCATTAGGAATGGTTAAACTGCGATCCGCCATCTGTTGCCAAAAATCTAAATGAAAAAGAATAGGTCCCTAGAACTGAATATACCCGTAAAAAATGTAAATAAACCGGTGAAAATAGTTTTTTTGATTTGTATTTACTAAAAATTAGACCAAATTGCATGTAGTCATGGAGGCAGGAGTACTATTTTTTCCAAAACAAAATTTATTTTCAAAAAGGGAAGAGAAAATTATAGAAGTCTATTTGCCTTTGCATGTTTTGTCTGCTCGTTTCTAACCTAAAAGCCGATACTATAAAGCCTGTAAAGAAATACTCTTCGCACAAAAAGTCTCATCTTGTTAAGTTAAGTACTATTCAAAGACAAAAATAACAGATTTGCCGGGCTTCACGACCACAGAGACCTACTCTTCCCACCACTTCTCTTCTATGACGTCACGACCGCCATTCCCAATTGGTTAGATTAGAACATACCTACATTTGTCTCACTCCAATCAATGGATTAATTCTGATCTTATGGTGCATTTATTCCTCTGTCTGCCTGACCGTTGCGAACAGAAAATAAATAAGAGCAAAAAAGACAGACGAATTCTTTTTGTCCAATTTTACACTGTCTGTCTCCTTTACTCTCATGTATTTTCTGCCTACGCCAGTCAGGCAGACAGAGGCAGCCCTATCCGACTCCCTTCCTTCAACGGCGAGAACTTGCTTCCCTTAGTGATCATAGTTTCTATGTGCAAAATTTTCTCATCAGAGCGCGTTGCACGCGTCACGCTCTACAAAAGCATTGTGTTGAAAGGGTGATTTTCTGAAAAAAGTGTAATTAAATATTAATTATAATAAATATATAATATATATATAATAAATATAATATAAATGTAAATTAAATATCGAAGAAAGCACTGTTATATTCTTTTACAAAATGGATTTGTATATGAAATATAGTGTCGTTGATGTTGCATATAAATCCATTTAGTATCAAATATAATGATCAGTTTGAACAACTTTCTTTGATTGAAAGAAATGATTTGTCTTAATGAAATAAAATTTGTTTGACTCAAACAAAATATCTTTGAACCCAATAAATATTTGTTTGAATGAAATTAATTTTTCTTTAAAGCAAAGAAATTAATGCATTGATGTATGGTCAAAGATATAATTTGTTTAATTTAAGGCAGAAATTTATTTGATTCAAACCAATATTTATTTGATCCAAAGATATTTTGTTTGAATGAAAAAAATTTTGTTTCATTAAAACAGAACATGTTTTTACATCAAAGAAAGTGTTTTAAACAAATAATTTATTGATTCAATCATATATTTTGTCTGAGTGTAGTACTTTCGATGGCAACCAGGGTTGTGCAGTGACGCGTCACTCGAGGTTTTTTACGTAAATTACCTGAGTGAATTATTTTACGTAGAAAACCGGTAAAATGCCTAATAAATTACGTGCCAAAATGGCGGCCTTATAGAACTGTATATAACCTCACTTTTTCAAAGTTCCGTTCCCGAAAATTTTGTTTTGAATGCGAACATTGTTAATTAAACAATATCATCAATGTCGACTAAAAATAAACGGGGGAAAATAAAATCCCACTTCGGGCTTCCATATATTCCATGGAATAAATTGAACTTTCTGCGCCTGCAAGAGAAAAATAAAAATGTTGCAAAATGTTTATTTTGTAGTAAAGTGTTAAAAAATGTTGGATATAATCGCCTTTTGGGACACAGGTGTGTAGTTGTACCGGTAAGCAATTGTAGAATATTGTTATTTTTGTTTATTCAAATATTTGTGCGATTATGTATTAATACAATTTTCTTGAGTATACCGGTTAATATTCTAACCTCAAATTCGTAAATTTTTATAACTTTTCGAGATTTTCTTTGCATTTAGTGTATCTCCGTTTTATCTGTGGTTAAAAAATATTTTTCACGATCATACTTTATCATTATTGTAAAATGTTGTTTAATATATGAAACTGAAAGCTTTTCATATGTTTTTTCATTCATATTTTGGAGAAGCTTTGTGCTTAATGATTTATACCCTATTGAGGAACTAATTTTATTTTTTTTTATTTTCACATAAATAAACATACATTTCACATAAAATAACATTTATTTCACATAAATAAATTTATGTGAATTATTTTATACATGTTATTTAAGGAATGTTTGCAGTCGACTAAGCGGCATTGATGCTAGTGAAGAAAATAATACTCCAGTTAGTGAGGACATCATAATTGCGGACAATGTTGTTTCACATCTGAACTAGAAAATGGAAATTCTCAAGTAAGTCCTTCAAATTATTTAAGAATATTGGGTATCAATTTGTGGTTTCTTATTCTTTTCTTTTTAAAAAATATTTTTTATTGATATAAGTTTGAACCTATTTTTATAAAACTGAACAAAAACAATGATTTCATTATTCCTGTTTTAAATTTTATATTTCTTAATTTTGATAATATTTTTTTTTAATATAAATTATTTAAAGAGGCAATACTATTCGCAGGTAAAATTTGATTAGTAGGTATAATTTACCGAAACTTATTAAATAAATGTTTTTAAAATTCCTTATTGTATTATTTTGTGCTAACGAATTTTCCTGCATTATATTTTTTCTTAAATGATCTATTTGTGGTCTTGTAAATATGCTGAGAATTTCAAGAAAGTAAACCATACTTGCTGTATTCGCATCTTACACTGTTCTTAACATCGAAAATTATCTATTTTTTTAAGAAAATGCAGGATCATCCACCATTTTAGAACCTTGTAATTTACATCATGTAGAGAACTAGTGGGGTAAAATACCTAGTAATTTACGGTAAAAAACTACGTAAATTACCTAGAGTATTTTACTTACCCAACTCTGATGGCATTGCCTCCACCAAAGATATTATAAACCTAGATGCGGTGCAGGGCGTCAGAGTGGGGGAACGATATATATAGCTAACCACTTTTTCCGCCATATTGAAGTGCTGCCCTCATCGTACTACCACTACCAAGCCAAATCAAACCCTGCAAAGAAATGTCGATAACGTTTGTGTAAAGCAGAGCCAAAAATTCTTTTCCAAGACTTTCAAGGTTAGGAATGTCAAAGTTGACAGCTTGAGAACATAATGTAAACAAAAGATATGGCATAATGATTAATTAAGAATTACAATCACGAAAAAAAAACAATTTCTAAATAAGTGTCGAACTTTTAAATTATATTAAATTAATAATTAAGATCCAAAATATTTTAAAAGTGAATTTTTAAAAGTATTTTAATTGAAGATATGTGTTGTTCTTGATACTTGGCTCTAGGTTCCAAAGTAAATAAAAACCAGCCCTCTGCAACTTAAAACTAAAAGTGGGCTGACTTTTGACTGGCGAGGGCATTAGTACTTAATGTGACCGAGCGCGGCGCTGATAAGCTTTAGGGCCGACTAACTGTCAAATACATGGCAAAACAGTAAAGATTCGAGGTTTTTTGATATTTAGCAGTGTTTTTATCGTGTTTTTAGTTGAAAAAGTAAAGTGAATAGTTTTCTTGGTGTAAGGATGTAAAAAACAATAAAAAATGGTGAAGTGTATTTTCGTGAAGTGTGATTCTGGCTACAAAAATTAACGGAGTTCCGAGGAGCAAACTCGTCGATTTTTTTATGTGCCAAAAGATAAAAATTTAATTAAAAAATGGCGACGCGCAAATTTAAGAGACGATATCGAAGTCAAAGAAGGTCAAGCAGTTTGTGACAAACATTTTGCTGAAAGTGACATCATCCGCGAAAGAACAATTATTGGTCCTGACGGAATTGTTTTGCGAACGGTATGTATTTTTCGCATTCATTTTCTCTGTTGTATATTGTTTTGTTTATTGTGTACTTCTAATTCACAATCCCGCCGGATTCGCTAACAGAAATTAACGTGAAACTATATTTTTACAAATATGATTCACATTTGGCTGAAATCATTTAATTTAAATTTAAAATAAGAACAATCGAAATATCCAAGTTTAAGGTAGTTATCACCCACGAAAATTAGACCTCATGCAAACATAGATAATTTTGCTTTCTAGAATACCAATGTTATTATTGAAGGGCTATTTTGAAAGAGAAAAGATTATTTTACATGAAAAAAATTTGAAACACAGAAAAATAATTTTATTAATCAATTTTATTTTTTACCCAATTCTATTTCTTATCGCTTTTCGCCAAATTTTAAAGAATTATGCGATTCTAATGAATCATGAATCATTTTTTCAGAGAAAAGTGTTACGTCCTAAAACGCATAGAAATCATGTCAACAGTGTTGACTCTCGTTTTAGGTCAACGCTCACGCGCTATAACCTAGGATACGACCTAAATGACGTGGAACGATCGCTAATAATTAACCGCGGACGTAAGGGTAGACAACTTAGTAAATTTGAATTCCAAAGAATCAAATTTGTTTAATAAATTAGAAATATGGTGGAAAATAGAAAAATAAAATTGAAGCTTCCTGGGATAATAATAGGTATGATACGATAATTTTAACACGATTTAGATTAGACTATCGGTCAGCCATAAACCATATTCGAAAAATAAGCTATCGAGGATCTCAAGTCGAAAACCATGAATGGTTGTCAGGGTGTATGAAACACCAAACGAGTTGTTCAAAACAGTAGGGATGAAGTAAGTATGAACTACTAACTGCCTGGTTCTAAAGAGTCGGGTTAAATTCTGGAAACAGCTAAATAACTGCCTGGTTGTCTTAAACACTCAGCACGTTATTCAACTTAGATAGAAATAATATACAATCAAGAAATAACTGCCTCGCTGTATTAAACACTCAGCACGTTATTCGAAAAATAAGGTTGAAATAAAATATAAAATCGAAGAATAACTGCCTGGTTGTATTAAACACTCAGCACGTTATTCATAAATTAAGATTGAAATAAAACATAAAATCGAAGAATAACTGCCTGGTTGTCTTAAACACTCGGCACGTTATTCAAAAAATAAGATTGAAAATAAAATATAAGATCGAAGAATAACTGCCTGGTTGTATTAAACACTCGGCACGTTATTCAAAAAATAAGATTAAAATAAAATATAAAATCGAAGAATAACTGCCTGGTTGTATTAAACACTCAGCACGTTATTTAAAATTAAGATTGAAGTAAAACATAAAATCGAAGAATAACTGCCTGGTTGTCTTAAACACTCAGCACGTTATTCAAAATGAGGTAGAAATGAAATATAAAATCGAAGAATAACTTCCTGGTTGTATTAAACACTCGGCACGTTATTCAAAAAATAAGATTAAAATAAAATATAAAATCGAAGAATAACTGCCTGGTTGTATTAAACACTCAGCACGTTATTCATAAATTAAGATTGAAATAAAACATAAAATCGAAGAATAACTGCCTGGTTGTCTTAAACACTCAGCACGTTATTCAAAATGAGGTAGAAATGAAATATAAAATCGAAGAATAACTGCCTGGTTGTATTAAACACTCGGCACGTTATTCAAAAAATAAGATTGAAATAAAATATAAAATCGAAGAATAACTGCCTGGTTGTATTAAACACTCGGCACGTTGTTCAAAAAAATAAGATTGAAATAAAATATAAAATCGAAGAATAACTGCCTGGTTGTATTAAACACTCAGCACGTTATTCATAAATTAAGATTGAAATAAAACATAAAATCGAAGAATAACTGCCTGGTTGTATCAAACACTCAGCACGTTATTCAAAAAATAAGATTAAAATAAAATATAAAATCGAAGAATAACTGCCTGGTTGTATTAAACACTCAGCACGTTATTCAAAAAAATAAGATTGAAAATAAAATATAAAATCGAAGAATAACTGCCTGGTTGTATTAAACACTCAGCATGTTATTCAAAAATTAAGATTGAAATAAAATATAAAATCGAAGAATAACTGCCTGGTTGTATTAAACACTCGGCACGTTATTCAAAAAATAAGATTGAAAATAAAATCGAAGAATAACTGCCTGGTTGTATTAAACACTCGGCACGTTATTCAAAAAAATAAGATTGAAAATAAAATATAAAATCGAAGAATAACTGCCTGGTTGTATTAAACACTCAGCACGTTATTCAAAAATTAAGATTGAAATAAAATATAAAATCGAAGAATAACTGCCTGGTTGTATTAAACACTCGGCACGTTATTCAAAAAATAAGATTGAAATAAAACTTATTTGAGTCTGAAAACAAATTGAAATAAAATGGAAATTAAACTTGGAATAAAAACTTGGTTGGAAAATACATGAAATTGAAACACAATTGGATTTTATTTTACTTACTTTTAAATCTTCTTTATTTTGAACAGTTGGCACACTTAAATTTCACTTGGTACAATGTTTGTTAGAAGATGGAACTAGTCAAGGGACAACCCTGGAACTAGTCCTGACTCGAAGTGTGTCAAAATCAAATTCGACTCGGTATTTATATGCTTCCACCCCCATAAGGGCCATGTGTAAGACGAAGAGAGGATGAGACCAGATACATTTTATACCGGGTGTCCTCATATTCTCTTAGTCTTTTACAAAAGTTCTCATTCAAATTTATCAATTTCTGTCCTTCTAGGTCATATTTTGTTTTAAATTATTGAATTATTAGTTAAAATTTACGTTGCTTTATAAGTTATAACTTTCGTATGTAAGAAGTTTTTCAAATTCCCTATATCTTGTATATAAAAATGTAATGTCTATACTATGAGTATAAATTGTAAGTTAGATTCATTCAGAATTGTGCGGAGCCTTAAAAACATTAATCTTAAATTTTAACGAAACTCCCTTTTTCTAAAATGTGTATGTATATTAGAAGTGTATATTTTTTCACACGGTTAAAGTAATAGTGAAATTTATGTATTGACTGTAATTTAACTAATTCAATAATCGCCTATTTCTGTTACTTAGTACATACATCATTTATATCCTATTTGCACGTGGCTTCATGTCTACATATTAATTATTGAAACGCCTGATGAGAAAAAAAAAAACAAATTTGAAATATGTGAGGTGTGAAACTCTATTAGGGCTTCAACGGTTTTTCAATTGAGATAATACTTGTTTGTTCGATCATTTGACTGAGAAAAGGAAATAATTTTAAACGAAAATA